>VXBA01003293.1:1774320-1841547 GCA_013399895.1 Serilophus lunatus
TGGCTTGACTCAGCCCACCTCCATCGGCATTGGAGCCACACGAGCACAACTACAGGTTGAAAGCTTCCCCAAATAACATCCCGGGTTGGGGGGGGGAGAACCTTTCACTGTGTTGTTGTTTTTTTTCAGAGATTCCAGAAGAAAGAGAAAGTGGCTCTTCCTTTTCCACTGCCTCTCTGTGGCCAGTTTGGCTGGCCTTTGAAAGCAGTTCCCTTATTCCTTTTTTCTTGGTTTTTCCTTTTTGTGGTTTTGCCGGGTGCTTGTTTTATGTGTTGAGTCTGGGGTTCCCTAAACTGTGTTTTCTTTGAGCTCCAGACAAATAAAGTGTTTCGCTGTTGTCACATTCTGTCATTCTTCTCGTCATTACTAAGAGTGCCCCCTAGTTAATATTGTGGTGCTTAAACCACCACATGGTGCAATTTCAATAAGATCCAGGTCTTTTTATGCATTTGCTAGCTGCCCACAGGAAGAGTTTCAAACTCTACTCTTATCTACCCTTTGCCTGTGTTCAAACAGCTCTTGTAGTTGCTATCTCTAGAGCCAATTAAACATCTACTAATGAGTCCTATTGTTAGATCAATAAGAGAAACTGATCTACAGAAATGAGCCAGGATTTCTCACTGGTCAGCCTGGCTTTGTTCTCAGCTCAGGAGAAGGCAGCATGCATTTGTTCTGTCCTATTTCAAAAAACAGACTGCCTGCTTCAAACTGTGCTCAATATCCACTTAAAAGTATAGACACACCAGCTGTCATAAAGAAGTGCATCAAAATGCATAATCATACTTTATTTATTGTGTAAACCTCCCAGGCTAAGCTTCATGGTATTATTTTTGCTTCCTGACTGGACCAGTTTAAATAATGAATTAATAGATAAAGTATTTTATCTTCGGAGACAAATTTTTGGATAAATAATACTGCTTTGTTTGATAAACTGTACTTTCAATTAATATGGTTTAGGTTGCTAATTTTCTGCATCAGTGCAGTGAAATGGACCTAAGTCTTTTTCAAGCCTGCATTTCTATTATTCTGTAACATCTTCCTATATCAATCAAGTCTTGGAAACAGTAACATGTCAGACATTTACAGACAAAAATACCTACAGCAAATTTGCACAAATAGAACATGATTATCTTAATTAAACTTCAGTGTTTGAAATTCCTAATTTTTTCAAATGTACACACTGTGAGAGTAATGCAGCATGCTTACAGGATATACAAAATAAGCAAAAATATGAGTCTTGAGTTCTTTGAAAAATTCTAGATAATATTTATAAGATCTGATTTATCAATAAATATATTCAAGAGTGGCAGCAATAAGCCCTTATTTCCATGTCAATCAGTCTCCTTTTTTTGCCAGTTCCACTACATATACACATATATATTTCTTTTTGCAAGCTCCAGCTGTAGTGGCACTCAAATTACACTGCAACAAATATTTCCCTTGAAGACAGAGGGAAAGAAAATATAAAAAAATGCTGGTTCTAATACATATTTTGTAAAGGTCTGTACTATGAGTGGGCTGTAGCAAGACAGGGCAAGACAAAGGAGATAGGCTGCCTTCAGAAATGCCACAATAGTGGCTGTCCTGCTGTCACAGGGCTGATGGGACCCACAGTGACTCCAAAGAACTCACTCTGTGGATGGACCCTCTCAGAGCATATGCCTCCATTCTTATATTCACCACTTAATCTCTGTCCTTTCCAGTAAATGTGAACAGAGACTTTTCAATTCACCTGTTATTACTTCCTGCATTTCTAAAATTCTTACTAATGCCCTTCTAAAGCCTGAGCTACCTCAATGCACATCACGTAAATTAACCATGGATCAGTTTTCCCCAGCCACCATACAGAACATACATGGGTTAGAAAAGGCAGTTTATAATTCTCTCCACAGCCTCAGCATCAGCTGGCTGGCAACAAATCCTTCCCTTACAACCTCTTTGTGCATCATTATTATTTTTTAATGTTGTACTGTGAGCCATGGATGTTGCCATACTCCATTCAACTTTAAGACATTTAAACGTGGAATTCACAACAGATGGCTTTGTGAAATGGAAGATAAATGAGTGCGATCTAATTTTAATATTATCGTCAAATATATGTAGAGGAAGGACTGGGCAAGGGTACTACCACATAGCCCATAATATTTTTTGATGCATTTTGTGATACATGTTTACTTTGCAGACATCAAAATCCAAGCTAGAATATGTGTAAGAAATGTCAAATGGACATCAAATATACCTTTTCAAAAATTTGTGTCCAGATGGGTGAGGAAAATAAATCGTGTTCCTGAGGTACAATAGTCTCCCTAATCTCCCTTAAAAGTGGAAGCAATCTCATCTAAAGCAAGAGTTTTTAAGCGGGTTTGGATACAAGGCAGATGCATGTAAATGCTGAGAGAGCCAGAAGCAGGAAAATGAGCAAAATGTTGGTAACGAAGCATTTATGCAGCAGCTGCACTGTGCTGCAAAACAAGAACAGGTCGTTAATTAGCAAAACATCTTCATCCATGACCAACACTTTAAAATTTGAAAGATTGTTTACAAATAACTGAAATATTCAGAATATGCTGTTTGTTGAGATCTATTTTTCATCCTGTTGGTTTTTAAAGCTCTTGCACTGTAAAATGCAAGGAGATATTTGTTGCACTTCACTACTAGAATCCATGAAAGTAAGGTATGAATACAAATACCTTCAGCATTAGGCATTCAGAAACAAGAGCTCCAAGTCTTCTGCGTAACAGAGACCTTATCAAGCGAGCCACCAGAGCTGACTAGACCCCCAAATATTTTTATCCCTGACCAAACTCATACATAGGCCCTGTGGAAACACACGCAGTGAGTTCCTTTAGGAAAGGATTTGAGTGCATCAAGGGATGCCTGTATTTAGACATCATCTAAAGTAAAACAAAAATGGCTCCATTTGCTTCTGCTGAGAAGGCTGATTCTCTCTGTTTCACTTGAATGCTCATAAGATTTTCATCTTAACTACAAAGACAGATTTTGATGGGCTAGAAAGTGTTCCAAAAACCACTGAAAGCTCTTAATCTATATTATAGTGAAAAATGCTGCTAAGCTTAACCTGCCTTTTCTGAACATTAGATACACACAAAAACTGGCAAAAACACATGGAAAATAAAGACAATACAATCACCATAGAAAAAGTTTGTTGCAAACATAACCCAGCTAGCAGAAAAAAGAGGGAGTGAAGATAATGGAGAAGACTTAGGATGGTAGACATGTGAATGTCACACTGTCGCACGTATCTCATCATAGTTTCATTCCTTTGAATTACATCATGCTTCATAAAATAGGGCACTTTCTTATCTGAGACCAATCATTTTTTTTCCCTAGAAACTCAAGAAAAGTATTGCCTTTGTTTAATTCTGCATATAATCATCTTCTCTGGTAGTTACAAGTAAAGTATTGATATTCCTTAATCCAATGGCTAAATTTAATAACTGTTGTCTCTTCCTACTTAGAAGAAGGATAGCAAAGTAATGGCATTAACTAAAAATATGTAGCTTTTCAAAGATAAATACATTTCGCTTTGTCAGCATTTTGCCAGCTTTTTCAATGCACTGACATCTAACTTATTTTCTTTAACAAAGCCTTTGCCAAGATGTAAATCAGTATTCAGACTAAAAAAAGCACAGCAGCTTGCTGAGTCTCCTGACAATAAAGGAAAACACAAAAGTTGTATTTTTATTAGTTATATCTTTATGACAGCATTCAAATACACAGGTGAATTCCCAGTATATAAACAAGTGTTTACTACTAACACAATAGAATATTTAGAGCATTGAAAAGCCATTCAGGTACCTAGAAAATATTGTAAGTTTCAATATCAGGGAGCTTGTAAATGAATGCATAAATAGAAAAATTATGCCTTAATTTAAATGCGTTCCTAATTTAAAAGTTCTGAAGCTTTCAAATAATTTTTAAAAAGCTAATTGAAAGCACAGAATATTTTAATAACTTAAAAAGCCATCCTGATTAATTTATAGGATTTAACTCCTTTCATTTTTTGTTGTAAACCTTACACAGGTGAGCTGCTCCACAAATTAGTTCGGATTACTCGAAATATTTTCTTGTCTGACAAAGTTTGAAAAAGATCAAATGGATACCTTGGATCAGATACAGAACATGAGCAGCCTGTGTTAAAATTCATGTAATCTTTGTTACACTGGTGGTATTGCAAAAGAAGCACAATTTTACATATGCCCATTTTGAATAGCATTCAGTGGAAAAATAGCTGGATTTGCACTCTATCTAAAACTTCTGACATATGTCTAGTCAGTGGTGGTTGCCACTGAATATTTAAACTGCAGGCTCAAACTTCAGTAAAAATAAAGAGACTGACAGGAGCAGTTCCACATATCTTAGGTATTTAGGCACAACATTAGCTAAAGGAATTGATCATATCATTTTCTGAAAATGGTACAAATCTGGGAAGTCCTTGGAGTGCTCTCCCACCAAAGTCATTCTCAGCAGCCTTTAAGGCAGGTGACTGGTGCTGGTGAAGCTTGGGACAAGGACCAAGGGAGAAAAGGATGGAAGGTGTTGGGATATGTTCTTGTGCCTCTGCTGCTGATGTGGCACAGGGACAGCGGCGGGGCGGGGGAAGGTAAAAGCAGAGCTGTTGTTTGCCAAGGCCCACCACAGCAGGGGAACATAATCAGCACAGCCACTGGGAGGTCAAAGCAATCTCTCTTTGTGCAGAGGATGTTGTGGGAGCAGGAGGGATCAGAGCGCTTCCAAAGGAATTAGGCAGGACCATTAATAGGTGGGAAGGTGTAAAGGGGAGTAGGCAGAGATGCTGCACAAGCCCAAGGCAATGGCTGGAGAAAGTGGCCAGACTTGTGCTCTACCTAGGCCCTTTTGCCACCACAGAGTTCAGAGGGTGGGGTGACACAGACACTTTTGCTGGCCAGGACGGGATTTCTTATGTTTGAATTCTAACACTTCAGATGCTAGAGTGAAATGCTACAGAGCAGAAAAAAACTAATATTACAGCAAATAAACGGAGTTGGAAACCACAGAAAACAGTCTGGATATTCAGCAATTTTCTATGAGAGACTCATTCACTGAGGGTGGGTAGCTGTGTGTGCAGATGAACAGCATAGCTGTTCCCTTGGTGGGAAACTGCTCCTGCTGCAACCTCATGCCACATACTGCAGGATTACTGATTTGTTCACTCATAGGGGACCATTAGCAGCTCAGTTACAGGAGACAACATAGAAAAAATCACTTTTTACTGCAAGAGAAGCCACACTGCAAAGTGGCTTTCCCACAGCCCTAAATAATCTACCGTGGGCAACTGTCAGGGCTAAGGGCACCCCTGCCTATGTCTAGATGTCTCAAAACAGACATCTATGTTTTTCCTGCTGTCCATGCACATTCAAGCCCAGTGCAGAGTCACTGGACACATCCTGAGGGATACTCAGTTTGGCTGGAGGGGGATTGCAGCCTGGCCAACTTGCATACGGCTTCCTCTCTGAACCACGGACAGGAAAAGGCACAAAAGCCACGTTGAAGCCATCCTTCCCCAGACACTCAGCCCATGCCAGCTCAACAGCACAGGCCAGGCACACCACCTTGGCCCTGGGACATTCCATCCCTTGAACCCTGACTCAGTTATGCCTACAGAGCTTTGTATCCAGTGGCTGGAAAGCAGGCAGGGAATTGCATGGTGCAGGGAATTGCATGGTACAGGCAGTGCCAAGATCACCTTCATTAGGCACAGGCTAGCAGCAGTGCCTAGCTGGCTCACTAGTTTATTAAACCTTGTCCTCTTCCTCTGCGCAAACTTTCCTCAGAAAACACATGGAAAATCTCCTGAAAGAGGAGACCAGTGTCACCCCTGAGGGTCAACGCCTTCCTACTCCTGTTGTCTTCCACAGCTTCAGCTGCCTCCTCAGCATAGTGGGAGACAGCTTTGTCTGCAGTGCAGTAAGGGTAGACCTTATCTTTTAATGTAAAAATAAGATTAGCAGCATACATAAGCTGAGGAGACAACACTTTATATCCTGTACGGAATCTTCACAGGGGAAAGTATTTTGATGCGGTTTAAATAATTCTTTATAATCTGAATATTACCTATTCAAAAAGACTCACTGTAACCTGAATTTTCTTCCTATCTGATGTCCTGAACAGCTTTCACTAATATGCTAAAGCAGTGCAGGTGGCACTCAACCATGGAAGGCCTTTACAAACAACTTGCTCTGCTACCACGGAAAAGCATCACCAGAAAGTGGTGTAGGGCTGAAGAAAGCCTCATACCAGCCCAGGAGAGGTCAAGAAATTGTTTTACCTGCTGTTTTGTGATAGCAAAGGAATAAGTTTCTGTATTTAGATGGAATGGAAACAGAAAAGCTGGATGGATCCCTCCAGCATGCTCTGGGATGGGAGGATGGACAGCGCCAGAGACAAAAAAAATTCATTTTAAGGGATTATTTAATTGGAATTGTCACCATGGATCTGGTAGCTTTTGATTTCTTACTGCATTAGACATAAAGAAGACTGAGATGGATGGTGGACCTCCTTGTGGTGTGAGGCTGTTGCACTGAGGACCATGTTATCTCTTTGCATAGGGAAGGGAGCCAAGCTCTGCTCCCTGGCGCCAGGAGAAGCTAGTCAGCAAATGATGCCACATAGTCTACGAGGACACAAAATTACATTCCCTGACACAAAGCTGAAGAAGTGATAACAAAAGAAGCTTGTGGCTTTTTGACTGTCTTTGAGGAATAAAAGCCGAGAACCATCTTACTTTCTGTATGGAATGCCTGTGTTCAGAAAAACAGCATTGTAATATTTCCTTGCTTTCAGCTCTGAGCTAATTATCCCTCCTCCTCTCCTCTTCACAAGGGTGCCTTTGCTATATGTTTCATTAAAAAATGAGTTGGAGTAGTTTCTGCTGTATCAGTTGCAAGTTTACCACCGTATCACTACAAATCTCATGCAAAAGGAGACTTCAGGGGAACTAAAATTGTCTTCAGATGTCTCTGATCCCCAGACAGAGTCCTTGGCAAGGGAAACATCCTAAGGAGCTCAGACACTGGCCAGAGAGAGATAATTACTATTCTTTGGTCCATTTCTCTCCAAGGATTACAGGGAGCAGGTGATTTAGACAACTACATCCAGTTCAGCCTAAGCCATGCAAGAAAAATTTTTCCTTTTATAGGGATGCCTTAAAAAAATCCAACTTGGCAGCAGTAAAATGATGAACTATATTATCTCACTGCTTTTTGTACATCCCTGAATACAGTCATCTGCTGCCTTGTCTTTTGTTATACCTGTATGCCTTTATGCCCCATGTTTGTGCAGTACCCAGTCCTGCTGTGTGATTAAGGCTCTTCTGAACAGCAGCAAAACCAATAAATAGTAACAGGCAGTGTCAGAAACACATAGTTTTAGCAGGGTAGAAATTACCAATCACCGAGAGCATCTTTTCAGGTACGGTATAGAGCTGAGCTCTCTGCAGAATGTGGGAGAACCCATAGTAAATATCAATCTCCCTGTTGTCGTCTTTTGCCCCTCCCCTCCTTCCCCCCCGCCCCAAGAACGGCATGATTCATTCTCTGCAGACAGCACAGAGGCCTTAAAATCACCTTTCTAAAGCTCCAAGGGATTGCAAGGTAGGTACAAAGGGACAGATGCTGCTGTTGAATCAGGTCCCTGGGGCCCTTTTTGCTGCTTCCCCTACTGGGAGCCCTCCCATAGAGCAAAGCAGACCTCTGGACAGCACAGAAGGATTTTTGATGCTTCACTTTACACTTAGCTTTAATTTCTGTCTGAGGACTTAGGAGTCCCAGGCCAGCCTACAGCTTTACTTGTGATTTAAGACACTGTAATATACTTGTCATCCTTTGGGCTTAAATGCATCTCTGAAGTTAGGCAACTGATCTTTACACTTCTAAAGTCAACTTGGAGCTAAAATCTTATGAAGCATCCCATATCCATTTGTACTAAAGAGAAATGATGTATGCTTTCAAGTCTACTTTTGGTTAGTGCAGAATTTATCAGTTGGCCATATCTGTATTATTCATTTTTTTAGACAGACAAACTTTATTTTTTATTTCTCAGAATGTACTAGTCTTTTTTCTCTACTAATTCAGTAGCAGTTAGTAAGCTGGATGTTATCAGAAAGCTGAACACTATGTGAGTCTTGGAACAGGCTTGCACAGTGCTTTATTCTTGGAAAAAAATGCTTTGATATTGGAGTCTGTGGTGAGGAGGTAAAGTCTGATCACAGTAGAATATAAAGTATAGAGTGAAATGAAACCCAAGGAAAAAAATAACAACGGGGTTCTGGGCAGGGAAAATATCTTAACCTATAAGTCACAGGAATGAGTGAACAGATGCGAAAAAAAGCCTACCAAAGCTTTGAACAGGACGATGTTTTCCTTCCATTTTCACCCTGCACAAATCAGTTTATTGCATCTGGGTTGTTCAGGTGTTAGATTTGCCCTGGAACATTTCTGACCCTGCTGGGCTGCCAATTTCAGCATCTTTTTTGTCACACTCCTGCAGCAAACACATACACAGATCCAGAAGGACTTCTCATATTGCAGAAATACCAAACAAACCTTAAGAAACAAGATTCAGAAGTAATTGTAAGGGATGGGCTTTCTTCTCCTGGCCCTTAATACCAACTGCATACTTCAACATAAATACCGTTGCTATTGGAGGAGCACCACCTTGCCTGGATTTTCCCCCCATGCACCCTACTAGTTCACTTTCCCCAGCTCTTGCCTCTAATGTTAAACCACAATTTTTTGTCTCTTCAGGGTAGCAAGTGTCCATCAGGTTTGTGCAATGGAGTCCAACCCAGCTAGGTGGTTTAAATACTGCTATGCCATAGGTGCATAGGTGTTGAAGATAAAAAGCCCTAAATTTTTGCTTCAGCTCTCAGGATGCTCTGCCTACACAGAAAAGTTAGCCACAAAGTTACAGGGTTTTCATATTTCTCCTGGGAAAGCAGCCCAGGTTGTTTTCAGGCAGTAATGCTATGGCTGATGGAGTGACTACAGGAAACAGACAGAAATTCCCTGCAAGACCCCAAAGCCTGAATACCATTTCATTACAGGCACTAAGTGAGATGGAAATCACAGGGGAAGCTTCATCTAAGTCTCATTGTAATTCAGAAATCATAGAATCATGCAATGGCTTGGATTGGAAGGGACCTAAAAGATCATCTAGTTCCAACACTCTACCATAGGCAGGAAGAACATCCATTGGACCAGGTTGCTCTGGGCCCTATGCAACCTGGCCTTGAACCAGAGATGGGTTCAGGGATGGGTTCCAGGGATGGGGCAGCCACAGCTTCTCTTGGTAACCTGGGATGGTGTCTCACTACTCTCACACTAAAACAAATAATGCCTTCTTAAGTTGAAATCAACATCTTTGCAGCATACACTGAGAGAAAAAAAATAAAATTGTAAAATACCTTAAGTAGCAGATTCAGTTTTAAAGGAGATAGGCAAAAACCCAACATTTGAACAAGGAGAACACACAGTGAGAATAGTAGTAGGCACGACAACTTCTGATGGTGCTGTGAATCTTGCTGAAAACTAAGTCATCAAACAAGATCAGCAGATGATTGAGGCCATTTGATGGCATGAAATTGAGAAAGTAGGTACCAGCAATGATCCTCTGACCTGTGAGCACAGATTATACCCGCCAGGAAAATTCCCTCATCGTCTTGCACAGAGTTGCCTTTGCTTATTAAATTGGATCTGAATTATCTGAATTCAGGGTGATTCTTTGTATAGAGACTTAATATAACAAAATGCCTGCAAAGAAGTTGGCAAGCGATGAGTGCATTACATGGAAATTTGATGGCAGTATCTGACATAAACGTGATGCTGAACTAGAGAGAAAGTAACAGCGTCTTCTGATTTCAACCTCTTAACAGAGAAATTGTTCTCTATTGCTCATTATGGTCCTCTCATCCTCTTCTCTTTAGAGCAAAGACAGTTTCCACAGAGAGAAGTGGAAACTTGGGAACAGTTTGAGTCTGAATAGTGTTAAGCATGTATCTCCTTGTGTCTCTTGGTTTTTGCAAGGCATTGCAGAGGAACATGAGCCAGCAGTGTGCCCTGGTGGCCAAGAAGGCCAACGGCATCCTGGCCTGCGTTAGGAATGGTGTGGCCAGCAGGAGCAGGGAGGTTATTCTGCCTCTGTACTCGGCACTGGTGAGACCGCACCTGGAGTACTGTGTCCAGTTCTGGGCCCCTCAGTTTAGGAAGGACGTGGAGATGATTGAGTGTGTACAGAGGAGAGAAACGAGGCTGGTGGGGGGCTTGGAGCACAAGCCCTATGAAGAATGACTGAGGGAGTTAGAGTTGTTTAGCCTGGAGAAAAGGAGACTCAGAGGTGGCCTTATCATTCTCTACAACTTCCTGAAAGGAGGAAGCAACTTCCACCAGGCAGCAACTGACAAAACAAGAGGACACAGTCTCAAGTTGTGCCAAGGAAAGCATAGGTTAGACATTAGAAAGAAGTTTTTCACAGAAAGAGTAATAAAGTATTTGAATAGTCTGCCCGGGGAGGTGGTGGAGTCACCATCCCTGGATGCGTCTAAAAAAAGGCTGGACGTGGCACTTGGTGACATGGTCTAGTTGAGGTGTTAGGGCGAGGGTTGGACTAGATGATCTTGGAGGTCTCTTCCAACCTAGTGATTCTGTGATTCTGTGATACATAACTCTGGGGTTTGGACCAAGCTGCCTGGATTCACACATCCTGAAAGGTAAGCACTGCAGAACTTAACTCATAGATGTCTCCTTGTCTGGATCTGGTCCCAGTCCCTCACTACAGTTTCAGTGCTAGAAAAGTTTCTTCTAAGATTAAAATTTATCTCTTTCTGAAGTTCAACCTTTAAAGAGTGGTGACATGCATGACCCTAATGTTGCATCCTTTTTTGTGCTGCAAGACACAATTTCAGAGACGAATCATGCTCATGTGCAAAAGGTGAGAGACTCAATTTTCTGTTATCAGTCCTGTAAACAATACACCTTCACTGTGTCAAAAATACCCAGTTAAAAGTTTAAAATAAAAATAGGTTTTAAACTAGGCATTAGTCCTGCCCACAGTTCAGCACTGATGCTATTTCAAAGGCCCAGACTTGCCCTTCATGCTCCTCATGCACAGCAGCAAGGACGTGAAGGCTTTAAATAAACCTTTGAAAGGGGCAACAACAGGCAGCTCTCGTCCAGTGATATGATGCTGCTAATGGAGCCTATCAGAAATCTGCCTTTCATCCAGAGATTTCCTCATGGCAGCAGCCTGTAGAGAGTATGGCAGGCATCCTCTCCTTCAGGCTGCAGTGGAGTTCCCCTGGGTCACATCAATTCTCCTTTAACTGCTATAAAACAGTATGACTGCAATGGTGAAGGCACTTGGTGGTTTGCTGCTGTCTTTCTGAAGATAAGAAATCTGGGACTAAATCATCTACACTGTAAATTTGGAGAAGTTCTTGACCGTTTGGGTGTTTGGATTCAAGGATGGCAACATGGTCTTCTATTACAGGAGAAAAAAAGCCAAGACAAATGGAACCTGTGTGAAACGAATAGAAGCAGATGCATGCATGGAGGTGTGGTACAACCCTGCAGTCACTTCAGTAGCATAGATTTTGTGTATCTCCCATTTTGTACAGGAGAAGGGCACCAAACTGCTCAACACTGCCAAGGCTGAAGCCATTCTGTACACATTTCTGGCTCCAGGGAACCTGTGCATTCAAAACCCAGGCATCAACATAGAGACCCACACAAAAAGATAGACCCAGGAATTCAGAATCTCCCTAAATTCCCTAACCTACCTCTGTGTCTTATGTGACCATGGATCTACATGTAGCAAAGCTTATTACTTTGAATCACACACAAAGCGAGAGAAAAGAAGTTTCTGCCAGACAGAGGAAGGGCAAAGGACACCGAGGACAAAGGGAGAGGACGAGGAACTAGCTCAAGGAAATGTGTGTATGAGAGAGACTGCAGTGATCTGAAAAACCTACAGGCTGCACAAGAGGGATGTGAGTATCACAGAGGACTCCACCCTGAGCTAAAAGGATGCATTAAGGAAATGATGGGAGCAGATATTTATAAACTGTATTATGTCCAAATGCCTCATGCTAGCTTAGGTAAAGGGTAAATGCAAAGGTAAAGAGTAGGTCAGGCAAAAACTGGATTTACTCAGAAAACAAGTTTTGCCTGAACATATACCAACTAGAAAGTAGGAGGTACACAGTTAATTGGAATATACACTAAAAACTTCTCTGCTGACTGACAAGCAATGAGGCCCTTTCAGAAACCAGCATTCCAAATATTCTACACTGCCATATTTGCCAAAGATACAAAATACTATAATGCAAGGATCAAAGTAATTTTCCCAAGAAATGTTTGCTCTGCCTCTCCTCTAGTTCTGAATTTGTCTGAAAATCATAATTTCCACTAGTTTCCTTCTGCTATCTGTGAACACAATTTGTCTTGTAGTGTTGGTATGGCTATACTGCTGCTGTTTAAAGAATCAAAGTTGGACTGATTAAAATCTCTGCCTTATCTCTACTGAGGTATTGTTGCTTTTTTTTTTTTTTTTGCCTATCACTCTGGTCAGACAAATCAAGTCACATGAGTAATTTGAAACTGAAACTGTGATTGTATGCATAAGACCAAATAATTTTTGGATCTCTTTACCCTCATGCAAATTACTACATAACATCAGACTGTTGCCCACTTCATTGAACTCTTGTTGAAAATAATGCTAAATACCAGATGTTCAGGAATTAACCTCAAGAAGGCCTGCTGTTGGAGGGTTATGAGATGATCTTTCTCCTTGGAAACTTTCCTCCTGACAGTGAAAACCAGCCCCAAAACTCAATGATTTATAGTTTCCCAACTGTTTATTGTTAGCCTTAAATTCCAAAGTTTCACAATTGCAAGTTTCATCCATACAAACATATAATCTGATCTTGGATCCTGCTAAACTTTTGGCTTCAACAATTTTTAATGGCACAGAAATGTAAATCCTCATTTTTCACAATGCAATAATATATTTCCTAGTATCTCCTTTTAACCTCCTTTCAGGTTCATTGCTTCATTGATTATGCCTTCCTACTTGTCATTTCAACTGCTCTGTATTATTCCTATTTTATGCTTTTTTTATTGTGATGCCTACTCTTAAATAAACACAGCTTACAATCTTCAGTGCCTTCATATGAGATTTTCCTTAATTTTCTCTGACAAGCTGATCTCTCAAAGGTCATCAAGGACAATTTCTCCTGGAGTAATTTACTCATGGGCCATGCAGTGGCCACCCAATGGTCTGGCCAGGTGTACCACTGTCTCTTTCAGTGGATTTAGCCCTCAGAAGCACAGATTGTTTGCTGAACCTGCATGATAATTGTGTTCACCAGGAATGGGGGAAGATCCATGATTTTGGGCTGAATTCATCGGAGCAGTAGCATTCCTATTAACATGCTCTCTGGAAAAATAATGTGATTCTCCATAGGAGAGCCAACTTTGGTACTAGTTAGTTGATTGTGTCTCTGTACGTAACAGTGACCATCAGTCACTATTGCCATTGTGTTACCAAATACTACAAGTAGGCAGTAATAAAGAAAGTCAGGAAACATCTTTCCTCAAATGAAAGGCAGTGGAGACTATCAGTAACCTTTAAGGGTTTTTACATAAAGGCAAACTAACTTTCTCAGAATTATTTTGCTGATACCTGTTTCTTCATCCAGCCTTTATACAACATGTATATTGTTGTGAATAAACAGCAGTTTCGTCTTTAATAATTATTGCATATGAAACCCAAAATTTTAGTGTTGGGATGAAGGAGGATTAGTTGCTCTAACAAAAACTTTACGATTTCTGAATTCTTTCAGAACAAATGATTTAAAATGTCTCCATCAAACAGTATTTCTTCAAGACCTGCACCATTCTTTGCATTTTCTGCTTCCTCTCATACTGCGCTTGCTCTCGAACTTTACAAATTCATCCATATCTTTCCTTTTGAGGACTCTGTTTTCCTGCAACATCTCAATTACTCTGCTGGTCCAAGCTAGGATTACTGAGGAGCCTGGAAAGGAGCAGGCTTTAGCTGAATCTGAGGGCTTACTACTTGTCAAAATACTCTGTAATCCTTGGTAGGATTACTCTCTGCAGTATTTTCCTGCTGCTAAATGATAAACAAATAAAATTTGCTATTTCAATATAGCATGAAATGTCCTTTTACTTTTAATAGACCTCAGGCAACATCTGACAAAGATACCAGAAGGCTAACCCAGTGAGGAAGAACAAAGGCAAAGGCATGTCAGGTTTGTGGTGAGCTTAATCCTGGGCTCTGAAGACTTAGACCACAACAAGTCTAACTGTGAGAGCTCTGTTTCATGGAGATTTTCTTCTCATTTTGAAACAGAAATGTGTCTTTGAGATGGTCAGAAAAAGCTCTCCAACTACTGCATACAGGGGATCACAGTCCACACTACTTCAATGACAGAAGAAATGTCAGTGAAAGCAGTGAACATTCATAATAGTTAAATAGATCTTTAAAGGCAGCCGAAGATGGATGTTTTGGGTGAAACTTCAGTGTGGCAAATAGGCACTCAATTTGGGAAGACTGGAGGGTGAAATCAAGGATTAATAGCTACCAGTGCAAACAGCTGTTTTTTTCTAGGAAGAATTAAGTTGCAACTTACAGAGAGGTGCTGGTGTGATGCCATTTTACCAAGCTGTGGGGTTTTTTTTCCCCACACCAAAACCTGCATGACACTCTTGGCCAGGTGTGTTGTCTTTTGGAAAGGAAACTCTGGACCAAGAGTGGCACACCAAGAATTATGCCTCAAAATGCTTCACGAGATTCAATATTTTATTTCACGTAAGTTCTGTCATGAGCCCTGATGACTTTCCTGTTTTTCTGATAACATCTAACACTGATGGAAACAATACAGAAATCCTCGTACACATGCTTTTGCAATCTCATTCAGCACATCTTCCTGGCTACTTTTATCCCCCAGAATTCTATAAATGCATTTTCAAAGGTATTCTTTATCTGTTTTGATTTAGGGATATTTTACTATTAGTAACTTCGTAGGATTCCAGGCAGAGTTTCTGTACGTTCCTGGATCATTTTAATGTTGAGTAATCTAAAGAACAGCTTTGGTGTTCTGTATGATAGAACAGCTTTGGTGGGTAACTGGCATCCAGCCAGGGTAAACCCACCACAGGGAATAAACCCTGACAGGGTTACACAGAGTTCACTGAATCAGTGCATTGACTTAGATGGTTGCCAGTGTGGATCTAAGAATATCTGCCCTAAATTTGTTTCAGCACTCCAAATACTACAAACACTCATCCCAATTGCTTTCCAAAGGGATTATTTTTCTCCACTGAAAAGCAGCCTGCTCCACAAAGCTGCTTCAACTCAGTTACGGCATAAGCCAAGTTGATTTTTAAAATCAAATAATGTTTCTAAATTGCTTTGGGGTTCACAGATGACAGTTCTTAGGAATTTGTGAAGAAATGTTTAATTCTGCAAACAACCAAGTCACACAAGCCAAGCCACTATTACTTAGTGATATTGCCTCTAATTGCAAAAACATGAGTAAGTCCCATGAAAAATAATGTCAGCTTGGAAACTATGACATCGTAAAGATTCCTTTAACATGCTAATATTCTGCTGAAAATTGCACTTTTTAGCTCCTTTTTTAAGAACCATTTCTATTGAAAACAGAAATGACAAAATCTTCATTTTTTTAAAAACTAGAAATTCACTTTGGGATATCCTGCTCTTTCATGAAGAAAAACCTCAGGATAAATAAAACAACACCTTAAGAGCTGGTAACGCGCCAGTGTCTGTTCAAGACAAAGCCCACTTTCCTGTGGAGAAGAAGGAAAGGTCTTTGAGAGATGGGTTAATCTCTGCCAGATGTAATTAGGTTCATTGATACTTAAAACCACTCCCGACACACTGATATCTTTGACTTGTTATCAGGATCAACCAGTAATGGAGATACTGCAATCTTTCTCAGCATACTCCTCCAGAGCTTCCGTATTTCTCTATGTCTTTCCATTTTACCAAATTGCTTCTTATTCATCTTACAGGGGATACAGAGCATCTCATTCCTGGGAGAGTCAGCAGAAAAGGAGATGGGAGATTTCTGGTGTAAAGTGACACATTGCTTCCACGGGCCATCTCTTCACAGGATTAAAACAATCAGTTTTCTTTCAAGCTTTCCTATCACACCATATTTTCTGAATCTCTAATTAATTTTATTGGTTGCATTTGCTGCTGTCCAGTGTAACCCACTTGTTTCTGGAAGTGCAGCACCCAAATCTGGAGAGATTACTCTGGCTAAATTTTCACTGGGTCTCAGAGGCACATTTCTTTCATTATTTATTTAATCTCTCATTTATACATCATGGCTCTGCATCCTGCAATGGAGGTTGCTTTTTCTTTTATGAAGAATGATGATACTACTGACTCATGTTCTGCTTGAAATCCACTGCATCTCTTACATCATTTTCTGCCACTCAGAGGATCCTGCTGCTGCACTTTGGATTATTTGTGTAACAAAGTCACAGCTGAGCAGGATCCTACTCATGTTCACTGCTTTGCACGAGCTACTGCTGCTGTGCACAGCAATGCCATGGAACTTGAAAAAGATACAGACTCAATATTGCAGTTGTGCAACTGGATCATGTACTGACAAGCTGGATGTCTATAGCTTATGAAGAGACTGACAGAGGTTTACACAGACATATGTGTCATTGTGTGGAGGGACATGCACCTGGGAAATGTTGAAATATGAAGTCAAACTGGACAAGCCAAATAGACAAATGGCTAGTGGAAGAGATTGCATGCATTGAATATGGATAACAAAGACAGCCGGTTTAAAAGGTGCATGAGAGAAATGCACAATATAATTCATGTGGAGTTCATTGGAACTCATTAGGGAAGGGAAACTGTAGATGGGGTTGGTTTTGTTTCAGATTACTAAACATTTTGGCTCAGCATGCTCTGGTCAGTCTCCTGCAGAGAGTCAAGCTCACTACTTGCCACACTGTCTAGGTAAAGAAATCCAAGTGCCAAGGGTCCAGCGCCAAGTTAAGGGGCTTTTTTGTGAGCAGACAGGCCCCCTGTTTGGAAGAACTGAATTAGAAAGAGGACCTGGAAAAAGCACCTGTGCCTGGAAGGTGAGCAGTTTGCTGTGCAGCTGATGGAAGCTGATGGCTAATGGGAGAGGGATGCTAGAACAAAAGGCTACAGAAACCTGCTGGCTGTATGCTACATATTTAAGAATGTTGTTCCAAACTAGAAGATCAGTTTGAAGTCTAAACCTGTCCTCCAGCTCCTTTGTCACATGTATATTTTATAAGCACTCTCCTTAGCTCTCCATCCATATCATCAATATAAGCACCGAGCAATTTTAAGCTCAGAACCTTCTTGTGGAGTTCCTTGATGGAAATAAAACCATGGTCTTTGTTCTCTGAGCACGGCTGTTGAAGCTGATGCTCGCTTGCCCTATCACAATTTCCCCTAGACGAGATTTCCCTCTCCTGCTTGCTTTGAGATCCCCATGCAAGATGGCAATGAAAGCCTTACGTCCTTTGCTTTCCCTCGGTCCACAAAGTCCCCTGCCTTTGTCCTGGGAGGGAATTATTTTGTTTTGACATGATTTGTTCTAGACAAATTGATGTTGGCTTTTTCTTGACACTGTATTATCCTTCTGTAATCCATTTCAAACACATGAAAGAACTTCATAAATATATAAATGAATTAACCAAATACTTCCTACCTAATCTTTAATGCAGTCTACTCACAGTTCATAAAAATATTTACGCAGAGGCACACGATTGTATTTTTCTGATCCTTTCTGAGCCTACATAAATGCTTAACATAGCTGGTCTCTGCACAAATTAAATAAGATAATTCCCTCTAAATGAAGTAAAAAGCTGAGACTTAATTTGTGAGGCCAGTCACTCACAGAAAATCCTGAAGCATTCTTTTCCAAAGGTTGAGGAGGGTTTGACTCTGAAAATTACAACTCAGATTTTGCCCCTGAACTCCTTTCAACACTTATTCAAGTGCTGAAAAAGTTTAAATAACAGCATCATGTATTGCATTGCAAGGTCTGTAAATCTTTTTGGTGAACTCCAAGAGTTTCATGAGTCTATTTGGAAAGCACATAGAAAATATTTAATAAATCCATTAATTTATTTATAAAGCATTAAAAAGGGTCGGAGATGGTTTATGGGCACGTAATAAAGAGATAAATAAGTGTTAAGGAGTATTTATCAAATCAATCTACTCTCCAAAGACAGGGTTTAATTAGCATTTCTGCGAGGTCTCCTGCTCTCTCTGCCATCACATCATAAATGTGACGCTTCCCAGCAAAGCTAGGAAAAAAACCCAACAGAGATAGGATAAGATGTGGTAGTCTTTCTGGAGCATTTGTACTACAGCAATAATTCACAGTTTGGATGCCAGGATGCTAGGAATCTGATTAATATAACAACATACTTTATGGCATCTCTGGCAGAAGCTAGGAGAGATCACGATTTATACTGAAAAATGAATTCAGAATTCTCATTCAGAGCAGAAGGTTTCAAGATAAATGATACACTACCCTATGGCTTCTTACAATGGTCACTGATTGTATTTTATTACAAAGTGGTGTAACTTGACCTTAAGAAATATCACATATGTTCAAGATGCCATTTATTAGGTGGTTTACGTATCAAAGAAAAAAATCACACACTAGCACTCGGACATGAAAATAGTGCTCAGAAACCACAGCCATCACACATACAGCACATACACCATCCCCTGGATGCTCTGTCTGTGTGTGAGACTGTGAGAAGACCTGCTCCAAGAGCTGAGATTTCATCCGATGTCCCCAGAGATGCTGCAGGAGCAGAAGTATCTGTCTTCTAGCCTCCACAAAACCACAGTGAAGTCACTCAAAAGACTTCAGCCACGGATAGGAACTTTCAAACCAAATAAATCCCTGGCCCAACTCTAACCTTCAAACCATTATATCTTAAGTTCAGGAAGTATTTCAGTTTCACATAATAACACAAATGATAATGATGTAGTCTTTTTTACAAAAGCAACTAAAAAGCATTATATCACTGCCAAAGAGCTGAGGAGTCAATGAAAATCAACATTGAGTATCATAAATTATTGTTTATCATGAAACAAATAAATGGCTTTGAAATGTCTTTGAAAACAGACCTACTTTTATGTTAAATTTTAAAGCAGCATTTATGGCAACAATTTATATTCTTAGAATATACACTTTAAAAATAAAAAGACATACTCTAATGTCCCTCAGCTGCATTTCTGCAGAATAGTCTTAAATCATTCCAATTACTTAATGCAGCCTGTAATTCATCAGCCCAAATAAGTCAGGCTTGTCAAGCACAGACTCAGATAGATGTAATTGTTAAATTACATAAACTTCATGTATATTATGAATTATTCATATATTGAATGAGTGCCTTTAAAATAAATAAGTGGTTTCCTATATGCAAAGAGTACATTGATTACATGTATCGGATTTTTTTTCTTAAAGTCCAATGTATTTTTGCAGAGTCTGGGAAAATGAAAAACAGGACTTGGAGTAAATGTTGTAAATTAGGAATGAATAAAAAAAAAAGGATGAGCCTGCTGTGATACATTGAGTCACACATGAAAAGCTCACCCATGTATGCAGTGAACATCAGAACTCCCAGTGAATTCAGAAGTGGTGATATATCTGAGTCATCCCTTTGGCCCACACAGATGGTCTCTGCCCACACAGACACACTGCAACACTATACTCCTCCTACGATTTTAGTAACATAAATATTACTATTTAGAACTTGAAAAGTATTTTCATTTTTGCATTTCTTTACAGACATTGCCTAATTAATCCACCCACCGGACCAGATGAGCATTACTACTCTGTTAATCCAGACATAATTGTCAGCAATAGTCCGTTAACATTGTACAAGAGGTGAGGAGCAGAATTGGAAGTTTCTGTAGGAATCCAGGTGATCCAGAGTGCTCTCAAGAATTTGTAGGGGTGCCAGACTGCCAGAGGACAACTATGGAGACTCATATCTCATGACTTTGCTGTCAACAAGAGATAGTCATGATGGTGCCGAATAATATATGAGTGACTAAACAAGAGATGAGCTTCCATGCCACCTTTTTGTTCACATTGCTGCAAATCATTATACACGCAGGGTTTTTTCCAGGTTTCATACTATAATGTTTGAACACCAGATTTCATCGAAGAAGAGAACAAACTTCCATTTGGTATTATGAAATACAGTAGAATAAATAGTTTCTGTTGTAATAATGAGTTCTTACCAAAGTTTCCTTTGTGCATAAAATGTATTACAGAGTTTTAGGAAACACTTAATTTGATTAACAGTCTTCTACATTAATCCTTTG
The DNA here is from genome assembly GCA_013399895.1 of Serilophus lunatus. Lineage (NCBI taxonomy): Eukaryota > Metazoa > Chordata > Aves > Passeriformes > Eurylaimidae > Serilophus > Serilophus lunatus. The sequence continues at coordinate 1,794,757 of VXBA01003293.1, forward strand.
CTCAGTCACTCTTGAGAGCTACATTAATTTAACAGAAGCTTTGCCAGGCTTCCTGCATAGCCATGGATCAATATCCCAAAAAGCAACCGTGCATAAGCTTTGATTGTGACTTTATGGTCAAGTAATAAAGTCCATCTAATATGAATACTAATTGAAATACCCAAACCTTTATGCCTACTTTTCTAGACTATAATATTTCAAAATGAGCTATCAACAGAGGCTACAAACCCATATTGCATTTTTTTATATTTTTTCTAACTATGAATATGTATTTGCAGAAAAGTATTTTTAGTCTTGGATACTATCCCAAATTTTAGGTAACACAGATCTACTTGATCTTAGAGGCCATTATGGATTTTATAGAATGCACAGCAGTATTACACAGCTATACTTCTTTGCAAAAAATACACCTCCATAAAGCCAACACTAGTCTTTATGTGTTGGAAAGGAAGTGGGGATACTATCCTGACTCTTCCAAGATCCCTGCTGAATATCTCCCCAGGAATCAGGAGCAGAGCTGCAACCACATAACAAGAAATCAAATGATCTTTTGTATTTCTCAGTGAAAAAATGAGCAACTGGGCAGTTCAACACTGATCTTCCTTCCCCCAAAAAAACACCTTTTCAGTATTAACAAACACAAGTGTACATTCACAAACCCAAACCAGCATTACTGGGACTGCAGGGTCTACAATTGCTGAATTAAACCCTTCAAGACCATCACAAAGAGTTCAAACCAATACCACTAGCTTAAGTATACAATTAGGAAATTAAAAATAGATGGTGGCTATAAAAACAGAAGGGAAAATGCGAGACAAAATTAAAGAAGACATGATGTTTGCAGAAGAGCATGTAGCTCCTTTACTGAAAAACGCCTTGGGGAATATTTGCAAAACAAAGATTAGCACTACTGCCACTGTGTTTGGGATGTCATTTATTCATGGTGAACCTCTCTATAACTAACACCTATTTAGTAATGAACTGTATTTCTTTGATGTAGTTAATGACTGATATAGGAACAATTATTACCATTGAAATTCTCTGTTGGGGGTTGGAAAACCTGAAGGGGGAGGGAATGTAATGCAGGAATATGGAAATGCTGTGTTTGAATTCAAGTCTTGGAGATTTCTGCTGAAGTGTTTTCCCATTTTCTCCTACTCTATTGCACAGATGGGAATTTAAGAAGAATCACAGTAGAAACTTTAACACATTCACAGAATATACTGAGTTGGAAGGGACCCACAAAGATCATAGAGGCCAACTCTTCAGTGAATGGCTGGGATGGGGATTGAATCCATGACCTTGGCATTATTTGCATCCTGAGCCAACCCACTCCTGCAGTGTATTGCTTCAAAATCTGAAATTAACTATTTTGTTGAAAGATTGCCTTCACATTAAAAACTCCTAGTCCTGCTTTACTTCTGGGCAGCACAAGTGGATTTAGTATCATGTGCAGAACCAGAAGGAAAGTTTCAGTAACAGCTTTATCTGTTGCTTTCTTGTCTCTTGGGACTCTTCTACATTCCAACAGTTCAGAGAGTTTAAATAGAGATATGTTTAAATAAGTTTACTCAAACTGATGCAAATCTCCATGTAGGGGTATGTTATGCTGGGTCCCATCAGTTTTACATGTGAAGCTGTTTAGGACACTAATTAGATGCAGCTTAGCCTTTAAACTAGGACATTGCTATCTTCTTTGCTTTTTCCCAGTTCTCTTCTGGATCACTGGATCAGCAGATCAGCTTCTGTTCTTAGGTTAGCTAGGGAGGAAAGTGGTCGAAAAGCAGAGCTTCAAGATCCTACTTTCAGCAGATGAAAAGATACTCGTAATAGAAGAGGGAGAACATGATGTGAAGTGGGATTTGCAGGCCAGAAGACCTGTATGAGCTTTCTCATGACATGTTCCAGAAATGTGGAACTTGAATGTTTATAAAGCTCTTCAATCACTGGACTTCACATTTCAACTGACTGCATTTTTAAACTGCTCTGCTTCTATATCTCTGAGCACATACAAGTTTTGAATGTGGAATAGATAATTTGATCCATTAAGTTTTATTAGTAGATTTGGCTGAATGCTGCTAAGCCCAGGAATAAAACTAGTGTCAAGATGGGTTGTACCATGTAGTTCTGGTGGATAGCACAGAAATTTCACAGTCTGCTTCCTGAATCTCATCACCAAACACTACAACTTTCTGGCAGTGCTCTCTAAAACGACCTGTCCCTCCATGCAGAGAAGCCAGATTCTCCTCTACATTTTTTGCCAGGGAAAAAGTCATGGGATCTGCTGGAAAACAGTGCCGTTATATTGTGTTTTTTCTTATCCCAGGACGTGATTGCTTTACATAGCATCCTCTGTCAAGCTGCTGTGATGAGCATACTCAACAGCTAGGAGAGATGCATCCTACTTTTCCAGTTTGCAAATTAGGTGATCAGGAAAGAAACATGAATGTCTGTTTGCAGGACCACAGTGTGCTTGTACATGACTGTCCTTCGTTTTAACACTGCTGCACTGTGATTTCACAGATCCTTTTGTTTAAATCCAGCTTGTACTGAGACTGCAAAGTATTTTAAGTTTTTAAGTCTAAATTAAACATAATATGGGAAGCTGTTTGAGCTTTCCATCTGCTGGGATGGGGTTTAGGCCTGTGGGTAAGCACCCAAATGAAAGAGAGATGCTGAAGGAGTAATGCAGCACCTCAGCAGGTAAGCAGGACCTTTCTCTGCTTTTTGGTCTAATCAAACACTAACTGCAGAATAAAGACATTTAAAATGTATACTTTCCATGGGATTTACAGTAATGGGTATGTTAAGAAAACAGTTTATTGAAACCACTTAAACATGTTGAGGTTTAGAAATCAAATACAGAGCCTGCACACTGTGAAATACAATGGATGTTTGTACCAACTGTAATTGTCTATTTATTTGCATGCCACTGAGTATCATCAGACACTCATACAGCCAGCAGAGCAAGACTGGGAAGACAATAATACAGTGTCAAAACCAAGTTAAACCATGTCAGCACAAACAATACACTGCAAACCAAAATAAATTGAACATGAAGTCTTAAACCAGAAGGGAGGGAAAACTTGGAGAGCTCACAAAATCAAAGAGCTTAGGAGATATTCCTCATTACTATGATAAATTACATGTTAAGAACATGTTTCATATTTCCATGCTTCAGCTCATGCTCAACAGGTATGTATGGTAGGCAACCGAGGTAACCAACATGAGCACAAAAGAGCTACCAGTTCTCATTTTGATCATGAGGGGTCAATGCCATTGAGGAAGAGATAGACACCAATGAAACCAATGCCTCTGTCAGAAGGATTAACAGACTATTAAGTACCTTCCTCAGAGATGTCCTGCTTGTTCACTATCAGGCTCTGAGAAAGAGAAGCAAATAGCTGTAGATCTGACATCCAACCTGCTGTGCTCCTGCTCATCCACTTGCAGTGGATGCCTATGATGTTACTGCTGTGATATCAGTCCTTACACAGGAACCACTTTAACTGACAAGTCTCCTTCTTCACAGCCACTGAAGTTGGAGTTATTAGTGTTTTCCTCCAAGCTGTGATGCAGACAGGCTGGGCCACCTTACCTTTAAAATAAATATGCCTGTCACTGCCTCTACCTTGTAGGGAGAATAAATGCTTCCAGCAGGGAATTTCTTGTATTTTGTTTCAGATCTCAGGGCAATATTTTTCTAAACATCTGAACTTTAGATGTTTTTGTTATTTTTCTACTGGGAAGAAGGGACATGGAAAGACATCCTTTGAATGATGAAAAAATAATTTCACAACCTTTTGAAAGGGAATAGGTCTGCAGCTTGAGGTAAGAAATCAAATTCTTCCTTGGAATAAAGTATATTCTTCAATTCACTTAAAAATACCAATTAATCTTCTTTTCTTTTTGTACAAGAGCCAGCCTCCTTTACTGATTTCACTTACAAAATATTTATTTGAAAATACATTTTTCATATAGACATGGTTTGCTAATTGTGATGGTGAGTGATTCAGTTAGCTTCATTTATTCATGAATTTTTAAAGCTAATCAATTTACTCACTGATTATTGTTATATTGAATATTTTTGTTGTATTGTTTATTCTCCACTGTACATTGGAAGTCTTCTAAGGGATTTTTTTCTTTAAGGCAAAAAAATAATTTTAGCAATTTCATTGTAATTGTTCTATGAAGTGAATAACCATTCAGATTATTGCTGTTGTTATTCAATTTGCAGCAGTTGTTACATTATTCTCCCACTTTCTCTGCTGGACAAGAGAAAATTAGTTCATTGTTTTCAAGCCCATGAGCAAAATGTGGGGAAACATCAACACTTTAATGAGAAATGTGTTCCATTGAGATCAAAGTAGGGAAGAAATGCAGCACACAAAGCACTGAAACATTCACTGGGAACCCCTGAAACATTCACTGAGGAGTTGCACATGCCCTTGTCAATCCATGTGGAAATGCAAAGAAGTGTGTCCAGGAAAGATGCCCATTATTACATATCTTTTGCTTTCCTTGTTCTTCTTCACTGTTGCAAAAATGTCTGTTGCTTGTCCTCAGGTATCATTTTTTGGGCGTAATGTAAGGAAACAAGTCTTTTTCCTATGATGAAAATACTAATACTAAAATCAAGTCTGTGAAAAGTCATAATGGGAGGAGGTTTCTGAAAAGATAAATAAGTATCTCCAATTTCAGCATTAGATCAGCTAAAGTGTACTAAGCTGCATCACTTTTCTTATTAAGTCAACAGTTCTTACTGTTATTGGTTTTCATTAATATCTGACTCGTGGAGTCTTATTATTCTGAAAAACTCAGTTTCTCTCATTTTCATTTTTCTCCCCTCTGAGAGCAAGAAAAAGTAAATATCAGTTCAAAAGTAGAGGTTAATTTATTATTACAAATTTGGTATTATAAATATAATCTAATTACCCTAAGCAGTGTAGTATTTTTTTAAGTTCCTCAGGGTTAGGCTTAGAAGTCCTCTGAAAAAAGGCATTTCTAGGTAAAGAAAGCATTTACTAGTGTGTGATTCATCAAGGCACTAATTTTTCAAAGGCACACAAAAATAAATCTCTAGAACTATTTAGTACAGAGGTGCTTTTATAATGTGATTTTTTTTCAACAATAAATGTCTATGGACTATGAAGGAGAAGACACAGGATAACACCTCACATTACTACTTACTGTTGCGATTTTGGCTGGGTCCCTAAAATACTCAAGTCTATTATGTAGCTAGAAACAGAAAACACTGCAGCCTCTTCTGGGACACTTGTGCACGGGAGAAAGAGGATTGATTAGATGGAAAAAGGGGGTGGGAGAGAAAACACTACATTTTTTGAAACAAGCATTCTGCAGCAATATCCTGCATCACCCTGGGTCAAAAGGGGGCCTCTGTCAGTAGGCAGTAGGCCAGTAAAAAGGCCAGTAGAAACATTTTGGTTGTGCATAGAACGTCATATCTGACCTGTCACATAACAAACCAATTCTATCAGCTGAAGATATCAATAAAGCAGAATAGCTTTTTGTCTTTTCCAGTATTATTTCATACTCTTATTTCCTCTCGAACTGTTTTAAATCACATGAAACAAAATTCCAGATCTAACTCCCCAACCTCCCTTTCTTCTTTGTGGGGCCTCAATCCTCAGGACGATTTCCTGAGGTGCTGAGCTCCATCACCTGGGGACAAACCCTGGGAGATCCCCACTCCCCTTCTATAGCTGAACATTCAAACCTGCACGTCAGAGATGAGGGGCTGAGTTCCATTCTGCATTACTGCTGTATTTGGTGCATCTGCTTTGGAGTAAGGGATCAGTTCCACATTGCCTGTAACACAGAACCGTGGCTTTGGCATCATGTCAGTGAAGCCCCTGCAGCAGACCCCTGAAATCACCTGTCAGAGATGACGAAATGCCCAGTGTGGATAAGAAAGCCTATGACCAGATTATTTCATTGTTATTTAATATATAAAATATTGTTAGTAAATATATTACATTTGTAATATATGTAAAACCAGAGCTTATATTTCTTTTTGGTCTTATACTGGCTTCCTGGGCATACCAAAACAGTACCTAATGAGTATTTCTCAAGTGAAGCAAGTAACTTCTTTTCACTTCCTTCTGTTGTTTAGGGAATGAGACAATTCACATCCAGCAAACACAAATCCAGTAATATGCATTTTGGGGCTGAAATTATGTCTTCCATGTTCTGCAGTTACTATGGTTACCATCCCACAGCATCCCTGCATACATGGCTAAAAGAAATAGCACAAAAATAAGTGGCTGTGTTAATAACAAAAGGAGAGTCCTGACCTACGAATAAATACAAAGTACGAGTTGAAGAAACAAAGACTTATTTTTCACAGTAACAGAGGAAGAGAGATGTCCCCACAGTTTTGTTGATAAATTTCCTTACTTAGGCTTTAAATGCTGGAGTGTATTTTTGTACCATCTAGAATTGAGAAGATGAATGAAACAATCTCATGCTCCAGAAATCAATCAGTGTAAGCGCATGCCTGGGAAGGGAAGGACAACTGTTGCTTTCCCACAGTAGGAAGCTATTCCCATGGAGCCATGAGCCACAACAGCATTCCAGTTCCTAATGCTATCCCGGGCAGCCTGCCTTCCTCACAGGGGTTAGTGGGACATCAGGGGTTACACCAAGAACTGTATGCTCAAGCCCTGCTACAGACTGGGCTCCCAGGAACAAAAGGAATTGATGACTAAAGTTGATTTTTGCTGGAGTCCTGTAACTCAGTCCACAGATGCAATATTCTACATCAGGCCAAACACGGAGAGGTACTTTCATCTGGAGTTGTTCCCCACAGTGAGTGCTCTTCTGGCAGATTTACACAGCTTAGTGCCTTCTTCGGACCTAACCATGACAAAGGACCTCAGTGAGACCATCCCTAGCCGTGTGAGGAGATGAGTGTAGACAAATTCTCTGGAGGCACCTGACCCATCCTGTCCAGAGAGATGCCTGTACAGCAGAATGTGTCTGATGTTCATGGGACCAGGGACACCCTTGACATCTTCCCCATGCTGAAACATCATGGGATGACATCACTGGTCCTGATCATGGAGGAAGAGTGGTGTGGGTGATGGCAATCCAGTCCTGAGTAGGCAGCTGGTGCTCTACCCCATGGGAAATGCTGGTATTTGGCAAGAGGCAACTGGAGACTAACTGGAGCTGAGAGAGCAACAAAAATGTCATCTCTCTGTTTGCTGAGGAGAGGGTGACCTGAGTTGTCACCTTCTCACAAGGCCAAAGGCTTCACATCGCTGCAACTGCAGTGAAGGAGGAGGGAACCTTCCCTGGGAGGTGGTGAGTGGTATGAATCTGTCTATCCCACAGGCTGACTGGGCCTCCAGGCAGACTGGATACCTTCTCTCAAACTCCCCTTCATAAACCACTGCATGCTTAAATGAACATTTACTTATTGCCTGAAAGCCACGACAGCTGTGATCTGAAGACAGAGTGTGGGATTGAATAATATCATTTCAACAATGGAGCAACTAAATAAAAGAGAAAAACAATCCTACCAGTAGAGATAAGCTTTAAAAAAATCCCCAATATAAAAAAACCCACACATTTTCAACTTTGGGACCCATGTGCCCTAGAAAATATATTGAGTTAAAAGTTAACAGTCCATTCCTCATGTACCTAACAACTCACTCCTATAAATAAATGGGCAGAGAACCAACTCCATTGCTATGTCAGTGACATCAACGGTCCTCTTAGTGTATAAATGTACAGTCATTTGACTTGCAAGAATTCAGAGTGAGTATAAATTTGGGAACTGTTTCAGACAGTAAAATTAAATGCATGCAACAGCGAGTGGAAGTGAAAGACTGAGGTCTTCCTGGGTACCAGGAGGCATCTGGAAGCAGGACTTGCATTGGCCTGAGTCACAACCTGACTGCCATGACCTGTGCTGGGTTTTACATGCAAGTGGCATGAGGGAGGCTTCCACTTCTGGTATAGGTAATAGTCTATTTAGAGTGACGATGCTGTGGAATAATCAAATATATGTGAAACTTGAATGCTATAAAGCAATGCTTTTATTATCCTGAGCCTTCTTATTCTTGCTTTTCCTAAGTGAGCATCATTGTATCATAATTTTCAAAGTTTTCACTGGAAAAAAAGCAAACAATTCTAGAGTCTTACGATATTGGAAAAGAAAAATAAAGACAAAATATAATTCCTAATTATATTCTTCTATGTTTGTTGATTTGAGATTGTAGCACCAAATAGGTCATTGCAATTCAGGGTCACCTTCTTATTCTATCTGATCTACAAAGGTTGACTGAAAGCAGAGCAACATCTGAATGGTGAGTTCTTCAGTGTATATCTCAGAGGTAACGTACAATTTCAGGAACAAATGACAACAAGGAAAGTCCCTATTTTTCATTAACAAATGATTAGCATGAGGTGAGGTGAAATGTGAGGGAATCAAGTAGAATAAAAGTGCGAAAATGCATCCTGAATTCCCCAACACTTCCCTGCTGTGTCCTTAGGGCATTTCAAGACCTACCTTGGAAAAAGGCTTTGCATAATAATCACTACTATGATTAGCGCAGTGTTTCACATTATATAATACATGCAATTCACCTGATAAGCATTGCAAGAAGAATTGCAATTAAAGTTTCAAAATGTTCCAGGTTTTGAGACTTCTCCCTCCCTAGCAAAGCAGCCTCATCAGTTTTCTCAGCAGTCCCTCAATAAAACTAATTTAAAAGTAGGAACATTCTTTAAAATTCTCTCTAAATGATCCCAAATACATAACACTCCCATGAATTCAGGCTCCCAAGCTGCAGATAGGCATGGACAAGGCTGGTATCAGGGGCATAAGACAACACATGTGCCTGAAATAATAAAAGCTAAGAATCTGGTGCTTCTTTTTGTATATAGAAGGCACAAAAAAAGCAATGAGACATAGTTTATGGCCCCTCTCTTGTCTATCTTACTGATTCATATTTGGCTGAACTGTATTTAGAAAAATTATTTATGTACCATACATAGTTCTCCATGAAAAATAAGTATATCCTTGGGATCCTAAATCAACTTCAAATTCTATGGCAGATTTAATAATAAAGTATAGTTTTGCAACCTCTACTATGCACATAACTTAATTTTTTCTTTTTAGTAGCATTTACTCTTCTAATTTAAAAGCTTGTAAGAAAGATTAAGTATTCACAGCAGTAAACTGTAATTCTAAAGTCATTAGGGAATAGTTAGTGCTCAATACAAATGTGAATGTAGTTTAAACTTGATATAACCTTTCTAGATTTAAGACATCAGTGTATAAAAATGTTAATAAAAACTTCTGGACTGTATCTGGATTTCTTTTTGCATTTGTAACCTTGCTGTTACAGAATGAACAATAACCCAAATATATTTTTTCTCAAACAGTTTCTACTAGAGCAAGTAACAGTAAGGGTAAAAAGAGTTTAAGTGAGAAATCCTCATTCACATGAACCGTGTATGCACAAAAGATACCGAATTCCTGAATAAAAACAACAAAAAATGATCAGGAAAAAATATTAAATAGCCTTGAGAAATTCTGAGAAATCTTCAGTTATGACACCAAAGCCAGTTTGGTCCTAAGTAACGTCTCAGTCTATCAGTGACACTTCCACATCAGATTTCTAACCATTTATACAGCCTTGAATCTCAAACAAAATCCTGACCATCTCATTGCATATGCAAGCTGCACATATTTAATATGTTTACTGTCATTTTTTTGTTGTGTTCTTTAAGATAAAATGACAAAACGTACATGTATGAAGAACAAATCCCACAGCAGCAAAAACCTTATGAAGTCTGGAAAGCAAACTTTTAAGATGAGTGGAAAATTCAGAGATGGCTGTAGTGCAGCACTTCCAAGGACTGTGAGTAGGGAAATCCATACATTTCTCTGTCTGCTCATCCTTATTAGAAAACAAGCCCACATTTCAGTGGAACTGTACATGGGAACTGTAACTTCAGCCTGCCAGGAATGGAAAGATGGAGGGGAGAGAGACCAAAGGAGACCTGAGTAACATCTCCTTCAGAGACCGTTTCACAGAAGCTAGCCTATAGCTGAGCAGCACACTTTTTTATGAAAATGGTGCTAGCTGCAGAGGAAAAGGGTGTTGCCTGTTTAGGGAAGAGGAGCACTCACAGAAGAACCCCATTAGGGTAATGTTGATACTTGTTTTCTAGGTACAACGTTAGGTAGAGCATTTTGTTACTTCTGAAAGGAAAAGGGTGGGCATTTTCAACCCAAGCTACCCATATTCCATCTGTTTATTCACAGCAGCAACCTTCACATGGTGAGATGGAAGCTCTGGTGGTCATCTCCCAGGGACTCCAGACTGTCCCTATCCAGTCCCCTACTGGAGTTCAGCCACAAGCCCTCCACAAAATTGTGCTGTGAGATTTAATTACATAACTGCAGAAATAATTTTGCCTTGTTAATTGAAAATCACTGTAGCCTTTTCTGTAGAATGAGACAGCCTAAATTATAGAAGCAGGGGCTCCAATGTATAAATTCTGATTCATATTCACTCGGACTGCCCCCTCCTTGTCATATTGTGAATATAACCCTGGGCATTCAGGATGCTTTGTTTGCTTTGGTGAACAAATAGGGACTTACCTGTCTAATGTTTTTTATGACAAACTATACAGCCGTCATTCTTCCTGCAGGCTCAGCAAAAATCATCTCGGATACTTTGAGTGACTATAAATGTATGCACAGAAAAAAAACCCAAAACCTCAATGAGCCACAAAACAGAGCCAGAATACAAGTCCCAGGAATAGATGTGGTTCAGTAAAGTGAAGGAGGGTCATGAGCATCTTTCTTTGAGAGGCTGGTGTTGCACCAGAGAGTGAAGCATGGCTGTGCACCATGTAAATTATTGCAATGGAGATGAAATGGTCAGTTCAGTGGGAGGACAGAAGCATAGGGAATGACATTACCAGATCAATAAAAATCTTCCTCTACATCCCACGCAGTGCATCACCTGCAGTGCTACAGAAAACCGCCAAGATCAATTTCTCTAGTTTTGCATCAGCTGCTGAAATCTGGGAGACACACTGAGTTTTTGCTCATCAAGTGCAGTAATGTAATTAACACAGTAATGGAGAAAATAGGAATAAATCCTAGAAAATCAAACTGCATCCGTCTATATAGAATTTTGAATTAACATATTATTATTAAATTGACATACAGTTATTATTGCAGCAGCACTCCGAGGGCTCCAGTCTGCCAATGAAGCATTGGCTGGGGTATGATAGAAGAGAGACAACGGGTTGTCTTCATTATCAATTAGCCTAACATGGAGTTTGTATAACCATGGCAAATCCTATGAGCAAAATCATTCTGCCAGTCAATACTCTACTTGCTAATATGAGCAATCATGTATGGACATAATTTCTTCTGTATTTTCTTAACTCTACAGATGATGACAGTTTTTATTGTCATAAAGGGAAACTTTTTGCTGCAGTGTGCACTCGGCAGCCACATTAACCCATCAGGAAGAAGTTAGGATTCCCTCACGAAAAAGCGTTTTCCCCTAAAACGTGCCATTTAATTGCACTTACAACTGTGAAAAATAGATTAATGTGGTTTCCTTTTGTAGCATTTGTTAGTGTAATTCTTAGACGTTTGTCTGAAAACAGTACTCCATTTCACTGCTTCTTGTTTAACAAAGATTTGATTAGCAAGAACTCTTGCTCTTGCGAAACTTAAAGCTGTATTTGGAATTAGCACCTTTTTTATTAGTATGCATTAAAACATGTTATTGATCTCCTGGAGGTGCTAATATAAGTGTCTTTTGTAATACAACCCCAAATTAGATTCTGATCAGGTTCAGAGTGTTCAATCAAGGACTACCTAGCAGTACTTTTAAATGAAATGCAGTTTGTGTTTGGCATTGCAGATCAGTTATTTGAATGAAAGTCAGGAAGAATTCCCAACAATGTAGCATCTCTCTTTCTTTGCTGGGCATCTAAAATGCATCTAGCATTCAGCTGCTGCATAATGCTGATGTATTGTGTTGTATAGTCTAGAGCATTTTGACATTTAATGTATACTACAGTGGCTAAATTTAAAGAGACCACTGCAGTACATTAGCTTAAAAAACATCTAGTAAATATTTTAAGCCTAACTTCTTTATTATTAAATACTGACATTTCATTAACAGAATTCAAATGTGTCATCTATCACTTCTTCTACTGATCATACAATGAAAATACTAATCTTCATAGAGAAGTGATAAAATAGGCAGAGATATAGTACAGTGACTATTTGAGACCTCAGATAAGCTCAGGGACCCACTGTGTAAGGTGTTGTACATGGGCCTCTAAGAGAAGGGCATTGCCTTGAAAAGTTTGTAATTTATACTTGAAAAGACACATGTAAAGCAGATGTGATTTTTCTATCATATCTTCAATGCTGACACAAAACAGACTATTTTCACCTAATCCAACTCCCTATTAAAGAATAGAATAAGAGAATCATAGAACCATTTATGTTGGAAAAGACCTTTAAGATCATCAAGTCCAACTGTTAACCCAGCCTAGCAAGTCCACCACTAAAACATGTAATTCACTTTAGGGATTCACACAGTCCATAGAGAGAAATACACTTTTGAGGACACAGATCATCTGATCTCTGCTTTGAAGAAAGCTATCCTCAGTAGAAAACAGTAATCTATTTTTTCCAGTCTTAACTACCAGATATCCTGTCTTTCCAGAGGCACACAGCCACTATGTCCAGGTGTGCAAGGTGAGGGGAGAGTCATCCTCCACCACACAGGGTCACACACATAGGCAGTCACCTCAGGTGTAGACACAGCTCTCATATATGCTAGTAGAAATCAAAGGGTTCACTCGAGGGTGAAAATCAGAGCTCAGAGACACTGGGACAGTACGTGACTGAGACCACAATGAGGCAGCGGAGACCAGAATGCAACTCTTTGGGATGTTCTTTGCCTCGCCTAAACTGATGAGATTTTAAATGATTCAGCTTTGCAGTAGATCTACTTACAGAACAGTATAAAGCCTTCAGACTCTACACTGCAAGGCTGATGGACAGCTGCTGCATTCAGAGATTACGGCAGCCAAATAATGGTTTCAGTGGTTTAGTCTGTTTATTCAGATTTAGATTAACCCAACCAAAAAAAATGCTTATGTGCTATTACAGCTAAAATATAAAACTAGACAAAATGTCACATGAAAGTATCTTCTGGTCAAGGAAAAACTCAAGCCCTAGTGCATTCCAGGTCCTCTCCTCCAGAGACAGTTGATTCTTGCAGGGAAATCTGTGTTGCAAGGGCACAGCCCCCATGTCAGCGACAAACTCACAGTAGCTCAGGCTATTGTTTTTAAGACAGTTCTTATTCCTCTAAACACCTTGTGGTGCCAGTCTTTGCTCAGATTTTACTGCTTTTTTATAGTAAGTGACAATTAAAGGTGTGAGTTTATAAGTCTAATGCTAAACTCAGCATACCTCAGGCATCTTGGCTTGTATCAGCAACAGTGGAACCAGCAGGAATCAGGGCAGAGATCATCCCCCTATACTTGGCACTGGTGAGACCATATGTTAAATCCTGTGTTCAGTTTTGGGCCCTTCACTACAAGAAAGACATTGAGGTGCTGGAGTGTGCCCCAAGAAAAGGGCTGGGGAAGGGTCTGGAACACAAGTCTGAGGAGGAGCAGCTGAGGGAGCTGGGGGTGACCAGCCTGGAGAAAAGGAGGCTCAAGGGGGACCTTATCACTCTACAAGTACCTAAAAGGAGGTGTTGGCCAGGTGGGGGGTGGTCTCTTCTCCCAGGTAATAAGCAAGAGGGCAAGAGAAAATGGCCTCAAGTTGCACCAGGGGTGGTTTAGATTAGATGTTAGAAAAAATTGTTTAAGGAAATGGTTGCCAAACATTGGAACAGGTTGCCCAGGGGAGTGGTGGAGTCACTATCCATAGAGGAATTTAAAAGATGTATAGATGGAGCACTTCTGGACATTGTTTAATGGTGGACCTGGAAGTGGGTTAATGGTTGGACTTGATGATCTTAAAAGTCCTCCTCAATGACCTTTAAATGATTCTATGAAAATACAAGTCCATAACTGGTACATATCATTTCTTCCACATTGTCCCCTAATTTGACAGGTGCAAAAGTAAAAAAAGCCTGACCACCATAACTGCCCCATCAACACCAATACTGCCTCACCTGCAACAGTCCTTTCATCATTACCTTTTTTGAATGCTCCAGGATGATGGGAAAACTAAAGGACAGTGATTGTGGCAAGTCCACAGAAAAGTCTAAGCATTAAAAGGTTTATTTTAGAGGTGAAATCCTTTGCCTGTACTGCACAGCAGCCCCTGAGTTCAGGGGGTGAGAGAGAAACAAGCCAAGGTCACATCACCCTGCCCGAGCAGTGTGTGAGGCAGCATCGAGCCTTGCTAGAGAAGGATGCTGCATCATTCCGTGTGTGAGCCTTGCTGCGGATGAGATCACCTGGCAAACACGGCAGAGTGGGATCTCTCTAACAGATGAAGGCGATTGATCCCTCAAAGCATGTAGTCAGATGCCTTGTCCATGCTCTCACTTCTCTCCTGGAACACAAGTGTGAGCCAAGAATGCCAGGGGAAGAGTTCAAACTATGGGAGCCAAATGGGGAAAGGAAATCCCTGTATTTCCAAGCACCAGACTGAAAGGATCTTGTCCCAAGTCTAATCAAACCATGATTTTCAAAATTAAATTAAGATGTACCAATTTAATTTGTATTTTTTATTAACTAAAACTCTTTTATTCATCACCTGCTAACATCATTCATTATTACACAAACACATCAGGCTGGAAGTACTCTAAGGCTGAACTCACACTCAACCTAATGCCATTGAAACCAACTACTACTCCAAGATCAAGATTTATCCAGTTGCAGACTTAGATCAGAACTTCTGAGAATTGCATCAATCCTAGGTAAAAATGGTGTTCGTACAACTACAGAATAAACTATCTGTTTTAATTTACTGCAGCACCACTCTGACTTGTCTCCAAATGGAAACTTGAGGCTGCTGAAATTTTGACATTTGAATGTTTCCAATTGGTTGCCACACCAATAATTTGTTTGGAATCATTCTAAATAATATATATATTGTGACAGAACCAATATGGCAAGCAGCCAACAATTAATTAAGAAAAAGTTAATTACATACTTGTAATAAAATGCACTCTATTTATGGCAAAATGTGTTGACTTTAAGTCAATCTTGATATTTACAGCAAAATTAAAAGTTACCACAGAGTCTAAGTATTTATGTAAAGGAAAAAATTGTCTGCAGGGAAAACCAGAAGAGGAAAGGAGGTGCCTGCAAACTACAGCTGCAAGTGGATGGTTTGGGGTAGAACATCTTGTCACCCTCTCCCAAACTGCTTTGTAGACAGCCAACAAAGCAGAGAAGCCAGGGAGGGGCAGCCAGTCATCATTAGACACTACTAGAAATCAGATAGCAATATCTAAAAAGATGCAGATAAATTCGAGCAGATGTGAGTTGTGCCTTTGCCATGAAACCTGACAGCAATCATCTGTGTTACCAGATTTCCTCAAAGATTCATTTAGGGGATCAATCTCACTAAAGACTGTAACCTGAAGGAGGAGGGTGTTAATAATTTGCTGATGATACCTTGTTAGGAGGAGTTCCATCAATTCAGAAGAGAACTGGGATTGCACACAGTAATAACCAGATGACCTTGAGGTCTGAATTAATAGAAATGGATGGAAATCAATTGTGCAAAGTGTAAGGCCGTACACCAAGGGACTAATAATGAGCATTTCTGGCATAAGCAGAGAGCTTATCATCTGGAAATGCTAGGGGACCAGACACTTTGATGTCTAGACAGACACTTCTAGATATCCAGAAGCACGGGCTGATCACAGAACAACTCCAAACCAAGAGGCAGTAATGACAGAAAAGATCCTAGAACATATCAAAAGTATTTTGACAGAGACAGAGAAGCATTAACAGAATTGCACAAGAAATGGTGAGACCTCCCCCTCTCAGCCTTATGTATGAAAATACAGTATGCTTACAATGTTTAAGAAAGATGATCTGAGAGTGGAACAAGAACAGAGATAAGGCATTCTTGATGCTATGGAGGATTAAGTGTTTGACTTACAAGAAGAAGCTAAAAGAGCACAGTTTGTTTGGATAGCAAGGGGCAGCAGAGAGATGGTGATTATTCAGTATAAATACAGTAGGGGGTGAAAATGTGTGCCTTTATTATCAGGGTAGTAATAGAGACAATGAAGACACTAAGAGAACAAACAGGTGTAAGTGTATTGCTAACACATTTATATCAAAAGTAAGAAGGGCACTTCAACGTTATGAACTGAGCAGTGAGGGCACTAAGCCAACTACTCAGACAGAAGGTGATATAGCTAAGAAAGAAGCTATTTGAGACAACTGCCAGCAACCATGAGGACTGGAGGCGTCTTCGGAGAATTTCTTGATGCCTGAGGACCACTATGAACTTGAGCCTTACATCTCCAGTGGGACTTTTCCTATATGACCTCTAGTAGGTTCTACTTCATTCCATGATTATGGTTTCATACAAAGAAACTGTTTTGCAGGCTTTTTCCTCAAGGAGCAGAAACTCCATCTCTCTGATGAAAGAAATGATTTGAACTTAGCCATTTTGTCCAATAAAATAATTTCTTCCCTACACTAAATGCAGTGAATTAGCTGGTTCTACCTCACACCAGGTCACCTAAGTAGACCAAATTATCACTAATTTATCTACAGAGAGGATTATTTAGCATTCCTTTCTGGAATTATTTGCAAATGGTTTCCCAGAACGGAGGGTATTCAAACATTTTAAGGATGGCAAAACTTCAGCTTAGACCATCAACTTATAACTTCACAACCCTGAAAATCCTCCACTGTCTGCAACTAGAAAAGATCCCACAGTGAGAGAGACTTTTAGCTTTAAATTTTCCAAACTTGGTACCAGAAAAGTCTACCTTCTAGACTGTTGTTATTATTATTATTACTAATATAGAGCATGGTTCTTTTTTAGATGGTTATATGAAACCAACTTTTCAACTTTAACTAATATCAGATACATGTCTTCCTGTCCATACTGCCTCTAAAATGAGAACTAAAATAACATAATATGCATCAAATCATCAAATCAAAAAATGCATCAGAATCTTGTGTTGTTATGAGTGGTACTATACAGTACAATTCACAAGGTAATAGGCCTATTCATCATTGGCACATCATTCATTCTAGTTTCTCTGCTCAGATGATGCAGAGCAGGAATTTTGATGGACTATTTGTCCTTGCTTTTGTTAAGAATAAAAGATGGCTTGAAAATAAGAAACTTTGCCTGCTGTTCCACATCTACAAAATACCATTCTTGTGTTACCAGCATGAATCAGAAGTACTAAATATGCTGATCACAACATTATGAAATCAAAGGTTGCATCCAAATCCCATCTTTTTTAAATTCATTGTATCAAACTGGGATAAGGATCAAACAGACATCCATTTATCTTTGCATTTCTAAACTGCTCTGCTTTGACAGATAATCCAGAAGTTGATTGAGGACTCAGTGAACCTGGAGTCAGTTCCCTGCTATGGCCTGATAATCCCACGTGACCTTAGAGAGATCTCTTAGGCTAAAGAATGTGATATGCTTAAATACCTTGTGCAACCTACCTTTAGTCTATCGTAGACTTCTAGTCCTCTATATCTTACTGACTACATGTACAGAGAACCTGCTCTGCTCTGTACTTCCCTAACTGAGAATGAAGATGAAAAAGGACTGTGAGGCATTTGGATGTAATGGTAATGAAACTATACACAATCTGTCAGCAATAATTTTTAGTGCACTGGCAAATGTGTAACCTGCTTTGTGACATTAAGGGCTGGCTTTTGAATGACTCTCACTGGAAAAAAGTGCTCTTGCCTTCAGAGTTGTTCAGTAGAGATTTTGCTCCTACCTTTTTCTAATTTTTCCAGAGGGCTCTTTCAATTAGGATGTAGAAGATAATTGAGACTCAAGGGATCCCACAAGGGGATGGTTTAGATTATTTAGATGATGGATTGGTGTTGGATAGGTTGTGAAGTTAGGTAACAGGTTGGACTAAATGATCTCTACAGTCTTTTCCAACCTTGTTAGTTCTGTGTGTAAGACAACGACATTCAGACAATGGTATTTTTTTATTAAGATGTTGTTCGGTTGCTTTTGTGCCAGGAGTAGATGAGTTAAAAGCAGCTGAGTGAATGGCTATAAGATGCTCTTTGCTCTGGCTACCTAACTGAACACATAAACGTACTGTACACACAGCTAGAAACAACTGTCAGCAGGTATGAGGACTGAAATCCTGCTGGGACCCATGCTGCTCACCTCTCCATATGAGCCAACACATCTGACAGTCCCATGCTAACTTTCTGACTCCAGATCCTGCTTTTTTGTGCCCACCATCACCACATTTCCTGCCTTCTCAGTGTTTCCTAAATAATGAAATATCAAAAGCATTGATAGGTGATGCACTTCTTTGGCTTGGTCACTAAATCACTGGCATAAGCCAAAGCATCTTTGCTCGCTGAAGAAGCCCAAAAGTGCTTGTGGCCAGAGCAGGTGCCTGGCTGGGGAATCTAGGACTGCAGCATGATCCTCAGACTGTACAGCATCCAATGCGCAATTCTGTCCTGAAAGAGGATTTGAAATTTTTCATTTCATGGTCTGTGGCATTTAAAGTTTTTCTTTCCATTTTAAATATGCTCATTTTGCCAACTATGAAAGCAAACTTCCTTTCATAATCCTGCACCTCATAAACTCTCACTTCAACTTGAGAATCAAGCTGAACCCCTTCTCCCAAGAACTGCCATATTTTAAGGAGCAATGTGAGCTTTCTGCCCCTCTGCTTCTCTTCAAGGTTTCTCAGAGAAATCTTGTAGGTCTGACATCTCCCTTCTTCCAGGTAGATTGACCTAGGATCGTCTCTTAAAACAATAAACAAATTGTCTCTTGTAAAAGAAAAGCCTCTGCCATACTCCAAGCTAGAAAGAGAGCCCAGTCATCCTGACTCTGTTCAGAGGCACTCAAATCCTTGCTGATGCTGCTTTAAAGGTGTTCATGTTGTACAGATCTCCATCCAAATCTTTTCCAGCTCACTCACAAGCATCCATTAAAACTGGCATATACAATTGTCAGTGGGGATCCAATATTTCAAACCTATTTTTTCAGAACAATTTGTGCTCTTCCAATACAGTGACTACAAGGCAAGAGACACTTCATGTGTTGTAGCTTCTGTTATGGCACGATCTTCCTAAAGCTGCGAGACAGAGCAGTTGCTGTAAATCATCTTTATTTCCAACACTTGCTGTAGTATAGGCAGCTGATGACAGTGCCATCATGGGACATAAATCAGGACAGAATGAGATGCCATGGTTTCATCCATGGTACCTGACAGGCAGGTAAGTGCCTGAAGGAAGGGAGAGGCACCCACGTGTCTTGGCTTTGCTTCAGGCTGGGATTGGCATATGCTGACAAGAAGCAAGAGTACTTACTGAAAATAGGACTGTAGTACAGTCAGGGAGGCCTGATGAGCTCCAGGATAGACAGGAGCATTGCACTGTGCAAATGGAGTGTCCTAACAAGGATATGCTACTTGTAGGTGCACCCTCCAGTGACCTGATGTCACTCAGGCACCCCATTTTGCCCCACCAGAAGCAATTTGAAGGCACAAGCTAGCCAGACAACAGCAAATTACCTTCATGCTGAAATCTCAATCTACTGGATAAATGACATTTTTCAAATTATATTCCCAAATAAGTGTTTATTTAATTAATATTGCAGAAGAGCATTTTGCACTATCAACTAAATAGCAGTACTTGTTTACAAAACAGGCTAATTATGGAGCCATTACATTTACTGTTCTATGAGTTCACCAGTGAATGAGACAGACCTGATGCAAGATAAAACATCAGAACTTGGCCACAAACCACTGCTCATCTTTGACTTCACCTATATATACTCAGAACCATTTCAGTGGAACACAGGAAGGAGAACTGATAATTATTCCTCCTTAATTAGGATTTGATCTTCTGTACGTTAGGGGGATGAAAACAAGCCCAGATACACACACTCCTATTCACTCAGTAATTCTAAATGACATGGAATTAAAAGCAAAGTGGTGAATCCCTTGATCAATATGCACACACAATTCCCATTAAGGATAATGGTTATTTTGCTGTGACCAGCATGTGATTTGAATGTTTAATTGCCATCAGAAGTTTCTATTCAATTAGATTTTTTGGCAGCAAGACTTGAATGCTAAGAAGCAGAAAGGTGAATCAGAGGTTAAAAAAAATAGTAATTGCTTATGCAGTGTTTTCCAGAACTGCAACATCTATGCACCTCTTCCATAAAACAATATTAATAAAGTCCTTCATTATTTTTACATATATCTTTGGTGCAGCTATGGCTGATATCAAGAGCAGTAGCAAAGTGTAGCAAAATAATGAAGACAAGGATGATCGTAAACATGCTCGAGTGACATGCAGCTGGAGCATTGAACAGTACATGTATCATACTAATTGTTGTTTGGCCTTGTGTGTTAGACGAGCAGAACATCTGTGTTTAGGTAACACAGGCCTGTGATAGAATTGGAGTAACCTATCAAACACAATTTCTGCCCTGCTGTGGAAAGATGAAAGCACAGTGGTAAACTACACCTGTGCACATTCCTGAAATATGGGTGAAAGCAGCAGTTTCGGTGACCCTTTAGCATAGACCAGGCTCTGTGGTGCCTCCATCCCCACCTGTGTGCCTCTGTCCAGGTGCTGCCTCAGGCATCTTCTGGTTGGCGAGGTAAAAAAAAATAAATTTACTTTTTGCATTTTATCCATGGTTTTGTGGACGTTCCTGTGTGTTGTTTGTGTTGGCTCACACACAAAGGGAGGAACCAGTCTCATGTGCTATGCTCTCATCAACACAAAATGCCACACTGAGGTGCACTGCTCATTGTTTTTGGTCCTTTTGTGAAATGAAGCTGGTGTGCAGTGCCACTAGATTGCCTGAAGATGTCTGAGCACTCTGGTCACAAAGCCACAACTCTTCATCCCTTTCTCCTCCAACACATAACCACTTCTAGGGCAGCCTATGGAGAATACGTGCAGCCCCTGATTTGTAATAGCAACCACAAAGTGAAGGGACCTTCTCACTAAGTTTTTCTGCATCCTTTGATTGTTGAGCAGCTGAAGTTTGGTAACCACCACTGGAGCACAAAGGTTTTAATTTGCTGGAAATACAAAGTTTTCTGCAGAAAAGTTGTAAAATATAGAACAAATAAAAGGATTTGGGGTGGTACAGGAGTTACAGAAGAAGAAACCCAGCTGGTGTTCCGGGATGGCAGGAGGTCACGCTGACCTTCGCACAGATGTTCCATATACACTGGTGGAACACCTAGTATGTTTAGAAGCCTGGGGGATGCAAAAAGTGCTCAGCCATGCTTCTGATAAACATTGGTGCCAAGATAGAACTGTGATACCCTCTTTTGACCCTATCTCATGCATCAAGAAACGATAAACTCATGTTAAACTATCTTCAATTATTTTGACTAAATCACACAAAAATCACATAGCTTCTAAAAATAATCCTAATGAAATAGTATATAAACAGTTAGAAGTTGAGGTATTCGGGAGAGAAGAAACCTTTCCATCCAAGCCGCTGGACACAGTCAGCAGGCTGTCTTCCCTCTCTCCAGGGACACCTGGGGTGAGGTAAGCTGTACCTTTTGAATGTCAATTACTTCTTTGAAAACTAACCCTGTGTTTCCCTTACTAATATTCCTACTAGATTGTTTCACTTTAAGAACTTATGCTTATGTCTTTTCTTATGTGGTTATTTTAATTATGTTTGGTAGTAAGATTAATTCCTGATTACCTATGAACCCAATGTCACAAAATCCTTGATAGAAGGTGTTATCCTGTAAATGCTTCAGAGTAAATTGAGAGTTTTCATTGACAGTGAGATAACAGTTTTGGGATGGCTTGAGAGAAGTTTCCTGATTCTGCCAGTGAAAGTTTCTTTAAAGGGAGACATGGAATACACTCCCTGATCAGTGAATCTGAAGTGGTGAAGGTTTCTTGTACATGAAATACTGCCAGACTGGATTAATAAGGGGTCTTGATTTTCCTGAAACTCTGACAGTCGACTAACAATTTTTAAAGGGTAGAGAGAGTCTTGCCTTTCTAAAGTTTTGTTTGAACCTTCCTCTGAAAGCTGGGCAAAGCCATCCTTTTCGTGACAAAAACCTTCTGCGCAAAAGGGATTGACAACAGTTTTCCAAATGATAGATTCAGTTCCTCTTAACACTACTAGGACTGATCATATTGGACTCCTTGCTGTCCTAAATCAAAACAAATGTAGATAGATGGTGTGGGAAGCGGCTGTGATCATGTGTCCCACCAAAACCAGCCAGGTGGCACAGGGGTGCCGGGACCCTGGGGCAGCTGGGAGCACCTACAGCGAGGAGAGACACTCAGTGCCCCTCTGCTCTCACTAAAGAAAATAAAAATACTCTGGTTCCATTTGCTTTCCTAGACATTTGCTAAAGGGTGATGCTGCAGCTGCCACAGAGAGTTTGTGATTTTCTGAGCCCAGCCATAAGACATAGCTGGAGACATTAGAAAAAAAATCTCTAACATAAAAGCTCGAAAATCAACAGCAGTGTACAAAGAGGGATCCTGCTGGGAGGTGTCTGTAATTCCCTTTGATGGCTGACCATAGGACAGTTTTAAGTGGCACTTTGTGGAACATGACTGTTATGGATTTAAATCCCACCCTGGACCCTCAGGCAGGCCCTGTCTGTGAAGAAGTTTCTTTTTCCCACCCTCCACTTGGGGAGCAGTGAAAGACTGTTCCTTGCACTGCCTGTGGAAGGGCCCGGGATCCTTCCCGCTGCCGCAGCTGTGGGACCCCCGCCGGTGCAACAACCTGAAGTTGTAGGTTTTTTAAACATTTGATAGGATTACATGATCACATCAGCCTGAGTCAGCAGAAAGACAGCTCTGATAAGGAATTAAATGGGTGTATTATGCAGAAGACTGTAAAAAATCCTTCATACTCCCTATAAGTTTTGATTGCTTGTCAAACAGTTTCAAAGACCAGGAGTTTCCCTCTGCTTTAGACTATCTATGGAGTTGAAGAAGTACTTGCTTGACACCAAAGGGGAATCAGGATATGAGCACAGCAGCATCACTCCCCTCTTCCTTTAGCCCTGATTAAACTCTAGATGTGCCAGCCTACGAGTCAGAGAATAAGGGATACAAGGAATGGTGCTAGAAATCCAAACAGAAAGTACAT
The DNA here is from genome assembly GCA_013399895.1 of Serilophus lunatus. NCBI lineage: Eukaryota > Metazoa > Chordata > Aves > Passeriformes > Eurylaimidae > Serilophus > Serilophus lunatus. The sequence goes on from VXBA01003293.1 coordinate 1,818,116, forward strand.
TTCTAAAGCTGTTGGATTGGTACCTTAACATAGTAGTTTGCACAAATACTAACTTCACTTGAAATACAAAGTAAAATGCTATCTTCAGATACAGCTATACTGAACCTGAGAGTTCTCAGCACATTTCACTCCATGAATACAAAAGTTTGCACATTTTGTGCTGTGCATAAAAATATGTCAAGTAGGCGACCATAAACCTCAAATGACTTAAAAAGTAAATCTAATTTAAAGAGCAGTGAGAATAATAACAAACTTCACAGGATTTCAATGTCACTGTACCTGACCAGACATGGTAAAATGCCACTACCTCTGAATTTCGAAACTAAAAACTAACTACTGTGGGAACAGTATCAAATACCAGGCTGGTACAAAGCCCATTAAGATATACCATCTGTGTAAACGTCTGTCCTTCAGCACATTTTATTTTTAAGATAAAAAATAATGGGTGCGATAAAAAAAATCTAAAAAATAATTAGGAATTAAAACTTGGGTTTATATTGGAATGAACATTTTAAAATGAAGGCACCTAAAAATATACATACCGTGTTTAGAACAAGGAAAAGCACCATAATCTTACATTGTAAATCAGCATCCTCTTGATAAAATCACTTTCCTAAGCAAGGGTTCTTCAATGTCATGGTTAAACCACAGTTGCTGCAAGTGAATGGCAGTTATACAGACCAGGAAACAGCAAGACTCCCTACCAAAAAGATAACACTACATCTTGATGCAAAGATAAGACTTTCAATATGTGATTTTGAGAGAGGTTTTTCCCCTCTGACTATGACCAATTGTTGCTCACACAACAGCAAAGACAGGCAGAGTGACGTTCAAGGGGTACACAGCAGCCTGCTTATACCAACTGCAAGATAAAGACCAAGGATTTAAATTTTAAAGTGATGACTTTTTAGTAAGGATAGTATAAAACTATGGGTTTAGAACACTGTAAGTAAAAAATATCACTAGCTTTTTTTTTTGCTTTTTTTTTTTTGCTTAATATCTTTATTGCTGGTATGGATCAAATAAAGAATATTTTTACATCTCTGAGTGCCAGACACATTTATTATATAGATTATAATTGATCTATTAATTAACACTAATTTACTCCCATGCTTTGGCTGAGTAGCTTTTTTCTTCTACGAGACCTGCAGACCTTCATGTAGCCATGGAGGAGAGTGGAACAACAAATCCCTAAGTACAATGTGGCTTAGCAGACCATTGCAGAAAAAAAACCTGCTGCCAGCTAAGGAAAACAACATTTAAATATGCAACATGAGAGGAGGCACCCCTTCAGCAGCACCTTCCTCTGGCTCAAATATCCTAAAACTGTATAGGAGTTCAGGTATTAGGAAAATACTGCATTAACTGCAGCAGTGGATATTGTAAAAGATGGAGCACTCTAGAAGACCAATTTTCTTTCCTCCACCTGACTGCTTGGCATCCCCAGCAAAGCATCAAGTTGCTAACCCTGGGGAGATGTCCTCTGGAAGCAGTGGGGCTTTCAGATGCAGCAGCAACAGTGATGCTCTTACGAGCATTTAAAATTAAATAGGATAGCTATTTTATTGATATTCAGTTTCCTTTAGAAACTAATCAAGACCAAGGTAAATCCCTCTATCTCTAAAGGAAAGCATGATATAGAGAGCAAAAGGAGCTGATCCCCTCAGAGCTTGCTTCTGCACCGCCTCCCCCTCTGCAAAGGGTGAGTGTTTGCTTTCCCATTTTATAGATCCAGGCCCCAACTCAGAGGTGGACACACTTCACCAAAGACTGTGAGAATCACCCCCAGTTTCCTGCTTGGCCTCTGCTTCAGCACTACCTTCATGCTGTGTCTGCAGATTTAAGGTGGCTGCAGTCAGGTGAGGACAGCCTTGGCAGGGGCACTTCTCAGTGAACAGCTACACATTTGGGGGGAAGAACAGCAGAGCTTTTTTTGTACTTTTACACTCGCTCCTGTAGGTTTGCAAGATAAGCATGCACTCAGGAAGGTCCCGCCCTTATTAATTTTTCCCTTTAGCTTGCAGTCTGCAATACCCCCAACAGAGAAAACCAGCACGAACACAGGCCAAACTGTGGAATGCTGAGCTCTAAAGCCCATGGGATCCTGGTGAGTGCCCCTGGCAGAGTCCTGCTAACACCGTCCAGCTGATGAGGGGACTCTGACCAAGGGGATGAGAAGGGAAGAAAGTGGGATCTCTCTAAGAGGATACTGGGTTTGTAAATCTTCATCTATGAATAATGAATTAATGTAACTCCAGCTGCATCTTTTACTTACATTGGAGAGTAAGATGCGTTTCTAATTTGGAGCAAGATATTAATATTTGCAAAACTGAATATATAAACAAGGACTTCTAGTAAAGATCCTCTGGCAGAAAGCTTCAACAATTTTCTAATTTGTTTATATTTTTGAGGACTGACTGAGGAAAAAGTATTGATTGACAGGCCTACAGATAAGAGGAGAAATGCTCAGAAAGTAGTAACTTACAAATGCTACTTTCACATTATGTTTTCCCACTTATCAACTGTCTCATATTTCCAAATGGATGAGGCAATGTTAAAAATCCTCTGCAATCAGAAAATTGTTTTGCATGTAAGCCACATACTACTATCTTTCTACCTGCCTGCAATATGTCCTGATTGCTAATGTCCAGTAAGCAACATACTATCCTTAGCCGCTTCACCACTTTAAATAATCTGCTCCATGTGCCATCAAGAGGTCCTTGTGCCACTGACACTCTCTTTCATATGCGGAGACATAAACTTTCAGACAATCAGAAGAAAACTCCTGCTGTAACAGTATTTTCAGCAGGCAGTACACAGGCAGCTCAGGTAATTAAAAATTATGAGCCTGACAGATCGCAGAGAAAATAATGAAATGGATGAGAGGGACTTGATTAATAAGGAAATAAAGATGGCTAATATAATTACTGCCAATCAACACAGGTTCATAGCAAGCCTATTTTGTCAAACTAATTTGATTTTTTATGGGGTTTCAAGTTGCCTAAAGTAACCACAATGGTATAATAGACTTCTAAAAGCTACTTTAGATGGTGCTTACTATATGATGTTTTCATTAACCTGTATGATATAAAAATCAACATGATATACATTAAAAGGAGTAATTGTTCATTCTTCAAGAAATGCTTCTTTAACATGTGTTTCCTGTGGGATCCTAAAGCTGTTAGTTCTTAGCCCTACTCCTCGTGTCTTATCATTGATATGCAAGAAAACACAAAATCGTTACTAATAACATTGTAAGGTGGGACAAAAATTGGAGGAGTGGCTGAATAATGAGGAGACAGTGCCTGCAGGGGGGATTGGATTGATTTGGGAACAAGCAAAACCAACTGAGATAAACTCCAACAGTTGGACACCATACTGCTAACAGTGTGAACAAACCTGAAAAGATCTGGGGCATACAGAGGGGTTTACAGTTGAACATGCATTTGAGTAAGATGTTCTGCTAAAAGAATGAATGCAATCCATGATTGTGGAAATACTGAATGGGATGTGAAATACTGTTTCCAACTTCGATGTCCACAGCTCAAGACAGATGTTGAATAGTCAGACAGTTCAGAAGAAAGCTGAAAGAATTGGAAAACATAGTTCAAAAGAAAAGGTTCAAGGCATTCAAGAGGTTTAAGAACAAGAAGTCTCTGCTCATAGACCAAGACATACAATGACAAACACAAAGAGCATTTAGAGGGCTCCTCAATTTGGCAAACAGACCGAAGAACTGGAAACTGAATCAGGAGCATCCGTTCAGACATATGGTATATACTTTCTATAGGAAGGATGATTTACCACTGGAACATCTTTCCAGTTCTTTGACAAATGTCACATTACTAGAAACCGAACACTTCACAGGATTTTTCTCTAAAAGATACATCCTATTTTAACCTAAACTCATCTGAGGAAAATAGCCTGTGCTACCAGCCAATTACAGCGTGTTCTTGGAGCCTGAAAACCTGCCACTCTACAAGCATGTCAGGCAAAAATGCAGCAGCAATGCAACTATTCCTTACAAAAAAGTTCTCTTTTTCCTGTTTTCCAGGTAAAGCTTCTTTTTTCAGTCAAAAAGCCTTTTCAACTAACATCCTTCTTTTTTACTCAGTCCCAAAGTTTGAAAATGCCAGTTAAAGACCAATGATACTGAATCCCAATGCCAAAAAGCCTGAAAAGTCATGATGAAAATGGGCCACCAAGAACAAATGCGGCAAGATTCACAGAGAGAGAAAGCTAACATAAAAAGGGATACTGTGTAGTCAAGAGACCTCAGTTGGACCCCTGCTCCCAGCCTGTTTGGAAAAACACTCCTCAACAAGGCTGGATAGTCTGATAAATGCCCATCTTATAGCTTTAAGTTATTACAAGACTTGGCAGGATTTATATTGATAATCTAGGGATGAAATGCTTTTCATCACTATTCTTTCTCCCTGTCCTATGCTGTTTGTGCATGTGTACATTTCTAGCAAATCTTTACTTTAAAGGATCTTTAGCAGCTGAAATAATCACCCTAAAACACTAAAAAAATCAGTGAACTGTAAAAAACTAAAATCACTAAAATTTGCGACATAACCTGAAGAAATTGAGCAGAATAACAGATGGCTGGCAGTATTCTTTCTCCAATTAATGACTAAAGAGAAATAGCTTACTTGGGGGAAAATGACACTTTCCATTTAAACTTGGAATATTTCAAGGCAACAATTTAGGGGAAATTCCAGCAGGCAATCAGCAGCTGTTATGACCCTTAATATTTCAGGACTTGACCCTCACAGGGGCCAAATCCTGGCCTTTCTCTGAGGATGACATCTTTATTTTATGCTAAGCCTTGTTCCTTGCTCCTATTCAAGTTACTTCAAACCCAGAAGCATGATATAAAGAGGTGGTGAGCGAAGATATAAAAAATATGTTGTTCATGACAGAATAAATTCATATCTAAATTACAGGCCAAGGGGAAAAACAGCTTCTGCAGAAGGCTCATCACATCCACTGCTTTCCCTTTCATATATATTTCTCTACCTTCATTCTCAGACTATTTACTGTTTAATAACTCATTCAAGGTCTTGCTTGAATGCTTTGATGCTTCTTGATTGAATAGATTTTCTTTGGAATGTACTCCCTGAGCTGTATGCATTACATTTGCTGTGCAATATTTTTTTGCCCTATGTATATTCTGAGAAAAAACAAAACCCAAACTCATACAATTTTCAATTAAGTTAAGACTAATCCTGAGTTCAGCATACCAAAATTTATTAAAGTGGTGATTGTGGGGGTGAAGATTAAGGTATCCTATTAAGGTATCTCTGTTATATTTTCACTTATGTCATTGAGTTTCATTTTACATGCAGGCTTCTAGACATTCCTTACTTTGTGTAACTAAAAACATTCTAAACCCATCCAGCAGAATTGTGCAGTCCTCATGCAAACAGATTTCCCAGTTAAAAAATTAAAACTTTGATCTTTGGAGTGACAGTAAGATAGCAGCCTGATAAGGACTTATTTGTGACACTGACACTGGTATCTTTGTCTTATCAAGCTTAACTCCTTCTGTGATCAAGATTTTGTTTCTACTGTTAGCAATGCAAGGAGATTTTATCCACCTTAATTATTCCTAAAGATTTTCACTTTTGCAACATTGAATTTCTGAACATTCAATGGCTGTTTACTTTGTTTCTGATCTACTTCTCAAAGACACTTGAAAGTACATTTTTCTAAAGATCTTTTTTCCTTTAATTTTTAAACCCCTTCTGGATGCTGTAAATATTTTTCTTCCATATTGATTTTTGTCCTTTTTTCCTTCAACAAGTGCTAATTATTTTACTAGCAATAACTAAATCTGACTCATTTATGTTCGATTAGCCATTTCAACACATAAATTGTTATTATACCCTAATGACCTTGCCCACCAGTATTATTAATGCAAGCAAAACTAGAGGAAAAACATTAGTTAAACTGTTAGTTTAATTAAAGATAATAGTTTCTGTTCAATCCTTTATTCTGGTGTATTCCCTTATGAATTGTAATGCTAATTATCCCAAAGTATAAATAAGAAGTTGAGGCTTGCAAAGTCAAGCATCCCACAGATAGGAAATGGCCAAACTAAGATAGGCACAGATGTCCTATTTGAGAGTCTCAGCACCATTTTAATACAAATAACGGCAGTCATTAAACATAATGATATATTAAACATCCAGCAACAGCAGAATATATTCAGCAGCAGTCCTGCATTTAGCTGTACAGATTAGGATGCTTTCAAGAACCCCATATAAAAAGGGTAATTAATCTCACTTAAATTAGCTGTTTGCAGTGCTGCCCCTGAAATCCACAGAGACTCGTTCCACCTGCTTAATGCTGGTGGATGAGCAAGGACTGGTGAGATCAACCCTTCCCACAGGACGCAAGCTGGGGAGCAGCCCAGCACCCTCCGTTCCTGCAGAAGTAACAGGGATTGGTGTAGCTCAACCTGTTACAAATGCCAGTCTTTAAAAGACTGAAAGTAAGGGTTTGGGCTTCCTTTTCCAGATGCTTCAGAAAGAGATGATCAACAGGTGTACAGAGCAGGCTTTACTAAGCTAAGTACAGGCCTAGGTGTTGCAGCATGCTCAGCAGATGCTCAGCAGATACAAGCTGCGTAAATGTAGAGTTTGACTGAAAATTTGACTGAAAATTTGGGGGGTTTTGTCTGTGCCAAATCTTGTGTACAGAAAAAACTGCTGAAAGAAAGTGCTCACACCATACTTCACAGCTGAATACCAACAAGCAACCTAATGCTCTTAGTAGAGTTTCATCCTCTGCAATGGCTCTAAGGAACACAGTCAGAAACCTGGAAGGACTGAGCTGGGAATAAGCCAAACCATTGTGTGAGCCCTGGTCCAGTGTGAGTAGAGGACATCATGCAGCTCACAGTTCAGTTTGCTCCACAGCTCACACGGATGCCAACACGGGAACACTCCACCTGAAGTAAACTCCATGAATAAGATTTGTGAGGCTGATCCTCTTAATTTTTCAGGATGCAATTTCTAGCCCACTTACAAATAACCCAATTTATCCTGGATTTTGACCAAAATCATCCACAGGAAAGCTGCAAGTGCAGAGAAGAATTGCAAACATCACACTCCATTAGGCGTCTTGATTTACTCTTTAGCAGAGGATACCACAGTCCCTCTGATGGCCCCAGTGCCCACGCACCTCAGGCCTCAGCACAAGCACATCCATTCTGTTCAACACAGGAAAAGCTTTCCTTGAGCTCATATCTACCTAAAAGCAATGTCTAAGCAGATTATTGAAGCATATGTCTGTATTAAAGCAACATAGCAAATAAAATGAGCTCAACAACAACAGTATTATCTCCTCTAGTGGGAGACAATTACAGATGCTGTAATTTATGTGGCCATGTCAAACAAAGGCTGAGGCATGTAAATCACCATCCTGGGATCTATCCAGTCACTGTGCAACACTTCCCTCAACCCCCGTGAGCCAATTACAGTGGAAACTCATAGATTCAAAATGATGTTTTATAAAAACTGAGCTGCCATAGTGAAGATGCTGGAGAAGCTCCACCATCCCTGTCCCAACAGCTGCCTGCTCTCTTCCTAACCCAGGTGCCATATTTTATTTCTCCTTAAATGATTATCTGCCTTAACTGAATGCTGGTTAAACACTTTCCAAAGGACAATGATTTTCTAGGAAACAGACAAACATTCTTCTTTATTTCAGAAACCATGACTCTCAAAAGAGAACATATTCATCTTAAATTGGATTTTCAGTCTCCTTCTCACAACCTCTTTTTCTACTTTCCCGGTAGAAATCTTAGAGGTGTCAAACCCACACGACAAGGTGTAAGGCATGAGGTGAATAATTCATACATAGAATATGTTATCTTCCTAGCTAATGTATATATATTATTCTTCAGAAGAAGAATATTCAGTAAGTAGTCTCTTAAATGATGTAAATATATACTTAAATATAATTTTTGTAGTGGCTTATGTAGTATGAAATAAAACTTTTGAACTTTGGCTTTCTCCATCAGCATAAGCGATAACATTTCTAAGAAATATCTATTTCGTAGCTCAGTAATTGGTTAAAACAAATTTTCACAGAAAAGAGATGAAACAGAAAATATAACTGATATAAAATGAAATAAAATGTCATCCAAGTGTAAGGTCATTTTGTGTGATACTTCAGTTTCAGAATATTGAGCAGATACACAACATTTCTTCTTTTTCCTCACTAGTTGCTCTATGAACTAGGCAAATAAAAGTTTTTAAAAGATGTTTACTCTCTTTCCCTTTCAAAGTAGCTCTCTGCGAGAAAACTGCATCTCAGACTGAGCATAAAGTATTTAGCTACTGATACACCAGAATCCACAGACGGAAATATTTTAAGTTTAAAATTAGCCTTTCAACTAAGTCAAAGGCCCTCATTGCATCAATACAATAAAGTGAATGCTCATCTGTTTTTTTCTCATCTGGCTATAAGGTTACAGGTCAATCTGTATTATATATTTTCTGGCCCCAAGAAATATGTATGTTTGCAGTCTGAAGCATTTGAAAAGGGATTCACTTGTTCAAATGTAGGCTCCACTGTGGGGAATACGTGTATCTGAGTTGCTGTCTAGACTTTGCTTAAAGGCAAAACAAAAAGGCAATGGAAAAACCCAGACACTTCTTAGGTTTTGGAGATGATATTTATCACATCCAAAAATGGGAAAAAGCAACTTCTCTCTCTTACTTGACTAAAAAGGAAGCTTCAGATATAGATACCTACCCTGTAGATGTCTTAACACCCAAGTTGCCTTGCTGTGGTCATAGCGCCCATGGCCATTCTCTCCAGCATACAGCGTAATTAATTTTTTTATTATTACTTTTGAGACAGTGGTAGTAAAAAATCCTATTCTCATCCATGGCATTATTTTCCTGTGAGTCTGATAGTAAGTCAATGCAAGCTTCTAGGTGAGCCTTTTTGTCAGAACTTTAACAAACACCTGGTGTATACAGGTCTGTAATTTTACAGATTGTTATTATATAGAAGTAGTCCTGGGTTCTTCTCAAAATAAAACTTAATTTAAAGGGTTTATAACCCTTTAAGTCTCTGTTTAAGTTACTGGTTTCTCTGATACAATTGCAGTACTCTTGAGGTTGACAGAATGCGAAACTTCCATTTTTTAAATCTCCAATAGATTTTCTGTTTCATGATATATAGACATTTGTGAAGAACCCTGAAAGACTGTCTTATCACATCTTTTCAGTTATTATTTAACAGATTTTTTCCTCATGATTTCTCCTTCTGGTAGATAAGCTAGAATTTGTTCAGCTTTGATAGTCTTCACAAAATGTGGTTCAAATAGTTTTGTACTGCACCTTTTTTAAGTATATAGTAAGTTTTTCCTTTACATTTATGTGACTTGAACTGCTTTTGATTCCTGTATTCTTTTGAAGAATCTTTTATCTTTATTTGCCTTCTTAAGGCAAATAATTATTTCCATCTGATTTTTCCTCCTTCCTACATTATCAAAGGTATCATGAAGTCATTTCCTTCAACTACTACTTTGGGTCCTTCTCTTGAGAATTTCTGTCTCCAGAAGAATAGCATCATTAAAAAGCCTGTATTTACTTTCCTTTTCTTCCTTTGTGACTTGTAAAAAAAAAAATAAAAAATTATATAATACAATGAAATAATTATCGATGTTTGTGCTCTAGAAACACAAAAGGTATCCCGGAATATGACAATTACCAAATCAAAAAAACATGCAGCCTTTTGTCTGATACGGATCTGGATGCTTTGTAAATATTTCTGGCTTCTATTGTGCTGTAGAATGAGAGATAAGTAAGAATAATAAAAATAAAATTTGCCTTATTTTCTGTCATTTTTGAGGGAAAGTGAGAGGGAGACAGAGTATAAACTATTACTGATGTACAATGATGAAAGCAAAATGTATGGTTGCTTTCTTTATTTCTCCTATTTTATTTATCCTTGCTTTGACTAGAAATTTTATCCTGCTTCTGAGAAAGCTTCAACAATGAAAGGTACAGTGGAAATGCTAACAGGCGCCATTAGGCAACATTTTTATTTCTCTAGGCTTTTATTCTCTTGGCTGTACACACAACATATTCTTGACTTTTTGTTGATATAGTATTTGCCACATTATGAAGGAAAATAGCACATATTCAAAATATTTGATGGTGTTACGTCTCTTTGCTAATCTAGCTGTTACCTGATAAGAAGCACGCACAATATGAAATACCAGTGAATGTATGAGCCATCCAACATATTATTTATCTGAATTTCAAAATATTTTCCATGTGAATTTTCTGCTTGGTAAATCTACAATGACTAAGTACTTCTTTTTTTTCCTGGATGCCTGAGGAGTAAGAACTCTTGTTCTGTATTTCACTACATTTCAGATGTAGCTGATGTATTTTAAAAACTAGACTGTATCTTCTAGATATTAATAGTTTACCTCTCTATCACATAATTCTAATTTTATAGTTTCAAGATGTTTATCAGCAGCCTGTCACCTGCACATGGCTATTTTGTACACTTATCAATAACCTTAGTCTGAAAAATAAAACTAGTAAGTAGATATTGACTTCTGCTGAGATGAATATCAAAATTTATTCACCCCCAGGGTAAACATTTTACAAAGCAACCTACAGTCAGTAATTTCTTTGTGAAACAATAACACTTGATGTTCATGGAAATACAAAGACAATCTCATGCATGTACCCCACATTGCAGTAGGCTGTAAAACTACCCAGAAAGTAGATTTCCAGGCTGCACATTCTGCACATAACATTACAATGGTTATTTCTCCCTTAACTGAAAAGGAACCTCACTGGAGAGAAAAGGATTAAGAAAAAGTTAGAGATTTCATGAGTGGCTCCTCTGTTCTCATTTACTCAACAGACTCTCTTCATGAACAAAAGAAAAATTAATATTGTGTGCTGGAGACAATAACACTCGCCTCCACTCCTTCTGTCCATAGCCATACTTCCAACATAAACACACAATTCAGGACCTCACATATTTTACTCTGTTTTTTGTTTCTGTCCACAATTTCTCTGGTAATAAAAAATCTATAAAATCTTCTATGAATTAAAATCCTCCCCTAGAAAAGCAGAAAATATTCAGCACAATATTTTAAATAACAGAATTCCTGATTATAGGTTATTTGTATAGCAGAATTTTGCAGCATCACATTGCCTGATGCAATCTTCCTTCCACCAATAAGCTTTCCACATGAACTACACCTGAAAGAAAAAAAGATGGCAAAGAATTGTAAATTATCAGGTTTTGGGTTTTGGGGGGGTTGGTGGTTTGGTTTTTTTTTAAATAAAACATCCTTCAATGTGAATCATACTTGAGAGGAAAAATAAACTGCTTTTCGCAGACAAGCACTTCTATGGAGCTCAGTAGGAATGTGTATGTTTGTGTGTATTTGTGTGTGTGCCTGTGCAAACAGGTGTTCCAAGTCTCTTGGCCATGGCAGTCACTTACTCAATACTGGAATGTTTGCAGCCATTAATGTAACAGAAAATGTAAAAGAAATCTACTTCTTCAAATCCATCATATTCGAATCAGTAGATAATTCAATGCCTTATTTTGCTTCCAGAAAAAATTATCTACAGAGCTTACTACAGTGTCTTTAGACATTTTTACTCTCCCCTTCATCCACCTCTTCAATATGCATCCACTGCAGTTCTCAATGGAAAATACTTCTTCCCTTTGGCTGGGGAGAGGATGTTTTGACCACCTGTCGACTCACACTTGGACTTCAAATGCGGCTATCCCAACAGTCACAGTTGGTGGTGCCAACCAGTTTTAAGGATGGGATTTGACTCTCTCAAGTTAATTAAGCAAAAGAGTATTTTGAAATCAGGTTAAACTTCACTGAAATCAGTAGGGTTAGCTACCATCACTAAAATCATTGAAAATGTCAGTGAAACACACATTTCTATTTAAAATCTTGGCACACTATATAGCAAGTATTCAAATGTTCTGAAAGAAACAACATTGTTGAGCATTTTGGGGTGCAGGGATATATAGGGGCATGTGTATGTGGAAATGGGAGAGTATGGCTATGCATGTTTAAGGGAAAACATAGAGGTGAAGAAACAGGACATCCCACAGAAACAGCCCCAGAGTATGGCTGCAAGGGACAACGCAAGGAAGAGCAGAACTCTGATGAAAACTCCCAACTAGAACAGTAAGCAAAAAAATCTATGTAGCTACTGCAGACTGAGTTCCACCTGTATATGGATAAAGGTTTTGGTCAATCTGGAATGTGCAAAAAATAATGAGCTATAGCATGGATATTAGAAAATGCATCACAAAACATCAGGTCTGGGAAGAAATTAAAGGACATGCAGGAGAGAAGAATGGAAGAGAGCCACTCGATGTCCATTTGGGCTACTCAAAGTATTAACATTTCAGGAAGAGATGGAATTAAGCAGCTTAGGATCCTGCTTTCTCCATCAGTTATGGAGCTAGTTCCCATATGCAAGAGGAACAGTGTCCAGCCAGACATTTTTAAGTACAGATAAAAGTGCACTAAATCAGAACTGTCTAAGGAGAACTAAAAGGCTAAAGGAAGGAGAAAATTTGCCCTGTACCACTGAGAATTTACAGGATGAAGTGTCAGTAAATTAGCATGTATTATATCAGCTGGACTTGGACTTACTGGTGAGTAGCAGGGCAGTGGAGGCCTCTGAGAGAACATTCAATATTGCCTTGTTACAGCATCCCATAAAAAAAAGTAGTGAGAAAGACCAACAGCCAGAAGCCCTCTATGCACAGATCTGTGTTCAATATGTATGAAGTTAAAGATTCATGATACTTAGTAGAAAAAAAAAAAAAGGAAGTTAAAAGTGGTTTCTAAGTCAAAAGGAATAACTCCTAGTAAAAAATTATAGAAACTTATTTAGCTATTGCCTTCACAGTGGAAAAATAGCTAGAAAAATAAGAATATTTTAAACATAAGAGAAAAGATGCTTCTGGATTACGTCCCTTTCTGTTCAGGAAGCAGATGATTAAATGGAGGAAGATAGGACATCAATGTTGAGATTAAAAAAAAAAAAGAGAGAAAAAAACCAGAATAGGTGTAGGTCAGATGAAACAAACTATACACAATTTGGTGTCAGCAAACAAATAGTTTTTCATTCAAGTGAAACACTTGTGTAATAGTTAACCACTACTGGGGCAGTTCCCAGGGAAAGATGAGACAAGCCAGGTCTGGGACCTAGGCTTTTGGGAAATTTAGGAGTACTACTGCCTTTTAGGTGAACAAAACAAAGACACATTTTTGCTATGAAGATGATGAAACATCACAAAAGATGCAAGAAAACCTGAAAAAAACGTGAACCAGTTGCCCTGATTGGGTTAAAGGAACTAAGAGAAGAACCTTAAGGTTCAAGAGACTTCATAACTAAATATTGACCATAAAAAGTACATATATCCAAAAGTCCCAGTCCATCAGCTTTCCAGACAAGAGGACAGTATTTCCTTCCCTTGAGAAGCACTGCATTTGAGTCCTACAGGACAAACCCACTGCAGTGTGGGTTTAAGATACAACCAAGCGTATGCATTTTCTCTGTAATATTGAAGACATCATCTACAGTACTTGTTCTAGCATAGAGGTCTAAGGTGCTTCTGGATAATAAGCAAGAATCATTCTCCCAATGCATTCAGTTTGCCTGTGTAGGGGCAGCAAGGGAATAGCAGTGGAGGACACTAACTGTGGTGCCACTACACTAACCTATTCTCCTTCCACTTTGCCATACAGCAATACCCAAGGGAGAAGAGCACTATTTATCAGCAAGGAAAGGCATAACTGAATTTAACCAATGTCTGGGCTCATCTAGAGTTTTGGTTAAATAAAAATAAGGCAAAATCAGATCAGAATTGAAGAAAGCATACCTTATGTAAAGTTGGACAGGCATCTTTTGAAGTCCCTTCCAACCCAGCTTATTCTATAATTTGAAGTAATTCATATCTATTATTACAGATAGATGATAACCTAACTGCAGCAGGATCAATCAAGTGAGATAAAAAATGGGTCTTGGCAAGGTGAGGTGGACAGAATGGATAGAGGAAACAGTGCTTTCACAGCTGAACACAGACTGCAGCAATGCACAGTGACACTTCTGGCTTGGGCAGTGTACCTGCTGCACGTGACAGTCCTACAGAGGCAGCATTACACAGTTTGCCTTTCTCAGCTGCCATGTTATCTGCAAACAATATCCTAAGGCCAGCTAAAAAAGGTTTCTGAAAGAATTGAAATATTTAAAATGTGTCTGAGATGAACAGACAACTATTAATTTGAACCTAAACCCAAAGGACTGAGAGTTGTTCCAAAGCTTGGAAGTTTATTGGAGGTATGTTATCAGCAAAACAAAAATTTCCATCACCAAAAAGAGAGGAAGCTCTTCACTGAACTGCCCAGAAATCCAAGAATTCACAAATATGTAGAATTTTGTGGGACTTTATTCCTATTATAGACTATTTTGGAAATAAAAAAATTACCATTGTTGCAAAATTGTCTGTGGTTTGGCTGAGAAACATATTCTGCACCAGCAGACTATGATTTGCCAGTGTCAGAGCTACAAACGGTCCTGTGACTGTCAGTCTTATCAGACAAATCCTGCCCCTAGACTCCTGTACATTTCAGCATATTTTAAGAAGGACAAGGAGAAGCCAGCCATGGGCAAGCAACAGGATAAGGACTATTTGGAGAACATATATATATTCAGATCCATGACACTGGATGGAATTTACCCAAAGGTACTGCAAGAAAAGCTGATAGACACAGTTCTGAGGCATCTATCATGCTGGTGTTTCAGGGAGGGGATGTCCCTGTATTGCATTACTCATGTTTCTTGTTCTTCTCATACTGGATGGAACAAACTAATATAAGGTTGGGAAGTAGCAACAATTTGGAAAACTACTGACATGAGAACATACCAAGTTGAAGTGGATGGCAACTGACCATAGCAGAAGAGTAATTCCATGGCAGAAAATCATTGTACAACCATAAACAAAGCCCCGACAGTGGTGACAGTCATAGACTGTTTGCAACTCGGCCTGTAGATGAGGCTGCTCTGACCATAACTGAGCATCCATCCTGACAATGCCTTGAACAGATTCTTCAAACCTCAGGAGTAATTTGCTGCATAGCTGGAAAAACCATAGTAGTGTGATTGTGCAGCCTTGCACGAGAAGGCAATGCTGATGTCTTGTCAAGACAGTCTTGCTGAAGTGATAGATTGCAAACAATGCTCTAAATGGGGAACTAAAATGTGATTTCTCAAAGGAGCAAGCATTCTCAGGGAAAAAATTACTGTCTTCTCCCATCTTGCAATCTGCAGAAAGGGAAACGTTGCTGGTTTATCCACAGGTGATGAAGTGAGACTGAAGAATGGATGCTAAAGCAGCTACATGCTTCCTATGTATATATATTTCAGGACTGCATAAAAACCGGAAAAATACAAGTGCAACCCCTTCCTCTCATCTCACAATGCTATGGATGTATTTCAAAATTTTAAAATCACTTAAAATTCTAGGATTTCTAGAGGAATTCTATGATAGGACAGACTCTGCCAAAATAAACTACATGATGCACAGGAAGATGATCAGTTCAAGAGGGTTTTGAAAAATAAAAAGATCCCAATCTAAAACCAACACTTTTTCTCCATGACCACTGTTAGCTATATTAACTAGGTTCCATTTTTCGGTGAAGTATCATGGTCTGTGTGACAACCATGACATCCCCTGGCTCTGCAGTCAGATCCAGAAAAGGAATCTTTCATTTCTGTGGAGACTGGAAGAGAAATAAACAGGGAATGAAAGTACTTGCAGAGGTTTCAGAGATTTGGGCTGTCTGAGTTCACTACAAGAAATCACCTGGCAGACAGAGCCTGTCAGCATCACAATTCTGCCTCTCAAGTTTTGAACTATTTCTGTGTTTTCTGTTCAGCAAATTGTTCAACCAAAAAAAAAAAACAAACAAAAAAGGAAAGTAAAGGAGGAGCCCTAACTACGACATCTGGGTCGTGGCAAAATTAGCCACTGTTTTGCCTTTCAGACAGAGGGCAGAGATTTGCTATCACTAAGCCAGGTGAGCACGTCTGCAAGGCTGTACATGGGTACTTGGACAACTGGGCAGAACCGCAACAAGGAAAGAAGAAAGTGAGAGTTCAAATGCAGAAGCAGTAAGATATACTGAAAAAGACAGAGGAAAATAACCTAGCCCATACCGATTTTGCCCGTGTACTCAGATCTAAAAGGCTAACACATTTTATAGGTAGTTCCTTGGCATCCTTTCTGTCTTCATTCAGAAAACCTACCCCAGTACACAGAATTTATCTTATTTTTACAATGTCCAAATCTCACTACATCTTGCCCTTGTTAACCCAAGACTTCCTTAGAAGTCAAAGCAATATAATTTTATTTAAAATTTGAATTTTTAAACAAAATATCTTATGCCTACCTATTTGGGAAAAAATAGAAAAGATTTAACTTCCCAAAAATGCAAGGTCTAGTCCTTCCCTAGCATATCTGTGTTCAATGCCCATCAGTAGGCCTTGTTCCTGGATTCCCTCAAATTAATAAAGAAAAGCATTGCAAAAAAAGCCATGAGAAGGAATTAGGTATTCACTTGGCTTTTTACTGAATCCTGAGTTGATCTGTTCATTTTTTATTGTTCTGCATATCTGCTCTTTAAAGAAGTCTTCATCAACTGAATTGATCAGCTCCTTAAAGGTATGTTTTCAGCTATGACAGTCGAGGTTATTTTGCAAGGATATAATTTCTGGGTTAGCATTTCTAGTTTCTGCCTACTCAAGACAGCTAGAGCTTTCCACTAAAAGCATGGAAACTATTCACAATCACAATCAAATCCACTGTGAAATATGTATCCATAAACTGAGCAGTTTTATCTCCCTTATCACTGTGTGCCTTTAGATAGGCATCAGCTCACATGAATTCCTGCAAATGTGCTCCAGAGAGGATGTCAACTAAAATCATTCTGATCAGTGCTCTGGTGAGAGTAACAACCAGCACACAGACCACTTTGGAAATTACTATAGTTTCCCAAAAAACACCAGCAAGAATTGGAAGGTAACTCAAATCTTCTCAGTGGGAAACTATTGATTGCCATTTATTTTAACTAGCAATCCAGGTGGTGTGGCTGGCAGAGGCCTCCCATGGGGATGGGGAGCCCTTGCAAATGACTCTGGGACAACAACCTCCAAGGGTCAGGCAGGTGGAGAGCTGCTGTTTTGCCTGCAAGGGGGGTGAAGGGCAGGCACTGGGGCAGGTTTGGAGAGAGGAAAGCAGGGCAACTTAATCCCAGGACACCACAACCCTGGAGGCTCCCTGGACTTGTGTCACCTGATAGAAGAGTTACCTGAAGAGCCCAGCTTGCAAACTGTGTCTGTGTTTGATGGATTTAGGAACAGGAATGTCATGACTGGCACCATCTGCTATATGTGTTGGTGCCCTGTGTGTACCACCAGGCACCAATCCTCCTCTCCTCTTCCCAGAGACGGAGCTGCTCTGTCTGTGGTCCACTGCGGCACAGCACAGCAACGTGATCCTTTCACTGTTGTGAAAACAGCTCAGCCGTGGGAAAGGGATGAGTTGAGAATGCTCGGCTTATACCTCTTCTCTTGGACCTTACTGGGATATACACCAGGAATGGGAGCACCAGGCCCTGTACCATGCTGGCCCTTGCTGATGGACTTCTACGCACGACCTTGGAGCTGCTTCCTCACCACAGATACACCTGGTGGCTGCTGGTGGGTGGCTGACCCTGGTTATCCTCACTGCACTCACTGTATGAATTCTGCAATTCTAAGTTTCAGATCTACTCTGTCAACAAAAGATCATTCAGTTTGAAAGGTAATTCAAAATCTTTAGACATAAATTGTTTTTGACAACAGTATAAATGGAATTAGCAATCTGGCAAACTGTACAATGTCTTCATGGATTACTCTGATGAGCAAAACAACATGGGCTTTAAGAGGGAGAGGCTCAGCTTCTGCTTCCATTTTACTCAAACATCGGAATGCTTGCGCATCCAGAGATGATAAATTCTGAAGGGCCTTTATGTGCACTCAGAAAATTGTACCTAATAAAAATCCTTAAGAATCCTACAAGTTAGCCCAAAATAGTTACACAGTACCTGGATTTGACACCAAAGACATCTACCTTTGCCTGAACTCTGAAAAGGTCATATACTTCCTTAGGGCACACTTTTAGAATACTTCAGATATAAAAGATTTAAAATAACAGCAGCTCATTATCTAAAACACTCATCAATTCTTTTTGTTGGCTTCCAAATTATTCTAATTATTCTTTCAAATTCAAGCATGTCTGTATACATAGCTTTTATATAAAATTACTTAAGTCATGAATTGTATGTAATTAAGTTATCTCAGCCCAGCAGCAGAAAGTTATTTGGCCCTAGCAGCAGAAATTATGGTTCCAATTTTAAAGGTTGTAATGAAATACTAGAATGGTCTTTTCCTTTCTAATTTTAGAT
Organism: Serilophus lunatus; assembly: GCA_013399895.1. NCBI lineage: Eukaryota > Metazoa > Chordata > Aves > Passeriformes > Eurylaimidae > Serilophus > Serilophus lunatus. The sequence continues at coordinate 1,836,657 of VXBA01003293.1, forward strand.
CACATCATATACCTCAAAAGCAGCAAGTAATTAAACTGTGGATTCCTTTATTAGATAACTTATTTTAAGGCAGCCAACAAATCACTAGTTCTGTGGCAAAACCCCCCACCACAACCTGTCTTTTAGTTTCTTAGTTGTGGGCTTGGCTAGAAAAACAAATCCTGTTCATAAACCTTTCTGTGAAAGACAACTACGACTGAATTACCGCTCTGTAGCCGAAAAGCTTACATCTTTTACTCCTGCATCCGGTGTGCACTGCAATCAATCTGGGACACCCCCAAAAGCTTGGCTGTTCTCAGGTGGGCTTCCTGATGACCAGCAGGCTCCATGTTTCGCTGTCTTGATCTCTCTAATCATCAGCATCTTTGAACAGCAGCTGGACCATCCTATGGCTGATGCCACTCAGTATGCCTCCATCAATCTCTGCTCTGTGTATGCATTAGGCATGAAATCAAGCACACTTGTTTGCACAAGCAGCTTCATCACCTCTCTTAGATTTCTTTTCAATTTTCTTCCAGTTTCCTTATTCCCAAAAAGTTTGTCCAAGTTTTTCTCACTGAATTTTTCTGTTTCTGTGTATTTTATTTTTTAAAAAAATCAGAATGTTGCTGTCATCGCAAATTCATCTTGCTAAATGCTTTTGCTTTCAATTCTGACTCCCACCCACTACCATTTACAGGTAGAAGAGATGAATCTAAATGAGTATTAGACCTTCTGAGCTCTCTAGGGTTTGCAGAAATATTTGCCACGAAGACTGACACAATGTACATAAAACTATCAGTTACATTTGAATTGTTAATAATTTCAACTGTTAAAGGGAGAACTTTCACACAAAGAAAGACACATATATTAAAATTTCCCCTTTAATCACTATTCAACTTTAAAATGCCTCTGTATGGAAGTGACAGAAATTAGCTGTATTCTGTAAAACACTAGGGAAGGGTTAAACAAAGGAAGCTCTTGTTCCCTTTGGCCTCTCACTGCCTGACAAGTGCTTATGCTACCCACCATTACTCAAGTTCTCAGGTCAAGGGAGAAAAGTAGGCAATCATGTAAATGACTGTAGTACACACTTTTTCTCCCATCTGCCTGCAAACAGAGAAAAAGAGAAATCAAGTCAAAAGCAATCAGTGTTATCACAGCCATTTAATTTTTCTGGATCTTCTCACATCTCACCATGGTTTTGGTGGCCTTTATCTACTTCAAATATAGTCTCAAGGAAAAAGGAACGAGAGAAATAAGCTCCAAGGACTATCAATGAGAACCGGAAGCTGAATTATCCTTTCATAAGCAAGCCTTAATGAAGATGTTAGTTTGTAAGTACCATGGCATTCCAAGAGAAAAATAAAGCCATAAGGCTTTTAAAACACTTTCTGCAGCTCAACAAAGAAATCCATAAATGCCTATCATTACACTACACCATCTTGCAACAGAAATAGATTCAAATTGTTTTGATATAAAAAGATACAAACAATTAAAAGGAGAAAAGAACAGTTATAAGCAGGAAAGTGCAAAGTTGCCACATTTACAACAGGAAATGTACACATTAATAAATAGGCTCATTTGGGCTTTTTATGGTCACATATGTGACATTCAAAAGTCCCTGTTCAGACTTGGGTCTCCCAGACTTTGAGGTTGCTTAGACATACAGCAAATTAAGCCAAAGTCTGGAGAGGATAGAAAAGGGCAAAAGAGAAGTGAAGGCTTGGGGAGGCAACACTCCTTATCAACAGGCAGCAGCAGCTCCTGAGCAAAATTGGGACAAGCATCCTTCGCCTGCCTGCTCAACAACCCTCTGCAGCAGATGCAGAGCAGGCTGACATGAGAGATGGTCTCTGCAACAACCAGCTCCAAAACCGGTCAAAGATTTCAATTCAACTGTAAAAGTTTTGCAACAGATTATGGCCATGAGCGAATGTAGGACACTGGAAAGCTGAGCTCAGTTGAGTATTAGCACTTTTGCAGTCAGTGAGGTCTTCTCTTCAGTCTGGTAGTTCCCTCTCAAAGCAACAATTCACAATGGTTGTGTCCACCAAAAGGGCTGGACTTAGCGCCTTCTACTCACTGGTAAGGTTGGATCTCGTCACTTTTCAGTTCAGCCACTATTTCTCAAGATAAACATTGAATAAGAGTGACACAAAGAGGAAATCACCAGTTTGCCCAGGTATCCCTTAGGAAAGACTTTATAAACTTGCAAAGAGAATCCCACCCTACACACAGAGGCCTATGGACAGATTGTTTGGTCTGGATTAGCCACCGCAAAGAAACTTGCAAAAGCAAACTTTTGTGATTCATTCCTGGAACACAATTATTGCTGCTGTAACTTGCCCTTCTTAATTCAGTGTAAATGGATCAGAGGTCTGCTGTCCTAAGTTTTAACAGAAAGGTAAAAATAATCCTACACATAATATTTGTGATTAAGGCACCATCCTTTGACTATATAGCAGATTATCAGCCTTCTCTGCAAAGGTATAATCTCATCTTCAAGCCACCCTTTAGACTCATTTCTGTACTGAAAATATAAGAATCAAGCAATGATGATGAAATACAGAAACCATTAAAATATTTTATAGGAGACATACTTGAAAATATATTTTATCCATCTCCCTTATCTGTTGTATGCTGCCTTAAAAAAGTAAACTCTTTGTACTGCCTGCGCAGTACCTAGCACACTGTTGGCATTACCAAAGCAGAAGACACAAATTACCTAGGTTGGGTTTTATAAAACCACCTCATGCCAAACCTCAACAGGTCTGCAGGGTGCATCCCAACAGGTTGGTCACGAGTCACCTGAATTTATGAACTACATTACGAGCTTCAGGACTTGCCTTAGCAGAACAAAATACGATATCCTAGAGTTAACTGTTCAGTGGCTGCAAAGTTTGTTTAATGTGTGGGACACAAAATCAGGCCAGAATTCATAAGAACACCAAATTCACCATGTTTTCAAATCACCTGGGAAATGGGAGAGGATTTCAATTAAATTTACTCTATCAGTATTCAGCCAAAAAAAGTTACATGAACTGCTAAGGACTCACGTACATTTTTTTAAACCTTTCCATCTGATCTATTTATCAAGAATACACAGTAATACCGATACAACATAAAAATTCCCAAAACCAAAGGTAGTCACTCATACATCAATAGGTACCTGTCACTACAGAGCTCCTTAGAGCCACTCTTAGTGCTTCTGTTATGTCAGAAAACTCATTATAGTATTTTTATCTGGAATATTACAGATATTAAGACAAATGGGAAAGCACTGACTCAAATAAAAAATACTATCTAAACACGTTATGTTAATAATAACTGAATTAATTACTGAACAACACAGGCCAAACATACTAGTACGGATGTGACCTTATATCTGCAGCCACAAAAATGATAAAGTGTACAATATTCCTCTTTACAGTTAATCTGACTACATTACCATATATATTATGATATAGAAAATCTTCCAAAAATGCCTACAGGCCATAGCTTGTAATTCTATAGTTATAGGTAATGCTACTCTCTCTGTGATCAAGGAAATTAATTTTCAGTGAGGAAAGTATCCACCTTTTTTTTTTTCCTTCAGAAGGCAACAGTAACGAGATGTTGGACAGTCGAAATATTGGTAATAGCAAGCTTTCATTAACCTCATATAGAAGAAGTCAGTAAAATACACCATAATAATACCCAAGAAATACTCTGAATTCTTGGAGAGGCTAGGAAGGACAGATATGAAATTTTGTGTCAGTATGTGGAATGCATGGTCTTTAATAAGGACTCATTCATTTAGTAATGAGAACTGATACTAAAGGGCTGCCTGTAAGTTACAAGACAGAAGAGGAAAAGAGCCAAACACAATTAAAGAACTGCCATTGACAAAAAGCTTTTGGCCTTTTTAATTTATTTGTGTAGTGGGTTAGGGAAGCAGTTTTGTCTTGGGGGGAGAGGAAAGGTTGTTTTCTTTAAACTTGTTTTTCTTTTTCTGAGAAGGGAAACAGCCAACTTGGATGGTGAAACCTCGTCCTCGGGTGGTTGTGGGGAGTGACCCCGGGACTGTCCCTTACTGTGGGGCCCCCCAGGCTGCGGGACCCACCCGAGGGGCTGTGCAGGGTCCCCCCCTAGTCCCCTGCGGCACCTGGTCCTCTCTCCTGGGGCCCGGCGGGGCCAGGAGCTGCCTCCGCCTGCTCCCTGGCCCCAGGGACGTGCAGGGTCTGACCCTGCTGGCCCCGGCAGTGGCGGGGGAGTGCTGCCACCCCGTGGGGGGTAGAAGAGCCCCCCCGCCCCCTGGCAACTCCTAGTCCCCTCTCCCAGGGTCCTGCAGCCCTGGCAGCCATGCCAACGGAGGCGGGTTGTCCCTGGCACCGGCAGCCAGCCCAGCAGCCAAACTGATGGCCGCGGGAGTGGGGCCCCACCCTGGCACTGGCAGCTGATCCTGGGACAGCCCTGAAGCCCTCCTGGGGCAGCTGGGGCAGCGACCACTCCAGCTGGCCCTGGAAGTAGCACTGCCAACCACTGGATACTTCTTGGGGGTCCCTGCGGGCAGCAAATGCCCCACGGGTGGTGGCAATGGCAGCCCCGGGCCCTGGAGCCCGGCCACGGGGGCAGTTTTGGCAGGAAACACCATCTTTGCCTCATGGCAAGATCTTGGAGGGGGAAGGTGCCCAACACTGCTGTCCAGTGAGAAGACAGCATGCTTGGGAAGCTGCTCCGAAATCACATGAGATCATTCAGCACATGAAAGCCATGAACCCCTTTTTCCCGGTTTGCCTTGGTGGAGAGAGGGTTGATTGCCGTTCCTCCTGGTCCTTCCCGGTTCCTTCCACCTCACAGCACTACCGGAGCTCCAAGAGTGGCACCAGAAGACCACCCAACAACAAAGTTGGGTTCCGGGGGGGGGGGG
>VXBA01003293.1:1841560-1870898 GCA_013399895.1 Serilophus lunatus
GGGGGGGGGGGGGGGGGGGGGTTGGTGCTTCTCATTGCTTTGTCCTTCAGGGGCTCAGAGGACCAGGAGATACCACCTCCGAGATGGCTCTTCCCTTCTTCCTCTGCTCCTCAGCCTACCAGCCTGCTTGGAGGAGCAGTTTGTCATTTTATTTTTTTTATTATTGCAGAATATTGTCAGGCCTGTTGTGTGTATTTGCTTAGTGCCTTTAGCGGAGTCCTATAGTTTTTTATAGAGCCCCAGATTAATAAACTGTTAGCTGGTGTTGTCGCTATTCAGTCTTTCTTCCCGATTGCGCCCCCTAGTGTTCAAACCACCACAATTTGGCCAATTTATTTCCTCCATAAGGGCAAACACGACAATAGCCTTAAGACCTAGTTCTGCTGAGCTGCACAGCAGGAAAGTGCATGCAAGAAAATTTCTCCTCTTTTTCCAGCTCACTGGCAAGTGACAAGGCAGGATTGGTCCCTGCCTGCAAAAGAAGGGAAGGAGCACATCTGGGGGCAGAGGGCCTCTGCCCCAAACACACTGGGCTCAGCACGCACTTAGCTCAGCAAATAACATCTCAAAGGCTCTCGTGCGGTGCCATGAGTGACTGTTTTACAGTCAAAGGGGGAAGCAACTGGCTTATAGTGGATTCCAGCACTGCAGGATGTATCGTGTTTGCCGATACGCCAGAGGGGCATTGACTTTTCCAGTGAACTTAAAAGATGCCCACTCCTCATCACAATGCAATCACAGCCTTTCTGGAGTTTTCCATTAAAGTGAGAGGTATTCTGGGACAACCATCAGGGTGACCATTAGGGCATTCTCCTGGGCACAAGGCAATTTCTATGATTTAGGTATCTAGGCTTTCCAATTCAAGGGAAATATTTGATAGTGGGTGCTCAGCCTCTCACACAATATGCTACTCTGAAATATTCTCCTTGGCAACTCCTGCCCTAGACATGAGATGCTTTTCCCATTACCCTCAGTTTTGCCGAAACTGGCACAGTGCTGCATGTGGTTTTTATTATTGCAAATCAGCATCTTTTAATGAAAAATATTTTTATTAATATTTCTAATCAGCTATATGGATCATCTTGGAATTATACCATGAGGTTAGCTCAGAAAACAACCAATTTTCCCCAAATGTTTCCTCAGATGGATTTAAAAATGCCTTTACATACATTACTTCTGAAACAATCTTGTCACTAAATCCTATAAACAGACACTGGAAATGTCTCCTTATTGCTGTTCATCATTGGATAAAGCAATTGCAAGCCTTTTACAATGTGAACTGATAGTGGCCAAAGCCAGAATACGAGTGATTCATGTAAATCAACAGCTCCCAGACATATCATTATGGATTAGGGATGTGAAACATAGCGTTACCAGCAAGCATCTAGGAAACGAAGAAATGAAAAGCATCACCTCTTCCTAAGTCTCACATCAAATAGCAGGACAGATGCCCTAATAAATTGTCTGCTCAGGCAGATAGGGCACCACAGAGCAGCATTAATGGGAAGGTCCACATGATTGTGTAACACTCACCTATTTGTAAATTCAGAGGAATGTAGCATGCATTATTTATTTAGTTGTGCTACATGGTAATTAGCAGGGCTGGAGACTGGAGAGCACAGCCAATTAAGAGGTTAGACGTGCTCCACCACAACACTGCTAATCCCCAGCAATCTGCCTCGAGCCGTCAGTGCCATTTGCAAGTGCTGTTATCTACTGCAGTGAAGTTGGGCAGCCATGAGCCTCCACGGGTTTTTTAAATAAAGTCTTCTATTTCTTTATACAGACTTTGACAGAAAGAAAATAATACGAATGTTCTAACATAAATATTCTTTGGCCTTCTTTGTATGACCTTTCATCGCTTTAGAGATTTACAAAAAGTTAATGTGGAAACGGAGTCAGGTAAAACAATCAATTTCTGTTTGGAAAATCGTGTTTTCCTTAGAAGCCAGCATTTTATGCAACAGTTTTACATTTAAAGTCTTTTTATAAAATGCCAGCAATTAATGTTGGTCTTTCCTCTGGCATCTTAGCTGGACAGACTCGACAGGCAGGTAGGTCGCTGACCACAGAAGACAGAGGAATGAGGACATGGATCATCGTCAGTGGAAGCAGGATGAGTCAGATATGTGGGCAGGTTGAGTGAGTAGCTTGGCACCAGGGTGATGACAGGAGAAATCTGACAGCCCAATAGCGTGCAGAAAAACACTTTATTTTCAGGATATGTTGGACTACAAGAGGAGAAATGTTAGTTATGACTGATACAGCAGGACAGGAGCTCCCAACACCCTTCCATCTACAAGAACTTTAGTTTGCATACTCCTTCCCTGCTGGAAACAAACATCAGTGGAAAAAACTGTCCTACATATAGAAATTGAATACTGCAAACAACAATCAGATGTTGAGATACTTACCCCGGACAGTTATCTCACATAGTGACCAGCCTACAGACCTTTGTGCTGCTTTGTGTCAATAGGCTTTCAGTTGCCAAACTAAAACAGGCACCTTGACCTCAGGCTTCAGGCTAGAGTGCAGCCCTGCCCTGAAGGGCTGGTAAGTCAAGTTCCCTGAGAAGGGATGGAGAAAAGCAGAAACGGGAAATCGACATCTTTATTTTGCAAACAGTGCAGCTGCCGTTGGCTCACTCCTTCTACAGTCCAAGAGGGAACAATCCACAAGTTACAGGGTTCACAGTTTTGAGGCCCATGTGCTTTGGGGTTTACTGGTCAGAAGCCCAACAGGTGCTGCACTGTGGAGTATCTTTTTCTTAAGCCATCTCATCTGTTGACTCCAAGCTTATCAAAATAATCTTAAGCTGACAAGCTACTTAGATAGCTTCCTTCCACACCTTCAGGTTATAGGGATGGGAGTTCCAGGTCATTTCACTCTGAGCACATCCAGCCTCTGTCTTCTCACAGTCCTTTGCTCCCACGCTGTTGTGCAGAGCATCTTTGCTCCCTTACATGTCAGCAAAGTGAACTAGATCCATCCTGCCCCTACTCAACCCTTCAGTGTTTCTGTCACAAATCCCTCCTTACAGTCCTCTGCCTATGCAAAGCCTTTTGCAGGAATGGAAAAAAACCACACATAATGATGTTCTCTAATCCAGATCTGAACTAGAAAGAAACTGGAAATTAAATAGTAACTGCAGTAGAAGCAGTAATATTAAAAGTTTTGAAATGAGTTGGTTAGGAATCTGGTGGACTGGCAGGAGAATCCAGTTTCTGTTTTGTTTGGTTTGTTTTTTGTTTTGGTTTATTTTTTTCTTTAATTTAAACCTGAATTAATTCAGGGAAGCCCTGTGAGGCACCTTAATCAGAAGGTCAGTCTAAGTTTTCAAGGAGATCCCCTTTGTACTTCAGGTTTATGAAAATCAACGAGGATGGAATTTCCAGATGAAAGAAAAGGCACTTCACTCTCCAGACCAGGTTCTAGCACAAAGACCAGACTGAACACCAGCAGCACTCAATACCTCAGCCACAAAAAAAGGCACTTCCCCCTCCTTACTGCAATCTCACTCTGTTCTCCAGGCTCCTACACTGAGCATTGCAGATAGATAGTGTACTGCTTTTTTGGCCCCCATGCATCAGACTTCTGCACTTTTGGGGTCCCTGACTCCCTGCATACACACAAGATGACTGCCATTTGGGAGATTTCACAGTAAAAGGCTTCTCATTATATAGTTTTACTGTAAGGTTATCATCAGCCGCACCAAGCAGTACGATCTTAGACAAACCTAGAGTCACCTCCATTTATAAAAAAAAAAAAGACAGAAAAGGTCATTTAATACTAAATAATATCTCATTGAAAACACAGCACTAAATTTTTGGTAAATCTATGAAATACTATTGTGCCAGGGTCACTGGTTGTGTTCTAATACAGTGTCAATCTGCCCAAGTTCAAGCAGTTACAACTCTGCATGGAGCTCCGTTTAGAGGAAAGTTTGGTAGTCACAGCAGGAGTAATCTGATTAAGAGACTGGAGCTATAGGCTACAGACCTGGACATGTCTCATCTTTCCCCAGCAACCTTGACCCAGAAAACCAGCATCTTCAGGCTTAGACTCTTGAGTCTAGGCTGTTGGCATAAGTTTTTTTGAGCTCAATTTTCTCCTCATTAACTAGCAGCAGAGCTGCCCTGCTGCTACTGGGGTTAAGAGGCCCAGCTCATGGAAGTTTGCAAAGTGTGCCAACACTCTTAGATCAGAGAGGGATCAGAGAGTGCAAAGCAGAAATTTGAAACCTTTTCTTCCTGACACTTAATTAGGCGTTCAGCAGGTTATATATTAACGTCTTGTTCTCCAACAGTAATTCCCAACGAACCTAGCGTGGTCTACAGGAAATGAAGACACAGGCTATATCCAAACACATCCCAACTACGAAGTAGCATGACATTATTACTTGGCACTTTTAGAAATGTAACACATTTCTACAGCAGACCTCAGTAGCAAGTAATCCACATAGCCGACTTACAGAAGAAACCCTATGATTTGCTCAAAGCCACCAAGAATACTTTTGCAAAGTATCCAAACTGCAATTCTAAACTAGAAAATCCTGACTTTTACCTCACTGTTTGATCTGAGCGTAGGTTGCCTTCCACTTAGAGCTGAAACTCCACATGCAAGCGATTTTTCATTCCTACTCAAATTGCTTTAGCTATTTTTAGGTCAGATGAGTAGAATAAATATCATTAAGGATTTTCCATGCATTTTTAGAATTGCTTCCTAACTAAAAAAGAGATCTTTTTCACAAAACTGTATTCTCTAGTCGTCCATTCGTAAAAGCACCCAGACCTTTGGATATTGTGAGAATCGAATAATGACAAAATACTGAGTTAACCACATTAGGAAAGCCGATACTGAACATTTATGGCAGCTATTCAGTATAAAAACTTTTAGCAATCATAAGTACAGAGATGGACTGGACACAGAGACAAGCTGTGCTCTAGTGATCTAGAGATCAAGCAGTTTGAAACAAGGACGGTGAAGAAAATGACACGCCATTAGCACTAATATCTTTCAGCAAAGTTTGGTAGAACACTCTTTTAAAACACCTCAGCTCAATCCATGGACCCAAGAGCCCTCCCCAGACCATTCTTGGGCAGTGGAGTTTAGTGGCTGGGACTGGAGCATGAGTCAAAAGATGCAGACTGTGTTCCTGGCTCTCCAGGCAACGTTCTTAAGCAATCTCTGTTCTCTCTGCCACTGCTTCCCTTCCTGTTCTGAACATGCAACTTTTATGGGGAGCAGTGGTCTTTGTACCTCTTGGACAGGGCTCAGCTCAGCAGGGCTCAGATCCCAGCTGCACACTTTCCATGCTGCATACCATAGGTGCCTCACAAAGGCAACAGCACAGCAGCACTTACACAGTTCTACGCTCTGTGTACTTACCCTGAGATCACTTACAGACTGCTCTTCCACACCATCGGCAACATCACAAGCCTGCTTTTCTCCATGCAAATTCCCCTACTACCTTACCTGCACGTTTGACACCATCCATACTCCTGCCTCATCCAGGTTATTTCGACAAACTCCCTACTACATGGAACCATTGAGAGTTTGCCAGAATAACATTCTGTTCCGCTCAGCTTACTGATAGAAATAAAATTAGGAATGTTACTGTCCTACAATCCCAGGAGATGCATGTAGCAGATGCAAGCATAGTACTGAAAGCTTCTTGGACCACCCCCATCACCAAAGGCTTGCCCTTTCCCTGAGGAAACATTATTTATCCAGACAGACTTAAGTAAGTTCCTGTAACAGCTGCTGAATTCAGTGAGAATTGTCCTCTTGGGTGTTTGCCACAAATTCTTTGGGCCAACTGGCAGAAGGGAGTCAAAAAGAGATGAGTCTTTTTGAGAAGGATTTTACAGAGAAATAAAAATTACATGAGATACCTAGAGAACACAAGAGAAGTTCAAGCAGGAAGCAGGGTGTGAGGTGCCCTCTCTTTCTCTGACACAGCTACCTAGGATGGAAGAGATAATGCCGATGTTTCCAGTTCCCAAAATGGAGACAGGTGGTCATTGCAACACATCTGACACACAAAAGAGAGCAGCCAAGGGACTGCTCACACTGCAGGCTGTACCTGCTCTGCTGTCAGCCATCGTTAGCTGTCCATAATGAAAAAAAGGCAACAACACAGGCGATAATGGAAACAGGATAAAGAGGCAGGAGAAGTTAGTAAGTACTTAAGTGTTCTGATCATAGTTTCCCTTGCAGTATGACTCTGAGTACTCAAAGAGAAGAATGTCCTTCTCAGAAACCAGGTGTCACTGCTCTGATGAATTCCCAAGTCTGAGTTCTAAGAAAATCGGTCAATTTTCAAAAGACAGAACACAAACATGTTGGCCATTCTGCAATACACACATGTATTTCTGTATACATTTACCCTGATCGTTCAATTAACTGAGACTTATGTCCCATGCTTAAGAACGCCCTTCACAGTGCAAAGCAGTGAAGTCAGTATGGTCAAGTACGAAACAACAGTAAATACTTGGCATCATTTCTGGAAATGAGGAGCCCCAGTCGACCCCAAAAGTGCTCTTCCTAGGAGCTGAAAAGAAGTAAAGAGCCAGCACTATCATCCTCTCTTTTGTTAAGCTGAAGCTCAAATATGCACATGTCAACAAACTGTATTTTTACCCCTTTCAAAAAAAAAACAAAAACAAAAACAAAACCCCACAGCTTTCTAGGGTGGCTGGCTGGATCACACTCACAAAAGATTTCTAGTCTTGAAGCCATACAGCCATTTCATCACTTTGCCCAGTGAATCTCCTTCAACATATACCAGTGTGAAGAATAATCCCCAGCAAATGCTGGCTGTAGCAAGGGATTTTCTGCTCCACTACTTCTGAACATCGCCAAGCAAACATTGGACAAATTGCACAGGGAAAAGGGTCAGTGCCATCGTGAATATTTCATCTAGACAGCACAACAGAATCCGGCATAGAGAATAGAAAGCGAGAAAAATCTATGAAAAATCACTTTTCAATTATTCTTTTACTCAGTGCTACTTGTTCTTCAGTAAAACACTGCAGAGTGATTCTCTTGCAATCAAAAGGAGAAAAAAACCCTCCGCTCTTGGCAAACTATTTTTGGAAACTGAAAATCTCCTTCTGCTTTTTTCTTAATTCCTGCTTAGAGGAATTTTGTGATAAGGATGTAAGCCTTGTAGCTTATTAGAAATTATACAATTAAGACTTAAAAAACTGAAAGTATTGAGTTTTTGTATTAAACTTCGCTTTTACAGACAATCACTGCACAGTCAAATTTATCTTTCTTAGTCAGGTATTTCTCCAATTTCTAACACTTCTCAACATGCTAGCACTTAACTGCCATACATTTTCTTGTACATATTTATCCTTTCTGCTGTTTTTCTGTCCTCCACATAAAACCTTTTTTTTAAAACAGGATTGTCATCCAGCCCTGTCTTTTTACCTAGATTTCCAAATTTTTATGTTACTAGCTGGTTTTTCTACTTAGGATAAAGACTACTTTTCCATCCTGGAAAAAAAGTACATTTCTAATTGTTTACCGCTGAAGTTAAGGCTGCAATTTCTGGGGTAATTGTTATCTTGTTCCCATTGTTGCCATCCTCAGAATTCCACCAAGTATCTCAGATATTCTGTGATTTATTAGAGAAGTTTCTTGAAGATCTATGAGTACACAGAAATGTCACATCAACATTCAGAGTTGTAGACCAAATTCCAGAGATGAAAATCTGAAAGGATATGACTCTAAATGGCAATTAGTCCTTCCCAAATGTACTTGGGTTTTGTGATGTTGTATATTTACACACACTTTTGATTCTAGAGGGTCTCGGTTCATGACTACCTATGGTTAGTTGACTCATAGTTTACGATCAGATTTAAGAATTCAAGTGTCACCAACAGCTGCATCTGATTCCACATGGCCGCTAATTCTGATTTTGCTATGTAATGTATCTTCACACCTCATGATTCTCATCCCTGACCTCTCAGCCTCACCACATCATTCCCTCGCCTTCGAGAACTCTGAGCATAACAGTTGCATTTCAGAAGTGCCGTCTGCCATGGCAGTTGAGTCATTGACACAATAGGCCTCCATTCCTTTCAAGATCAACCACTTGCACAACCACAGGCCCTCTAACAGGCTGTGCCTGTACCAGCTTGATTAGACCCAGGCAACAACAGAAAAGAGGAAGAGATTGGAATCTATTCTGGGTTCTGCTACTGATGTAACATAACTGGCAGACACCAAAGCATTTTGCCCTTAGTTTACTGAGAACTGGGAGAGTGATAATCATGCCTATCCTTACACACAAAATATTTTGAAATGGTTGAAAATTACAATATAAATGCTATTTATATATTATGAGACACTGTTCCTACTTTAGGGCACTTCCTCATTCACAGATGTTATGCACAAACCATTTACTGAGTCAGCCACAACTGCATTTTTAAAATCACAGAGAAAACAAACTCACTAGCCATCTCCTGGGAAGGGAAAAGACTGATCCTGACTCTGGCAGCAAACATTTGCTGCACCTCGTTACAATTTCTAGCAGAGTAAAGGAACCAATATTAGTATACTGTTCTGCTCTGTACAGCAATTTCTTGGTAAAATTCCATGGTGTGTGTTACCCATTAAAGCTGACTAATGGACATGTCCAGCATCAAAGTCTGTAGATCCATGAATTTATTTTATAGAGAGAAAAAGTCCCCTGAAGCACTTTCAAAATTCAAACCAGGATGCTGATGGTTAGGCAATCCTCTGACTGGCACTTAGTGCTGGAATATGCCATGGCCCACAGAAAGAACAAATAATCTCTGTCAAACCTACCTGCAGAGGAACAATTAATATTCAACAATGGATGTACTTGGTGGGTTTAAAGGTTTGACTAGCCTGTAACGACATTTTCAACAGCAGACAATATCAAACACTTAGAAGCAAGATGAATTTGAAGTGCTTTTTCCCCCATCACACCATCCTTACTCTCACCAACCTGCTCCCCACAGGCTGAATCAGTGACAAATGTGCCCACTAGTCTATATAATAGCCATCACTGGATCTCTTCTCTCGTTTAATCCTTTACTGAAGCAACCTGTGCTTCTGCTTTCCACTTCTTTCAGCAAGAAACTAGCTATCACCCTGCATCCCCATGCCGGCATCACAGCCTTATGCTCTGCACCCTGCAGGGATGGGGACAAGGACCAGCTTGGCTCCTGATTGCGGTACTCCTGAAAAAGCTTTCTGTGTCCTCAAGGAAAAGCAGGAGGAGGCTGGATGTGCTATGCAGCATGTCCAAAGCACAATTTAACACAATTTTCTGCTGTTCTGCTCTTTGACCTAAACCACAAATATCCAACAGAAAAGAATATGGCACTGAAGAGCTGAGGAGCTTCTGAAGAGGCAACATAAGAACATGCTCTCTTTCCATTTCTAGTGAGCTGTCCTCTCCATGGAACATCCATACTTTCATCTTCCCCTCATGCAAAAAACGCACAGAAGACCAAGTGAAACGCTGGTGGAACAATGACTGATAGAAAGCTACAACAGCCACAAGAAGCTTTAGGGTACAACCTGGTTAACGTGTAGCCCTCCATCAGGAAGAGCATTTCCTCATGTGCCTCTTCATGGACAGTCCTGCAGAGTTCTTTTCCCCTTGTCATTTGTCAGCAATGACTTGCATATCCCAAGTTAGATGCTACAGTTATTCCAGTTATTCCTTGCATTAGTGCTTACCCAAAACAGTCACTCTAACTAAAAGAATGGGGGAAGCACCCTGTAACAAGCCCTTGTGAGCCTCTCTGGGCATGCAGTTCTCATGCATTTTAGGCCATAAATAGGAAACGACAGCAGAGTAATCAGGATAGTATCACGCTGTGCCTCCTAACTCTCCTGGGCCTCCACTGATTATACAGGAGAAATCCAAGCAGACATGGAATTAAATCACTTCCCTTTCATTGGACTAGTCGAAGCTGCTCCATAAATGACAGATTGCTAACAGCTCCCTTAATGACATCACCCAATATGTCATAAAATCTGCTGCCAACACTATGGATTTTTTTTCCCCCCAGACAGAAGTGTTCCCTGGCTGTGGAGCATAAGTTTCATCGACAAAATGTGGCTCAAGAAATAACCTATAAAAGGTTCTCAGTGCATAAGGTAAGTATCACCCAAAAACTCACTGAAGAATAAAATTATCCTTCTTGGCACTGCTTTCCCAGAACAGAGCCCCACATCAGATTTTTCTAAGTGTTTGTGACTGAAATTATCCATCCACCATCTCTGCAGGTAGCACTAAAACTCACAGCTCAGGAATAGTATCCAGATCTTTGTCAGATTACTAGCTTTGGGTGAAAACTGTTATCTTATTACTGCTTTCACACTCTTTGGAAAGAAACTCATCCCATATGGGTATTAGCATTAGAGAAGAAACAGATATACTTGTAGTACAATAGCAAGGACTATTTACCTGGAGTTTCACTATTATCCTTTTACTTCCACACTCACATCAGTTTTTTTGCCAGAACTGGAAGTAAAGTGACAACCAGAGCGTATATAGCATGAGCAGCCTTTGAGAATTTCTCAGAGACAATTTGCAGGTTCTTCTCTATTCTTCAGACACCAGGAAGCCAGCTTGCAGCAATGCATCACAAATGCCTATCCATTTGCTTTTAAAATGTTACCGTGGAACCCACTTGGGCAGCCATCAACCATGACCACACAGAGGTTCTTAATTATCCATTCCTCTAATTCCATGCTACCTGCATTTTCTCACCAGCATTACTTATGTGAGATTCATCACAGTTTCATAGACTGTTTTAAAAAGGGTAAATATATTCATAAAGAAAATAGTTCACTAAGTGGTGCCAACAGCGAGGAAGGAGAAAGTCTTTGTTATTTATCATGACTTAAACTGAATTCTGCTTTATAGCAAAGGCACTGAAAATCTCCAAGATTTGGTCCTTCTCAAGATCAAGATGCAGTTGCCCCTCTCCAGTCAGTTGCAGAAAACCAATGCTGGCTGCTGGTCTTCTAAGTCACTCTGTAAAAAGATCCTCTTCTCTATGCATGCCATCTTTCCTTCATCCTATCATCCATCCACCCAAAGCAGTCACAGTTGAACAACCAGAACATGTATATGAAGAAGAAAAAAGTGAAATGCTAAATTCTGTGAGAACTTAAAGCTAGTGCACTCATCTGCAAGGTCCCAGGATACAGCTCGACTCCTCATATATCAAGTCTACTTCTGTTCCCTGCAGCACTTCTTGCCAACAGAACACCCTACAGCACCACTATGCTGGGGAAGCTGAGAGCCAGTGGTCTGAACAATCTGTCACTCATGTACCTTCAAAAGAGAGTCACTGTGGTGGCACTTGCTGGCACTGTGAGTAAATGAGCCATGAGCTATATATCTGGTTATGCTGCAGTTCTCTTCTGGAAAAAAAAGCAAATCAAAAAGGAAGTGTAACACTTGGCTGAATGTTGAAGTGACCAAATAAATAGGATTAGCTAAACCTTGCTTATCTGTCAGTCATTCCTCCCTGTATGAAAGCAGTCCTCTCTAGCCTGCCCATGATGATGACGGCCTCAGTACCTGCCTGGGCTCCTGAACTGATGCATTTCAAACTATGTGTCATCTGGTTATGTTATGCAGTCATTCTGGTCTTGTCATCCAAGAGAAAGACATGCTTTGGCCAAACGTGTTACATCATATGTACTTCCAGTTCATGGAATGAAAGGCTAAAATAATACCCCATGAATTTCGTTCTCAAATTCAGATCTGCATGCCATGACTGCAAAGTGACAGATGTCAAAACCAAGCTGAGTACCTCGTTAATGCAGAGATAAACACACAGAATATGTTGTTTGGAATGACAACACAGTGTGTTTACATATGTGTAAGCCACTATTTATCATCCTACAGATGGTTGTTCACAGTGATGTGCATCCACAAATATGTTTAATTTTGCCTTTTTCTTTTCTAGGTAATTACCATTTTTCTTTGTTTACACTTACTACTACTACTAAGACGGCCTTGAGATCTCTGAATTTTTTCTAAGGGCAAGAGGTCACATTGCACAAAGCAGACCAGAATCCGCATGCAATCAGTTCTTTGCAGTAATAACAGTCTACGGTTGTAGAGCATTTTTTAAGAAATTATCTCACTCTCATTTTACAGCCAGGAAAACGTAGAAAGGTGAAATGACTTACCCAAGGTCGCACAGCAGGCTCTGCTCAGCACATAGTTACTATTGTTGCAAATTGGGCAGCTCATCAAGCTTATGCTACTCACACCACTCAAATAAAATTCAAACAATAATTATTATTTCTACTGCAATCTGCACAGCAGTCAAGGCTGGAGGCCACAATCAGGGTTCAGCTTATGTTAGGCTCTGTTCAAACATGAAATCAAATCCAGTCCATGCTCCAGGGGGCTTGCAGTCTCAGTAGGATATAATTCTGTGGGAACACAAACTGCAATGGAAAGGGAGGAAAGGAGGGAGGAAAAGACAGAAGACAGTAACCTCAATGTAAGGTTTCACATTGTTTTGGGTAACTGTGAAGTTTGGAAACTTTTTGTTACTTAAATTATTTAGGTGGGAAAGAAATATAAATGCATTACTGACAGTCACCTGGCTAGTTCCTTAGGTAGCAGTTTCTCGTCATAATCTTCATTCCACAAATACTTTACTTTTTCTCCTGTGGTCTTTGATTACATTGACAGATGGCAATCAGATCCTACTCTTCTAGGGACTGACTCACACTGCATCAACCCAACACTTAAGAGTACATTCTATTTTCTAAAGACTGATATTATATTTAATTTTACAACTCTGTCTCTAATCTGCTGCTGGGGTAATTCTTGATGTAGACCTTTTTACATGGTATGTCCTTATACATCTTACAGCACAAGACAATTCAGTACACTAGCTATAGCTGATTAATTCATTTCACTCATGCTAAGTTAATACTCCTACTAAGATCTGCAGTAGTAGAATATGTATTAACCCCCACCATACCATCTCTCACTGCATCCTTATGTGGCTCCATGCTAGCAGTATATTATGTACTAAATGACCATTCCTCTTTAAAAGCCTTAACTGGGTGTAATATAAGTATTAATAGCTCTTCTAATACTCAATGGCATAGACACAATGGGATTATTTGCAAGAGTAAACTTGCTCAGTACCAAGTCAGTTCTTAGAACGGTTCTCAGAAGTAAACCTCTAAATTTTCTGTTAGGGATCTGCAGCCCAATTATTTATTGTTATGCATGTATTTTTATAAATAATGAAAAAGAGTATATGAGAAATATTTGATTGACATCCATAATCTCAGATGGGTGAGTATTTTTTTGGATTTCAATTAAGCTAAGCATTTAAAACGTGTTTCCAATTCATCAAGACATGTGCTTAAATCCTTTGCTCAGCTGATGGATTCTGTTGAAACAACCAGACAGTTTTTCACTGATGGTAGCAGGTTCTAGACCAGGATAATAATACCATAATGTATTCTAGAAGAGCTTGAGAAATCACTATTTAAATACATTATTTTACAGAGCAAAAGAATGAGCACTCATTTACAATGGCTTTCCTTGCTCCTATTCTCAATTGGCTAAATCCACATACAAATTCATGACCTATCAGTGTCTGTTGAGGATACAGCATCAAAAACTTACAAGAACTTACATAAAAAATACTAACGCAATTTCATTTTAGGCTATTCAAATTTTTCAGAAAATTATGTTAGGTGCACATTGCTACCTAAATTTATTCCCCTCTTTCAGGTATTACTGAAGCTCAGCAGAACTGAGGTATTTACTTAAATGATGAGAACATGACTTTTAGTACTGTGATAAATGGAAGCAATAAATAACAACAGCTTTCTTTAGCAATTGCCAATAGGTATTTTGCAGCTCTTCATACACTATCCACTAATCTCCTTTAGCATCAGGTAATTCAAATTCCTTTATCATATTTCTGATACCTACATTTATGACACCATGGCTTTATTTTAATCCCAAGCAAAAAGCACATTTAGAAGGAACCGTGGTTGACAGAACATTGCTAATGAAAAAAATATTTTTTTAAACACCCCTAAACTCAACTTCATAAATCCAAGTCACAAGCAAGCCTAATTTAATAAAATCTAACGTATAAAAGCATAGCCTATTTACATTATCAAGTTATGTATTGCAACAGGGTGGATCTAAAAAGTGAAACCACACCTAGGACTAATATCCAGGACATGTGTGCGTCAGAGATTTGACTTTGGACCAGCCTTAGTCTGGTCTGGTAGAAGGCAGACATATCAGTGGCAGAAGTGCATCAGCTGTAATCCTGAAGGACATTTGGGAAAGAAATCCAGTTTGCATCTGCCAACACTGCTCCAAAATGTGAAATAATTTACACTAAATTAGAACAGCTGGAAGATTAACTTTAAAAATGCACTTCTGACCAAAATTAAAATATTCTTAACACCAGCCCCCATGGACAGTTCCCTTGCAGGTGCCTGGCCAAAGCAGACAGTTTTAGCTCGCTGCATTGGAACTCGGTCAACTCCAGGATCTCTGAAGGGTTGTGCAGATGACAGAACAGCCATGGCATCCATGCATGGTAGCTCTGCTCAGAAGAGCTCACAGCCAGGGCTAATTAGGTGCCTGAGATGAGGCTGGCTTCCTAACCACAAAGCTCCAGACTGCAAAACCTAAGCGGAAGATTTTACGGGCAAGCTGAGAGTAGAACCAGGACTTGATTTACTTGCCAGCATGTTGGTGCCTAGCATCACTTGAGGTGTTCTACGGCCTGTGAGACATGTGAGACATGTAGATAACAGAGAACCTATGCAAGATCTGTGTCCTGCTGAAAAAGCAGTTAGAGGTCAGGTAGGATCCTTGAGGCATTTTAAGCACAGACAACTGGATGCAGGCAACTAATGGCTTGCCTACCACAAATTGCCATCACATCCCAGGACTGTGAACCCTCCTGGATATACTGCAGGAACACTTGACTGGCCGTGCCAGAGCCAGGTTAGGTCTTCCAAGGACGATGGTCGTATCACCCTATTGCAGTCTGACAGGTTAAGCCCGAGGTGTGTAGTTAGGCATTTAATTTCATTTCATGTTCTCTGGCACATCCCTGCCATTGAAGTGTAAAGCAAAATGGAGCTGTCTGTAGAAGTGTGCTTTGCATTTGGTTCAGACTTGAATCGAGAAAAAGCAGCCCTGGGGGAGTAAAAGAAACTACATCTCTTAGGAAGAAACAAAAATGCAGTTACAATTTCCCAGACAACCTCACTTTTACCTCGGCACAATTCCTCCAGTATATTATACAACTAAAATAAAATGAAATGTTGTTTTACATGTTTAACATTCAATTATTAAATATACTGTCTTGGGTTCAAACATACTCACTGAATTCAGTAGGACTAAACTTAAATCCAGATACTTGTATCAGCAGATCTGTCCCTGTAAGGATGCAAAATCCAAACAGATATTTTTAAGTATGCACAGTGCATTCAATAGCTTTCATAGAAATGTACAAGACCAACAGTGTTTCATTTGAAGCTCAGGGCTATACCTTATATACAGTTATTTGATGCACTGAACACTTGTTTATCCTGTTGACAAAGTGCTCCCTCCTCCCTCTCCCTCTGAAACTGCCACAGGAGGCAAGAAAGGCGACAGCAAGATGGAACATGGAACTTGATATTGCTCTGCTACCCGTCCGATGTGAGCAAGGACCACTTGCTGAGACTGCTCTTTCTTCAGCAATCAATATATCTGACACCAACCTATTCACACAAAGCATCATGCATGCAGTTGCATATCAACAAAATGAAGATATTTTACATGTTTATTAGCTATTTAGGAAGATAAGTTTACACGTCAGCATGGCATAACAAAGTCATTAGGTGCATGGAAAACTAATAAGGGACAACTTCTCCAGGAAACAGCCTTAGCAAAACTGTATCTTAGGTTAGTCATAGAACTGATATTTTGTAAACTGTTTTTCCTGAAACCTTTGCATTTTAGAATGTTTCGAAGATTTCTTTTTCAACTGCCTTCCCTTTTAAACACCAGCATTTAGATAATATACATTTTCTTAATGAAATTTAATATCCGAGTCACACGAAAACGCTGAATGCAAAGGGAAAACATGAAGCACACTGCTGCAGCAGCTGTTGTTGCCAATGTTTTGAGTTTTGCTAGGAATTTAATCAATGCTTGTTTGGTCAGAATGCCAGGCAAGAATGAGCTTCACTTGATAGATCTACAGATCTTGGTTGCTGTCTGTTCTTAATCCTAGAAGTCACTGAGACAGAAGTGATACTGTTTTAAACAACAGAACAAATGGGAGTAGAATAGAAAAGAGCATTCACTGAGATGAGTTCATTTTGAGAAATGAGAGAGGAACAACGCATGCTGTTACAAAGACCATGTTCTGTAATCTCAGACATTCATCTGTTTCTAGTATGCAGCTCAGTATTTTACCAAATCTCCTCTCTTCAGAAAGTTACTGCAGAACCTTCCTGCTCTAATAGTTAAAAACCACCTTTTAATTTCCAGGCTGAAGTGATTTATATCCTGCTAATATCCATTTGTTCTTGTCCCACCGTTAGCCACAAGTGTAAAACCATTAGTTTTTACTCTACAGTCCATGGATTCCAGAGGATTCATAAAGTACTTCTGAGATTTTTTAAAGTGTCATGAAGCAAAGCAGGACAACAGGCAGTAATTTGCTGTAACAATGCTACACAACATGTAGCATCACCTTGGAAAAAGTTTAGGAAATCAAGTCAAATTGGAAATCATTGACTCAAACAGTTTATTCCCCTTCCTCTTATTCTTAGCCCTTCCATGTGTTTTTAGTCAGCAGTCACAAACATCTTACCAATCTTCTTTTCTACATTAAACTAATGAAGTTTTCCTAGTTTTCTCCTTGCAAGAAATGTCACTAGTCACTGGTTTTTCTTTTTGCAGCTATTGCCATCTCAGTCAGAATTGGACATCAGCATGGACATCAGAATCCTACAAGAAGTATCACGGTGCATCCTGTAATTATGGCAACATTGTCCTAAATCAGCTGGAAATACTTCACAAAAAATGTGACAGGATCACATAGGTCTTCCTCACACCTGCTTACACTGCCATTCCACTGCCATCCTTGGGGGAACGAGTATACTTAGGTTTTCTCTTCACTCACAAAATCACAGAATGGGTAAGGCTGGAAGAGACCATTGGAGGTAATCTAGTCTAATCTCCCTAGTCAAGCATGGTTCCTTAGAATAAATCACTCAGGATTGTGACTCAACAGCTTTTGGATATTTCCACTTACTGTTACACACCCTCAGACGCACAGCCTTTCATCCTGCACTAGTGAGTCCATGATACCACTGTCACCTTGTTTCTCAAGGCTGACAAATGGTGAAGTGTCAGCTTGGAAATGACTGTTGATGAGCCAGCTGATGATGGTGCCACATTAACCGATGAATCCGATCAACTACAAATGCCTGGAACGAATTAAATGCAAGTGACTGTGGCTGGTAAACCATGTGCATGTTTGGACTACTTTGGACTGTAATTTTCTAGTATAATGGCCATGAATTGCAATTTCAAGCTTTTTATTTTAATGATGTTCTAATACAATTTCACCAGTAATAGGAAGGCTAAATAGTAAGACACAGTAACCAAGTAATAATTAATTCTATTTTGAGGAACACCAAGATGCAAGGATGAATAATTGTATTTTCATGGAAAGTCTAATACTTCTCCCATGAAACTGATCTTAAAACTTTGAATTAACTCTATAAGAAACTGAACTGAATGTCTCTAAAGTGTATGCACTCAATGCATAACAGTTTTACAGTGTTCAAAGAAGCCTTAGCCAAGATAAAGACATCTATGGGAAATGTGATTTTGAAACATGCAGTCTATATAAGAGATGAGACTCATTTATGATTCCTAGGTTCATAAGTAACATTCTCCCACTATTTCTAGGTGAAAAACTTTTTTTTTTTGGCTTGTTCTGCATTTCTGATTGCTTCTTCCTCTTGCCAAAGGTTATAAATATCTTTCTTTTTTAAGGTCACTACTAAGACTAGTTTCAAAGTAAACTTTCACTACAGCTGAATTTTTCATTCAGAGATTACTGTCAATTTAAACAAAGCAAATCAGAGATTTATACTATGGCACTGAGTTGCAGTTATAAATTGGTTTAAATTAAAAGTCGAAATCCCATGTCATCTTAACTTGCCACTCAGATAATTCTTGAGCTCCTCATTTTGAGAATTGGCTACATACTGGTTATGTCTACACAGATAAATTTAGCAGTGCCAGGGAGAATTCCCAGGCATTGAAACCCAACTGTCTACACTATTAAATTGTTAGAATTGTCCCCCAGCATGTGTCACAAGAGTGGTTTTAGTCTGTTCTATCTAACAATCTTCCAAAATATTGCCAGGGCACAGTTTGCAATTTAGAACATGCCAGGAATAGTTCCCAACAGGCAATGTGAGTCCAGTGACCCAGTTTTTGAAGGTAAAAAAATGTAATAGTATGGACACTGGCCAGTGTGCCAGCTGACTGCATCATAGGATGGTTCTGGATATGCTTAATTTGCAGGTACAGGCATAGCAACTGCATCTCTCTGTTGGGCCCTGGCAAGTTGAGATGGCTTAGTATAGAAATGTCTCTCCAAGAGGCACAGGACCATTTATGGAGGATTTTCATGCTTACATGCTGTCACCTGGGCAAAACAACCTCCTCCAAGGCTCTTGCCCAAGTCTTTTGCATCAAGAATCTCCACAGAGGTGAAGACCACTCAGCCTTCTGCAGCCACTCCAGAAGCCTGTTACTTCAGACGAAGAGGCAATAGATGGGAGAAATAGACACTGTTTCTAGCCCTATCCTCCCCCCCCTCCCTATGAAAACCTTCCCCTGATTTTAAGGGACCTTGCCCTATTTCATTCACACTTCTGCTGCACACAAGGTTCATCATGACAAATAAACTGTTGAAGGTTGCAGAGGTACAGTGTGGCACAGCAGTACAAAACACATCCTAGCCACAGTAATTGCATGACATCACTCACCTTATTCAATCATCTTCTGCAAGTAAGGCACATGACTTTTGTCTTTTAGCAGTAAACAAAAGAATCTCCCAAGGTTTCACAAGTAGCTTGTTCTAAACCTCTCAACTCAGAGTATTTGTCTCTGACCTTGAAAGTAGAGTATGTCTAGCTTCCTTCCCTATAAACCTTTCCTTTCAGAAAGATAACCAGAAAAATAAGGAAGTTGAATATGTGACAACTCATCAACTGGTTGTAATAATTTATTTCAAACTGTTTATTCGGTAGCTCTCTCTTCTGATGCATTCTCAATTATTTGATTGAATAATATTCTCCGAAATAGCACATGACGTGCTTGTGTCAAAGAGGCTCTCCACAGAGGCCATCAGCTACCTTTTAAAATCAATGAAATTCATAAATTTGCATCTGGCTGCTCAAGGAGAAAATAAAGGAAACTTTTCCTCTGGTAAGTCGAATGGTAGAATGACTTTCTCACTCTAAGGCCAGTGTGTTTCAAGTCTTTTGTGTCTCCATATGCCAAAGTGAAGATGGATGATATTTTTCTTAGAATAGATAGATCTTGAAGTTTCTTATATTCCCCTTTTTAAGGATTCTAGCAATAATTCTCTCTTAGTAATTCCGAGCTGCACACTGTTCCACACAGTAATGCATATTCTAGCTATTCACTGTTATGCTGCCAACTGCATTTTTAACAATGCTGATAGTAACCGATGTTATCAAATTCTGCAGACTTTCCAGGCTAAAGCCTTGTTCATGTCTTTCTTTTTTTTTCACTATTTCTGAGCAAAAATGTTTTTATTTTTTCCTCTGTGATGCCTCAGTACTGTGACCTTGCCATTCCTCACAGCCAGATCTTGTTAGTTTTCAAATATTGAGTCCACACCATCTGATCATACCACAGATTTTCTGTTCTGATATGTTTGCTGTCTTTATGTTTGCAAGATCAAAGCTAATGCTGTTTATACCACAGTGCTAAAAAGCTTCACTTCTCGAAAGGTAAAATGACCTTTGTGTTTGAAATCAAGCCTTCCTTTTCTTCCATGCCTTTTTACTGCTGATAATATCCATATGTTTCCACACTTTATGGCTCCATTTTGCCATACAACAATTTTCTTCATTAAGCTTTTCAATGGAATTTTTGAAAGAACTCAGCAGCAGCAACATCCTATGCCACTGATGCCCCTTCAGGTACAAGAAAGTAAAGCTGCACTGAGACCAGACACTTTCCGAAACCCCACTCCCATTTCTCTTTCCCAACTATATCCAAGTTCTAAGCTCCTCACATTTCAATAGGTGATATATTCCTCTTTTAAATTCTCTCCCAGTTTCTTTCTCCCCTTCTTTCTTCCTTCATATATATATTTTCTCCAGTGAAATGGAATTTGTTCTCAAATTGCCTGGATAATTTTATGCATTTCTTTCTGTATCTTACTATTCTGTTATCTTAGTATTTTTTCAGACAGAGGACCACAGTCCCCAGGATGTTCATAAAAGGCAATTGGGAGAGTTATAAGACGCTGAAATTTTTATTACACTCTAAACCAAAAGAAAATAGCTCTCCTCCATTCCCCAAACACCTTTATCCTTCAAAATCAAGTTTTGCTATCAAAATCTAAAATCATTCATACAAATAAAAGATAGGCTCTTCTTACATGATGTATTTTATACAGGTTCCCTCTGGGATCAAGACTGTATGATTTTGCCAGATGACCAATTTCAACCAAATTTGACTAATGGTACAAGTCTCCACGATACTAAACTTCTGCAAGTTTTGTGAAAAAGATGGTTGTTGGGCAGAGCAGAAAGAATCCCAACTTCCCCAGGGATAATTTATCCTTTAACAAACCTAGATGGCAAGTAGAGGACATCAAACCAACAGACAAATAGCTTTCTGCCAGGTAATGCATATGCTGTGCCTTTGTCAACTGCCTCGATGAAGAGCCTGTGAAGAACTGGGAGAGTTTAGCTAAAAAAGGTATGAGATGAGTTATTGTGGGCACAGGGTATTTGGGGAAAGAAATTACTTAAGAGAGGAGACACTAGGCACAGGATTCTCATCGAATTTCACTGTTCACACAATACACCTTTTACCGTCTTTTTTATAGCCAAAACATGAAATACATTAAAATGTTTATTTCAGAGTAATGAAACTGAAAGCCTGCAAAGCCCCATCACTCACTTCACCCACAACTTCCCACTAAAACCCTCAGTTCCTCTTTCTGACCTACTGAGCTACCTTTGGACTCGCACCAGGACACAAGCACTTTCCAAGCCAGAATGGCAAAACTCATCGCAGCCGGTGTGACGGCAGGAGAGCAGAGGCTACCACAGGGCTTTCCCAGGCAAGGATGAGGGAGGCTCTGGGGATCTCTATTAAGCCCCATGGGAAACTTTCTCGTGGAGCTGCACACTGTTTCACATAGTAATGCATATTCTAACTATTCACAGACAGAAAATCATATCGGCAGCATGATTTCTTCTCTGGGAAAAAGAAGCACATAAGGATAGGTTTGATGAGACAGTCCATTTTTTTGCAAGGAGAGCCTTGTTCCCTGCCTGTTTGTACAGCTCCAGCACCCTCATTTCCCCAAAATGCAGAGACAATTCTCATTTTACCATGACCAGAGCCCTCAGGATTCCTGATTTTTCAGAATTTTCTCCCTGATATTCTAACACAACATCCATTACTGCTCAGAGAGCACTAAATAACCTCAGTCACCTCACACTGCAGGTGGCATGGGGGGCGATTATGCTCTTGTTAGAGTCAGCATCAATATTAAAAAATGTGCTCAGTGTTCTTGGACTAGTCTTCCTCTCCCTTCTGCCTTCTACGTGCCTCCTGCTTTACAACTGGGTACATAGTGGCAACAAAAGCTGGCAGCAGCGTTGGTTAAGGTTCTTTGCTTCTGGTGACTTAGTAAAGATAATTAACAAATGAAAAATGAACCTTAGAAGGTTACAAATGTACATACCTCGTGGCTAATAGAAATTTGTGTAACTTCAGCTTCCAAACACAGCATTTGTCAAGTTAAGGAGCACTGCATGATTTGAAATCTCCCCCTGTAGGTCCTCATACACCATCATCTGTCAATTTTTAATCTTCTTTTGAATAGCAAGAAAATTCATCCTTTTAGCTCTTCTTCTTTCATTTATTTAAATCAGTTCTGAGATCCTTTCTATTTTATACTTGAAAGGGAGTCTTGAAAGATGTTTGACCTCGACAGTAAGGGTACGGGAACCACTGTAGGCAAAGGCAGTACCATTTTTTGCATACACATTTAAGGATGATACTGGGCTTCTTAATGCAGCACTGCAGTGAGAGCAGACATTCAGGTGTCCATCTACCACAGTCTCTAATTTATCTTCTAAATAACTGCGTTCAGTAATACATAATTTTCATAATTCTTCCATCAATAGGACACCTCCTACATCTTTTGAAGCTGGAACTGACCTGGCAATGGACACAAAGAGTGACAAGATGTGCTTCTACAGGTCTGTTAAACAGAAAAAGCAAGTCAAAGAACATGTATCCCAGTCTTGATATACAATCCTGTAAAAGTGGTAGCAATGGACAAGGAGACAGCAGAAGTACTCAAGAATTTTTTTTTGCCTCAGTCTTCAATAGCAGCCTCTGTTTCCACGCAAACTATTCGAAGGCACATGAAGTACAAGAAAGTGACTTGGGACAGCCAACACAGCTTCTCCAAGGGCAAGTCCTGCCTGACCAAACTAGCGACCCTCTACAATGGAATGACTACATCAGTGGACAAGAACAAGGTTACAGATGCCTTTGACACGGTCCCCCACAAATCTCTACATTGGATTCTGCCCCTCTACTCTCCTGTGTTGAGACTCGACCTGTACTGCTGCATCCAGCTCTGGGGTCCCCAGCACAGAAGGACATTGACCTGCTGGAGTGAGTCCAGAGGAGGGCCACCAATTGCATGGAGCACCTTTCCTATGAGGAAAGGCTGAGAGAATTTGAATTGTTCAGCCCGGAGAAGAGAAGGCTTCACACTTGTGGCCTTCCAATACATGAGAGAGCCTACAAGAAAGATGAAGAGAAACTTTTTACAAGGACATATAATGACAGGACAAGAGGGATTGGTTTTGAACTGGAAAAGAGTAGGTTTAGATTAAGTGTTAGGAAGAAATTATTTACCGGGAGGCACTGGAACAGATTGCCTGGAGAAGCTGTGGATGCCCCATCCCTTGGAGTTTTTAAGGTCAGGTCTATGGAAATAGCTGTCCTTAATATAATTTATTAAACAAATAACTATCATTTATTAAACAGTTTTTGTGCCACCTGCAAAGTTCAGCAGCCATAAATGTAAATTACTCTCTCTCGGTATCCCTTTGTTAAGGATACTGAGGCTACAAAAAAGATCTTAATCTGACTCCACTACACACCCTGCTCAAACACTGGTGCAGAGCTGGGGGTTTTTCTAGCTTTCTGGAATTTACCCTTACACCAAGATCTGACAAACAGCAGTAACAAAGGCTCCAAGAGCATCAAGGTCAAACCTTTTAAGACTCTTATATAAAAGTCACCTGGTCCTGCAGACTGATTTCAGGTATAAAGGCAAACAACACAGCTGCAATGAAGAATTCCACTTTTTCATTCTGAAACAATTCCCTGTTTTAAATGAACTTTTAACTGTGGTATGTAATAACTTCCCTATTATGGCTGCTTTGACTTCAAAGAACCAGCAATTTAGTAATAGGAAGCCAGTTTTAAAAACTAGTTTAAAACAAGTCCAGGGAAAACCAGGGGAAACACAGAAAGATGACACTTGCACCACATAAATCAGTAGAACTATGAAAGAAACAGTGTATGGCAGCACGTATACAAACATGGCAAATTTGTGTGATGAAATGAAGTGAGTAAAGTAGGACCAACATACTTATTTTAGGCAATTTTTAACAAAACTATTAGAGTTCTCCAAAGAAGTAAAAAATACCAAATACCTTGGAAATTTTCCTTAACAAAGTGTACTCGGATTTCCAAAAGACATTCGATGAATCTGTCAGTCATAAGTCTTAAAAAACCTAAACTCCCAGAGGATAAAAATAAATGTCCTTGCAAGGATAAATAATTGGAAACAGATGGTAGGAAAATACTGACAATTTTTCAGGTGGAGAGAGGTCAGTGGTGGAGTCCTGCAGGGATCTGTGCTGGAACTTGGGATCTACTTGTTTATTTATAAATGAGCTGGAAAACAGGGTAAATGGTGAGATGACAAAGTTTGCTAATGATATTCATTCAGGCTAGCTAAGACAAGGGCTGACTATGAAGAAAGACATTACAATACTGAGTGACTAGGCAATAAAAAGGCAAATTAAAATCAACATAGACAAACAAATATGAACTCGTTTCTTTGAAGGGAAAAACCTAACCATACAAAATTATGTGCTCCAAGGTGACTATTACCGCTTCAGAACTGAGATATTGGGGTTATAATAGGTAGTTCTGTGAAATCATCATCCATTGTTCAATAATAGGGAAAAAGGGAGTATTATTAATTACTAGGAAGGGAACAAAGAATGAAAGAGATAATATTATTAAGTCATTGTATAAATGGCTGATTTGTCTGTCTTGAATATTGTTTGTAGTTCTGGACCCACCACCTCTGAAAGGATGCAATAGACTAGAAATGGCTGTAGGCAGGGCAGCAGGGATGATCAAAAATACGGTACAACCTAAGAACTAATGTCTGACTAAGAAACCAAAGGTCTCAAAAACAGGTAACCGAGGGGATAAAGCAAAGGTGTAAACAGAGCCAGCACAGGAAATGTGTCTGCAAGTCCCACGTGTTCACAGCCTCTTCCAATAGATGAGCTGAGGGGATCAAATTAAATGAGCAGGCACAAGGTTTAAAAAACAAAAACTACTATTGAATCTTCACACAACATGTATTGAGATGTGGAACTCCTTGCTCTGGGGCACTGTAAATGCTAAAAGTTTATACAGGTTCAAAAATAAACCAGAGTATCAAAAAACAAATTTCAGCAAGAGCTTTTAAATGCCAGGATCCATCTCAGGAAATCGCTAAGTATAAGTGCTAGAGAACAGAAAGTCTGAGGGCAAAATGAGCTTTAGCTGTTCTGATGATTCCATGGGCTCGTGTTACAGACCATTGGCAAAGATCACTGGACTAGATGGGCCTGTGGTTTTCCAAAGTACAGAGGTTTTATGTTTTGTTCTGCTGTCCTCTTATCATGGGCTTAGGCATCTCCTGAAAAATATATATATTAGTTTCACCCTACTTGTCTGTGAGACACTTCCGTGCCTTTGTTTTGTTTTCTGGTTTTTTTCTTTCTTGTTACTTGCAACATCCTAGTAAGGAAAAAAAGTAATAACAAATGTCTAATAGTGAAAAACAAAATCACAGTGACAGAACTGAAGAGTTTCATTTATTTAACTTACAAAGGAGTAAATCTCAGGAATTATCTGTATTTTTGAGGTTTCTTGCAAACTTTAGATGCAGGGTAATAAAGAACAATAATCTAATTTCTAACTATTTCACGAACCGTTTGTGTTCATGCAGCTGCTCAAATTTGAGTGTATGTGTAAGTGTTTGGACATATGATTTTACAATTGCAGAAGGGAAGGCTAGGGGATGGAGAATGAGGCTGCCAACACTGGCTCTCAGAGTATCAAGTGTACTCTGACAGCATTACGCACATGGAATGAAAAAAGCAGACTAAGCCATGGCCAAATCATAAAGTCATCTAATGTACTCATGTGCACAAAGGTAATAGCTTTTTTTCTAGGATTTTTCTTCCTGATCATGTCATAGACATTTCTAGCCACAGGCATGATTAGACAGCAACAAGGGCTGAGACTGTATGTGTCCAAGATATTGTTTATCTTTTTCTTATTCAAAAAACACTTCCTCAAAACAAGAGCTACATTATGCTGACAATTTATAATGACTCATGCAGGACAAAATGTGATCAAAATCTTCCTTATAAAAAAAAGAATTCCTAAGCTTTTTATTCCTAAATAAAGCATGGTCTCACATCAGAAACATGATTCTAAATGATTTAAATTACATCAATTTTAAGTATTATATGATATAACTGCATGATAACACTATGAAGGCACATAATAGCAAGCAAAATCAAAGCTGTATTCACATACTTGTTTATTTTACTACTTCATGTTCAATTTTGTTCCTGTACTAAGCAGAATTATTTGCATATGTAGATTACATTACTGCTTTTTTTTTTGTGGGATAAATGTCTTAAAATTACTATTGTCTATTACTTATAGACAATATACTTATACTCTCAAAACAGTAAAATAATAACAGAAGTAAGTCATATGGCTCATAGAAAACCTATCATTATAACTTTTTAGTCCTGCACATTTTACTCTAAGTTTTCCTTCTTTCCCACCACCACTGTTTTTTTCTTCAAGGGATGAGCCCCAAACCACTAACGACTTACTGGTATTTTTCTCTCCCCCAGAGGCAACTTTTTCAGGTAATACAGAAATGAACAGTCAAGTAAATGCTGAATTAAGGCAAAACATTCAGCAGACAACAAAGTCAGGCTGTTTTGACAATCAACATTCTTCTTGCTCTTCCAGGGCGTTCACATACAAATTGGGAAAGATTGCCAATAACCACTTGGTTATACATGTATTCCCTTATTATTTTAATCTTGGAGGGAAGCTGTCTGAGAAGTGATTCTTCTGCTGATTATAAAACTCCTTTTGCTGGCATTTAATGCCAACAGTGCAGCTCAGCTTTGGAGATGACAAAAATTCTTTGTTGCTTTGCCTGAAAAAGTATCTTCAGTATCACACCTGCACATGTGCAGCATGGTACAGACCGGCTGGGCTCCAGTAGATCAGCTGCATGCAGTGGTTTCTAAACATTATTATTATTCACCTGTAGAGAAATGCAGTAAAGGAATAAGATTCACTTTATCTGCCTTGCACTAGTGTCTGTTGGCATGAAGAAGTGAAACCATATAAATAGAACACCATTATCTCTGATGGTGGAAAGTGCAAGGGATTTGGAAACTGTGCTGTGTACTGGATGTGAACAAAACAGACTGGAATCCACCCAAGCAGTGAATATTCAGGCCACCTTTTAGCAGCAGAGCCATAAGGACAGGAGATAGCTGAAAGAAGTCCTTAATGAAGCAGAGGAGACATCAGTGGTGCAAAGATGAAACAGTCTGCCCTGCCTGGAGCCAACTGACATGACTGTGTACAATTAACCAGTCCATATCAGAAGGCATGTCACTGAATGGACAGAGTAGCCACCACAATCAAAGAGGATTCCCATTGCACATATAATTAACCCAACCTAGACTCCCTGGAATTGGGGAAAAAATCTTCCAACCTCAAGTGACTGCAGATCAATCCCCAAGTGATACAGAAAAAACTGTAAGGAAACTTCATTGATGGAAACAGCATAAAAATATATAGCAACACACATAAAAACAGTATCTCAGAGAGAAATTGTTAAAGCTTTTTTGTATTAACCAGAGATTTCCATCAAGTCTTATGGACTGAGTGGCAAACTGAATAATGCTGGAGCTGTTCGTCAAAAAACTCCAAAGAATTATTGCTCAGAAACTGAAATGAATGTAGGTCAATTACGGCGACCGAAAAAGTGATTGTGAGCCCATTTTGCTGTTTTCCTAACAGCTTATCCCTGCAAAGCCCAAACTTCTTAATTTCAGGGTTTTATCAGTGGGACATATAAAAGGTATGCTTTGGGTTTAGCCTTTTTCTTCCAAAATGATTGAATAATTAATATTTTCTGTCTCATTAAAACTGCTTTTATTACTATCTCAACTCTATAGACCATGCTTTTCTCCTCCTTATCCTACCAGCTGCACACAAATTACCAGTTCTCTACTCAGTCAGGGGGAAAGCTGCTGGAAAGGCAAAAAGGGATGTCCTGGTGTTTTCCTTTCTTATCATAGGCTTTCCCCAGGGAGACACTGGATGTGATGAAGAAAGTCAGATGAAGTGAGGTCTTCTGAGACAAAAATCAGCAACTGAAATTAATTTTTTTTTCTTTACACTCCTAACATATAGCAGGAAATAAATCTTATGAACAAGCAAAACAGACTCCAACCAAAACTCCTGCATGCTACATCCAACGACCTCAGCCGCCCTTCCAGTTCGCCAGCAAAAGACCTCGCCAACCCCGGCCACGGATCCGAAGTGGCCTCTGCCTTGGCCAGCTGGAAACCTGGGCTCGGGACTAACCTTCAACAGGCTGGCAGCTGCCTTCATCCACCGTCGCCTGCTCCGAGTGTCCCCACTGCCATTTTCTCCTGACCTTTACAGCAGACCACGCGCTGCGGGACAGCCGGGCTCTGCCGCCCGCCCTCCCGGGACCGCTTTGCTGCTCGCGGGTCGGTTCACAGACCGAAACCAGACAGTTCCTCTGGGCACCCTCGGAGGGGTGCGAGGAGCTGCGGGGCTGATCCTTACTCGGCCCACGCGTGGTACCCAGGAGGGCGGCGGGGGGACCCGGGGCAGCACCGGCACCGCTCTGAGACGCTGCCGATGCGTCCCAGCACCCCCGAGCATCCCCTCCCTGGCCTGCCCCGGCGGGGCACCCCCGGCCGCCCGCCGCTCCTCTCCCCGCTCCCGGCCCGGGCGGCTGCCGGCGCCGTAAGTTTCTCCAGAGCCGCCTGTGCCCCGCGGGGCCGGGCCGGGCCGGGCCGGGCTGGGCTGTGCCGGGCAGGACGGCACGGAGCCCCCCAGCGCCGGAGCCGCTGCCCCCACTCACCAGAGGTCAGCTGCATCCAGGCACAGATCTTGTAGACGGTGGCTGTGTTGCAGAAGAAGAAGAGGATGAAGCAGACGATGCAGGCGATAATGAGCATCATCGAGAGCCCGATGAAGAAGGACGCAGCTTTGAAGGCTCCCGAGGGCAGGCTGGAGAAGTCCGTGAAGCTGCCCCGGCAGGTGAGTTCCCGGCTGAAGCCGTTGCCGATGCAGTAGTGGAAGAGCCCGAAGTAGCCCGCCTGCGGGGTGTCCACGCCGTCCCCGATCCAGTACGGCTGGATGAAGCACACCACGTTGACGATGGCAAAGCAGATGGTGAAGATGGCCCAGAGCACGCCGATGGCCCGCGAGTTCCGCACGTAGTTGGTGTGGTAGATCTTGGCTGCCTCCTGAGCCGGGAGCATCCCCGCTGCTGCCGCTCCTGACGAGCCTGCTCCTGTCGCCGCCGTCCCTGCAGCCGCTCCGGGCATCCTCGCAGAGAAGATCCCCCCTCCCCTTCCT
>VXBA01003293.1:1870917-1925374 GCA_013399895.1 Serilophus lunatus
CGCCCCGCAGCCCGCCCTCCGCCGCCGGGCGCCACCCGCACACCGCCCGCCGCGGGCGTCCCGCCGCCCTGCGCCACCACTGCCGGGGGCGGCCACGGCTTGAGGCGCTGTTCCCGAGGGGAGGCGAGCGGCGAGGGGACGCCGGCGCCGTTTCCCCGGGCGGGCAGGGCGAGCCCTGCGTGCGGCAGGGGCGCTACAGCCGCGACCTCCGCTCAGCCCCGCAGCCCGCGGGCGCCTCTCCCGGCTGGGGCAGAGGCTGCGAGATCGAGCCGCTCCCGAAGCTGCCCGGTGAAGTGCGCCCAGGGAGCTGTGTTCAAGAAGCGAGCTTTGAAGTTTAGAATCTGTGTGTAGTGTTCACGCCCCCGCACAAAACATCATCACCTCTCCAAGCCCGGGCTGCACCTGCTGAGTCCCCTGCGGTGGGTGACCGGCGTCGACTGCCCTGGCATGGGGACACTTGTCTCCCACCTCCGCGGGAAAACATCCGCGGGGCAAAGCCTGGAGCCCTGGGGAGGCAGGAATCACCAGGGGCCGCTCCTCGCCTCAGGAACGGGATGGCGGCCGTGGAGAAGAGCGCTGTGCGAGCGCAGCACAGCCGCGGGGCCGCGGTGGCGGCTCCCGGCGTGGGCGAGGGGACGAGGCTGCACCGTGGAGAGACGCAGCTCCGCTCCAGCCGAGCGCCTTCGGCCTGGCTATCGGTGCGCTGAGCGTGCTGGCATGCAGCAGTGATTAGCATACATTAACGAACAATTAGCATCTGGTAATAATCACTCCTATGCCAATGACACTTAGATTTGCAGTCCCCGACGTGTGCGCTGAGCCTGAGCTCACGGCAGTAAGG
The DNA here is from genome assembly GCA_013399895.1 of Serilophus lunatus. Classification (NCBI taxonomy): domain Eukaryota; kingdom Metazoa; phylum Chordata; class Aves; order Passeriformes; family Eurylaimidae; genus Serilophus; species Serilophus lunatus. The sequence goes on from VXBA01003293.1 coordinate 1,871,759, forward strand.
GATTGCAGCCGGAGCCCAGGGAGGCTCGGCAGAGACGTCGGTCCGGCTGCCGAGCGGTGCCGGCAGGGGCCGCGCTCAGTTAAATACTGGCGCTCCGCGGCGCCCGGAGAGGGAGAGAGGGAGACAGGGAGAGTGGCAAGTGAGGAGGCAGGCAGGGTGGGAGGGAGAGAGACTGAGTCCCGTGGAAATGACTCCTGGCGTTCCTTAAAAATTTTCATCTCTTTCAGAAAAAGCTGGATTTCTGCCCCACGACTACCAAGAATAACGAGACGCAACCCAACCGAGTGGCACGCCAGCCCTCCCCAAGTTTCCCGCAGAGAGGCTTAAGAACTTAAGGGCAGGACTCGTAACAGTTTCAGACCTCCGTGCTCACGTCGGGGACAGTGAGAACTTGGAAAGCTGTGGCCGAAGGGTGAGGGCACGAGGGGAGCCGTCTCCGTGCAGTCAGGCTGTGGGAGCACAGCCCTTGGAGGGGCAGTGGGGTGGCACACATGGCATAGGTACGCTTAGATACAAGCAGCATAGGTAGTGTGTACCCAAAATACCCACACTCGCCTCTTTTCTCGAGAGGTGGGTCCAAGCATGCAAAGTATAGCTAAAATTCCTGGCGATTTGGTTCCCACCGAGTGTGCTCTGTCCAGTACCGGTGGAGGTGCCAGCGTATGCTCCGCTGCCTCGTCTTGCTTCTGCTGCAGCTGCTGCACGTGACTGGACTGCTCATATGCCTCCTTCAGGGAATAACAGAACTTGTTCCAGCCTCAAGCACCAGGAGGAGTGATGGTTCTTCGGTGCTTAGGCCAGTTCAGGCTGAGGCTAGCTAGGCCTCAGGGCTCGGTGCAGGATGCCTCTCTTCCCTGTCCTCTAAGTGGCCATGGAATACGGATACGGAGACAATAGAGACAAAGAAGGCAGGAAGAGGCCTGAAGTGGCCCGAGACAATTTAGGAATGGAGGTCAGAGGGAGGGTTCGGCAAGAAGTTCTGAGAGGTCTAAATGAAAGGAGGTAGTGGGGAAGGGATCTGAGCTAAATGGGAGGTTTAGAGATAGCGGATCTGCACATGTGCACACATTCAAGAAAGATGAACCTGGGGATTGGTATGACAGGAGGAAGAGATATCGCCTCTTGGGAAGGACCTAGGAGAGGAGAAGTGAGTTGCTTGTAGAAGAAATGGTCCAACGGAGCTGAGAAGGACAAAATACTGAGATTGGAGAAGAAGCTGGGGAACAAGACTCAGATTATGGTAGGTAAATGTGGGAGCCAGTCTGGGCAAGAAAAGGAAAGGCAAGAAGCAAGGGAAGAAACTAGGATTCTGCTGACAAGCTAAGCAAAAGAGCGTGAGAATTAAGACCTGTATCAATGCAGTGATTGGTTTGGTTGTTCTAGGATGTCCTCTCTCGTCTCCAGCACCAAAAGGGCACAGATTTCACATGGGCTCTAGGTGATACCCATGAGTCCTTCAGTTTACTATGTTGAAAATGTGAAAATGGTACTAGATGTCTGTTTTTTGGGGGATACCTGAATCAGTCTGGTCGTGTCCCTCTCTAAAGCTTTGAATCCTCTAGTGTCAATTTTTGGTATTGCAGTTTCTTGGGAATGCCTGAAGACACGCTCGGGAGGTATTTTTATGGTTACTACAATTATACGTGCTTCATAACATTAGAAAATACAATGTCCCTGTGAGATAGAAGGTTGGCATATTCTGGACAGAACAGTTAAAAGGAAGCTTTCTTAGAGCAGAGCTCCCATGGATTTTAGTTGCAGCAGTTCTGAAAATGATGTCTCAGAAGGAGCCATACTGAGGTGCTGCTCATCTATAAAAGGTTTTAAGCATCTTGCCTGACATCACAGAAGAATTCTGTGGCAGAAGCAGGGATAGGCCCCAGCTCTTCAAGACAGCTTTCATTATCTTAATCCTCAAAAGATTCCCTTTCTCTCCAACGTCCCTGTTGTACTTCCACTGTTTTTCTCATGGAGAATTAACTGGATCCCAGCCCTGTGGCTGTCATCTAGTCTCATCTAAAAAAGTCTGAGTCTTAAGCTAGGATTTTCACCAAAAGCTTATTCAGCAGGTGAAACGGGATTCTCATCATCCTGATCTTTCTGGACAGCAGCTGCTCTCTCCCACACCTGATAAGGCATGATCCTGTTTACTAATTAGCATGTGAGCGTGCAATGCACAACAAAGGGGATGTAAATCAAGTGACATAGACAGCTCTTTTTTTGGCATGTCCTCTTCAGTATCAAATTTCCCAGCCATAATATTGTTTTAAAAAACATTTTTGCATGTATGTGTGGTTAAAAATAAACAAATTTAAAGTTATATAATATGTAAAAGTGTAGTTGTGTACCAAATTGACCTGGACCATACTGCTGATCACTTTATCTGACCACAGATGTGCCCATTTTTTGTATATATAGATCATTACACAAAACACAAAATAAAAGCTTGTTATTTGGTTAATGTTTCTAATCACATTTTCTTTGGAACTTGTCAATTATTTGCAGTGGTGGAGCAGTGGTTGAGAACTGCTTAAATATTTTGTTTGGGGGCAGGGGCTGTGTTGTGCCAGGAAAGCCTTGGAAACGATGGGTAGGAAGAACAGATTAATACAGTTGCTGGGCCGTGGGCACTATCTAGCATAAATGCACATCTGGTAATTCATTGGTATTCACGTGTTGGAAAATTAAGAGAAAGACAGAGGGGAGAAGGAGTGCGTGCATGGTCGGAGAAGAGTTATCAAGGAAGAGGACATACACAAAAAAGAAAGAAGCCTGTGAGGAGGGAAGGGGGTAGTAGGAAGTTGTGTTAATGAATAAATGGCAATGAAGCTGTCTGATAATGAATGGTAAGTTTTGGTGACAGTTGAGGGAACTGGGAAAAACTGTTAAGCACATGAGGACAAGCTTACACAGACATAGGCAAACTTCCACGGGAGGGATCCTCCTGCTCAGACACACGACTGCCTTTTGCCAACCCCTCTGAGAACTTTCTCCCATACAACCTTTTAAAACGCAGCTCTGCCTCAGAGGCTTTTTTCCTTGGTAGACAGAGTGGTCTAAGCTGCCAGGAGGTTTTTCATATCTGTAACTGTGTGAAGGGTACATTAACTGCTCCACCTCTCTAGGTCTTTCCTCACAGGTTTCTGTGGTATCATGTTCACCCAATGCCTATCAACAACTGGTAACTTCACTCTGAACCCATTTAAATAGCTATGTATAACTGTTATAACCTTTTAACAAAGCAGATATGGATATGTACGAATAACAGACTCATTTAATTTGGGCTGGCCTAGATCCTGGGACTCAAAGAGGAAGAAAGTAAGTCATGGTAGATTTGAGGCTGCTCCATCTTGTCCAGGGATATGTAGGACATCCAGAACGGAAGCTTAAAAAGCAGAAGGTCTCCTCTCTGCTCCCTGCTTTCCAGCATTCCGTGTGAGCTGGAGCTGGGACAAGGCTAAAGGCCAAGGAGGACTTTGTATACCATTTCACTGATGACCGAGATAACTTAGGCATGTTTTGGGCTTGATTATAGCTTAAGTTCTGGTAGGCAGCTTCTTTAGAAATTTATCAGTCCAGATGAATTTTTCCCTTGTCTTGTGTTGTCTGGATCTGGCTGCAGACGGTTGCTGCTGTGCCTGCCCAGAGCAGCAGGGGGATTGCCTTTAAGCAGCCCCAATGTGCAGCCTCAGTGATGTGCAGCCCCAGTGTGCAGCCCAAGGTGCAGCTCTGTTGCCGTGGCAACCCACAGCCTTGCCACTGGTGAGCACTTGGTGTCTATCAAAAAGCATTAACTTTTACATTATGTCTTTTTTTATTATAGTTTCTGAACATTTTGGCTTTCTTCCCCCTGGGACTCAGCTGCGCTGGTGAAATGTTCCTTCTTGAGGAGTAAGAAAGGGCATTTCTTTCTATTTCTGTAATGTTAACAACTGTGGGAGAAGCACAGAATTGCTGTTATCAGTGTCACCGAAACTGCTGCTGCCGCGGTCACAGTTTCAGTCAGAAATGGTCCAATTTAGGCCTACTTTAAAAATTAGGAAACAAGTAACTTAGAAGTTTTGCCCCATTTGTCTTGAATTTAGTGCTGCTGCTGTTGGTGATGGCGGAGGGGGAGTCCCATAAGGTACCCATAAAGCAGAGCAGAGCTGGGGACATTCAGTGTGGCCATGCTGGAGCCACGTCCCCAGCAGGCTACAGGAACTTTATATCCCAAAGCACTGGTGAATGGGACAGAATTATCAGAAAAAAAACACATATTCCAAAGGCTACGCTGAACAAAGGTGCTTAGCTGTAAATGACAGAAATCCATTTCAGTAGATAGAGAAGGGGCAGGTGGGAGAGTGGTGGTCAGGGAAGAAACAGTGGCTGCCATGAGAGGAAAAGGATTTGAGGAAGATGAGAAGTATTTGGGCTGTATATACAAGCAAAGACTAAAAGGAAGTAAAGATGCCATCAGCCTTCAAAAGAAAGAAAAACACAGGAAAGGGATTAACTAGCAGGGCTCCTGGTGAGAGCAGAAAATTGGACTTCATAAATCAGGGTAGGTTTGCCTGCAGGAAAGCAGGATGCACAGTGACTGACTGTTAAAGGGGAAACATGTGGGAGTACAGATGAACCTGATGAAGTAAGTATAGGGAAAGTGGGTACATATTTATTAAGGTCTCTGACAAGGAAGAAGAGGTCTTAATGCACCATGACACACAACTCAGCTAAGACCTGCTTCAGCTACCTTCCCTTAGCCTCTCTAATTTGGAGGACTTGCAGAATGACTCTGAAACACACTGTCCAAAATAAAACATTTTGTAGGCCACTTGAGAGCTAAATTTTCCAGTCCACCAAGAAATGTTTTCTCTCGGAGCCTGCTAAGCTATTTTACAATGCCAAGGGCTTTCCGCACGGCCTGGCGCAGCACCTAGGGCTTCTCTCAGAGAAGTCATCTCAGTCCCAACATCAGCCACTTATTGCAGTGCTCACTAGCATAGCCTGCTTGTTAGTGCTGCTAATTAACCCAGACAGAGCCTTCAGGTGGCTTGCTGTGTTGTATCGTTCAGAGTCACCACCAGCGATTCCTGAAATGACGGAAATCTTGCCTTTCTTGCTGCAGCCACTGTTTGCCAGAAGGTCAGTAAATTCAGTACAAAAGGTGCTGTGAAATTCCATGCCGCGGGCTACATGCTGTACATCTTCACAGACAGCCATACAAGTCTGGTGTCTAGACATGTTTTTTCATATAAGTTTAGTTAAGAAAAGTCACCTAGACTGAAATGCATATGGAGAAGCACTTCTATTTCTCTGGACCAGCCTAGCCTGAGATAAGTACATAAACTCTTCTGCCAACAAGATGCATTTTAGCTTTTCTTTCTGGGGCCCCAAGCATCACGTGGATGCTGTAACTTTACTACCATGAGCATTCAGTCATTTGAATAAGAACCATATGATGCTAAATGTAACTTTGATGAGGCTCTCAAAAATGATACCTGCTAGTGGTGAAGTCCCCTTCTTTGCCTTTAACAAGGTAAAATTATTGCAGTCAGGGTGTGACTTACAATATTTTCAGGTAATTTTTTTCACAGCGGAGGATTACTAAAAATATTTTACCTCATACCTGATAAAAAATGATGCTTTAAATAGATTAAGATTCTAATCTATTTAAGTATATGTTACATTTATTTCCAAATATTTCTTCCTGAAAGGATAAGCAACAGATCAGTTAGGATGTAACAAGAGGACCTTCTGATTTCTGGTAAGTCAGAAGCTGGCCAGTTACTTTACCCTAGTGACAAGCCAATTAGGATGCTGCACAGTGTTTCTGCTTGCTTCTAATTTTAGAACTATACAGCGGGGAGGCAAAAGTAGGTGATATTAACTCCTCTGGCATTGATCTGCTGGAATCATAGTCCTCTTGCAATCTAATATGTTTTCATGTAAAGCAGGAAAATTACCACTCCTCTGGTGTAGGTACTAGGGACTATGCAGACCTTTCTAACACACAGGCCCTGATCAATACTTGGATAGAGGAATCTGCAATGGAAGCTTAGGAGCTGCAGTGTGTAATTTTGATGCTGCGCAAGATGATGTTCCAGCATAAAGTGAGCATTACACAACACAGCACAACTAAGTCTGCTGTTGCCAAGAGGATTTATGGTAAAATGTTTAAATGTACCTAAGTGAACCACCAGTAAATCAGTATCTTGACCTGGAGCAGATTGAGGAAGATGATTAAATGGAGAAAGTATGGCATTTGTCTCTTTGAGAGAATCTCTGTGGCATAATGCAGTGTCTTTCAGGGATATCACAGCTACCCCAAGCAGTATGGTCACATTAGCAACATACTAATGTGATTAATTAGCCCTGATGACAAGCAGGTTATACTAACCTGGGCACAGCTTAAGTATTTAACTGCTTAAGTCTCCAGAGGGCTTGCAGCTCACTTAGGTTAATATAACCTAGTAACTTAATAAACATATGACCTATTTCACTGTTCATGCAATTAATAACGGTATTGACTAACACCAAACCCAAGGTAGACTCTTGCGGAACTGCTAAAGATGCATACACATTCAATGTGAGCTATGAGTAGCTGCTCTTTCAGTGTTCCTTGCGACCCATCTATGCATTCACCTTCCAAGAGTTTCACCTAAACAACCTTTTCTCATCTGGCTATGAAAATATTACTTAAGAGGGCATTAAAAGCCTTAAAAAATCAAGATATAGGGTACCTCTATCTTTACCTATATCTACAAAGCAAGTTACCCTATAATAGAGCAGAATAAATTAAATTTTACGAGATCGTTCCTTGATAAATCTATATTAGGATTTTTGTCTTTTATAATCGTTCTAATATTCTAAACTTGCCATCTTCCATGTATACCTTGATATTATCTCAGGCTCTTGTCTGTAAGATTTATAATTCCTTTAGTAATTTCCAGTCTCCTCTAACCAGCAAACCTATCTATGTGGTCTTCAACCTATTCCTATTCCACACCTGGAGTTTTACCTTTTTATAATGAAAATAATAGTATTAACCATATGATCATATCTAACACTCACAAGGAAGCAAAAAACTATCCCACCAAATTTCAGTCTTTGCGTTACCTCTTACACATTTTCGCTTTCCACTGAGAAATAAAACAACACTTTATGTAGACTTTTGGTCCTTCTCCTGATGCTAACAGACCTCTGAAATGTCTCCTCATTTTTAGCTCCAGGGAGTCATTTGAATAAATATTTACTTCACATGTACTGCTGAAATTATCTTTGGTCCAAACATGTCTTCAAACTAATTTCTCACCTTAGTGGTGGTACCAAGGTAAACAGCTGTTAAGTAGAGCCGACACTTTATTAGCTCTGGAAAAAAAGTATCAAGACTTTCACAGTGGGAAAAAGACAATATTACACCTTCTGCATAAAATACGTGTGTGTACAACAATGGGAAAAATAGATTGAAAAGGCCACTAACAAGAAGAGGGCAACGAAACCAAAGAGCAGAAAACAGTAGGAGTTTACACAATATATGCTTTATCTATCATAGTTCTTTTTCATTACATGGCAACAGGGGGAAAGGGGAATAGCATCCTGATTTTGTTGAAGAATGTGATAATGCATGCTATAGTATCTTGTCCAAAATTTTCTAAGTGACTTGGATGGGCTTATTACAATGTGTACTGAAAACCTTTTGAAAGACAATGAAAATAATCAAAACCAACACTGGAGCAATATTTAGCCACATACCCAGTGGATCCTTGTTGGATATAATTTTAATTAATTGCTTCATTATCTGAAGGAGGCAATAAACGTTATGTTAATTAAACTTACAGTAGAGGCTAACTCATAATCAAAACTAACAGCAGAAAAATGTAAGGGAACTTATATCAGCGAAAACGTTAGAAGTCATCAACTGGGGAAAACCACAAGTTAATACAACTGATAAAACTAAGAGTCTCTATAACAAAGGAGAGCACTGTGTTGGAAGAGAGGCACTTATTTATACTGAATAGAGTTGTGAGAATAATTGATTTTTCTGTTTGGTGGCCAAACTGAAAATAAATTAGGGAAAACTAATATCCAGTCAGATACATTACTTGCTTTTCACATATTTTTGCCATCTATTAACACTAAACATAGATCAATTTTAGAATGAAACAGTATTAGATAACAAAACCAAGACCATTTAATTTTGAAAATATTGCAACAGAGCACTTCTGGTTTGTTTTTTTTCCCCTGATACTATTACTCAAAATGAATTTCTCAACATGTGAATTGATTTTTGATTCATATTGTGTCTTTTTGAGAAATGACTACAATAGACTCATTTGCAAAACACAGGTTGTAGCAATTCAACCAGAATACCCTGCCTCCACACCAAAAACTTGATCTTCAGGGTATGCATTTAGGAAAACATCTCACAGTTTTGGAGCTCCCCTTGTCAAACTACAAATCCCATGTGGTCCAAATACCCATGGAAGTCACCATGAGCTGGAGCCCTTGCCCTACAGCGCTGCCTCGGTCCTTGCCGGCCACCAAGGATGGGGAAGGTGGGACAAAATAGTCAAGGGCTATCAGCATCATGCAGCTCTTTCCTGCTGTACCATGCACATTTTAGTATGGGGCCATGGAGGATGCCTCTCTGCAGAAGCCCACGGTGGACAGAGGACAGAGGATGTGCTTGCTTTTCAGTCTGGAGCCTGGAGAGGCTGCGGCCAAGGAGGTGTAAAGGGCTGGTGTGCTTGGGCTGGGGAGACCCAGCAGAGGGAGGCTGCCTTCAGGCTTTGACTGTATCAAATATTACAGCTTACAAATGAAAACAAGTCTGAGTAAAAAAATAATGTGGTTGTTTTCTGTGTAGTCCTTCTTACTGTGCCTGCCCTAGGGGACCGCAGAGCAAAGGACAATAACTTGACAGAAGCTAGCTGTGGGTCTTGAAATCAAGATGCTACACTAGAATATTAGATCTGTTTTGTGGATTTACTGCAGAAAATTGTCTAGGAACAGCCTGTGACAAGACCCCAAAGAAGATTCAGAGTATCATAGAATGGTAATCATCTGTTTACATTCAGTTCTCAGGTATTAGATTTTGTTGTTCTTTTTTATAGTAGATGTGAGACATGCAATGTATCAGATGGTATCTTCTTCCCACGTAAAGACCTTGATCAAGTTACTTCTTGCTCTTTGAAAAAGACAATCTGCCAGAGATGCCAAAGATACATATCACTGTAATATCCACTTCCCAGATGTTGGATTACCCACCTGTGTCACTTCTGAACCTTTGCCAATTCATAGATTGGCACTTGTGAGGTGGAAGAAACATCTAGGCTGGCTCACAGTGTAATTAACTAGGAAATAGAGAATGAATGACAGAAAATATGAAGCATCTGGCCTGGCACCACTGAGCTGTTTGGTAACATGGTGGATGCTCCAGGACCTGATGATGCCCAGGACTCCATTTCAACAAGGCTAAAATGTTCTTTCTTCCCAGTCCAGCAGCAGTTGGATCATCAGTGCTTTTGTTCAGCTGACTGATCTCTCATGACCTAGGAATATTTTCAGTCGTGTTTATCCTAATGCAACGCCTCAGTGTTCACAGGCACAACTGCAGTCTTTGTTTACAGATATGTTAACCTTTACAGATGTGTTAACTCTATTAAAACAAGTCATGTAAAACCCCATCTCAACCCATCTTGTCATCTTGCAGTAGGGTTTGTTTGGGTTTTGTTGGTTTTGTTAGTTCCCCCACCCGCAATATGTGCTCAGTTTATAGAGTGGTCCAGTTCCCACCATGACTTACTACTATGCTACGGTGTGAATTTTTGCAAACTTTTTTAAAAAAGAACAAAAAAGAGATGAGCGCTGAGCCAGGCACTCATCACTGCAGAACTTCTCAGAAACACCTTCTTCTGTTAAGCATTCTACTTAAGAAATACCCCATAAAAGTTATTTTTTAACCCACTTAGTTCTTGCAATATTGATTTTGGATAGTGTTAATTTTTAAATCAGAATGGTTAAATGATGTATGGAACTTAACTCTGACTCAGTAATCTGACAAAAACCCGTTTCTCATTCCTTTGCTAGGAATTACTGCAACATTGACTGACCCCATTATTTGCTGGCTGTCCATTTAATATGATTTAAAAATGCCACAGCATTTATGAACAGTGCTTTTACTTTTCTGAGGTCTATAAAGTTTGCAGTGTTTGCTGCTTTAAGTATGTGCTCAGTAATCTCAAGAATGTTGGGAAAGCTTTGCAACAAGTATAATTAAATACCAACTACTCTTTAAAACAGACAGACTTGGAATCAGAGTTCTCTCTTACAAATCACTTCCAATTATTTGTAGATAACCTCTTTTGTACAGAATTCGCCTGGACTTTTGTCTCCTTCGGTCTGCTTCTGGGAATGCCAGATGCATGACAAGGAAAAAGGAACTGTGAAGTCCCACAGTACGATCTCCTCCTGACCTTACTATGTTCTCCGTTTAGGCTTTGTGTTGCACAGCTGTGGATGCAGAGTGTAATCTGCCACCACCAAGATCAGTATTGGTGATGGGATTGATTTTTATGCCCAGGGGTAACAAAAGTGAACATTTTGAAATCACAGCATAATTCAGTTTATAAATGCTGATATGACCTTTTTGAACTGCCTCATTTGCACAAAACGGAGCAAGAAAAATAGTAAATATGTGATATAAACACCTAAGTATATCAACAGCAAAGATAATTTAAGGATGATTCCATCTCAGCCTTGAATTTTTACAATTTTTTTCTTTCAAATATAATTGAAATTGATGACATCTTTCAACACATTTCAGCATAATTGCATTTCTAGAGAAAACAGCTTCTAACTTTTTATTCTTCTTCACTACACTACAAAATTGTAAACATATTACGTTGTTGATAAAAGGAAGAGACATGTCAGTGTCTGGGTTCTTGGTGTTCTCTGCAGGAGTTTGAATCTATCCATTTGCCCACTTCTCCTGTAGGAGTTTTAAAAAGGTTGTTTACTAACCTGTCTGTTACAAATCCTTTGCAAACCACAACAGCTACATAAAATATTGAATAAGGCATGCCTTCCTTTCTCATGAGACATTTATGAATAAATTATTTTGCTTAAATTGGATGAAGATGTTTACCTAATGTATCTTGGCACCTCTGAGTTGGTTCAAAGGGCAGCAGTGCTGAGCACCGAGTGCTCTCGGCCCTATCCCTACCTTGGGGGCTGATGAGCTGCCTGGCAGCAGCAGTTTGCCCTCCAGAGCTGCCAGCCAGGGATGGCTATTGCTGCAGTCAGACCTCAACAAAAATGCAGCGACCTTCATAAGCAGCCATGGATGTTTTGTTGCCCTAAGTAACACCTTGTCCCTTTTGTTTGGCAAACCTGACCCAGCTCACACCTTCACTGCAGCTTCTGTTCCTCTTTTGTATTCAGGGGTGTGCATTGCAGGGAAGCCAGACTCTGATCTGCTTGTTTGAGGTTTGGATTTGGGATTCTTTTGTTTGCTTTTTTTGGTTCGTTGTTTTGTTTTGGGTTGGGGTTTTTTGGGGGGACAGTGGTAGGTTGTTTGTCATTTTTGATTTTTTTAGGTTGGTATCCTCAGTACATCTGCTTTTCCTTATTCTAGAATATTTCTATTCTCTTCCAGGGCTGCACTTTCTGTATACGTTCTCTGCTAGCAAACTTTCTCTCAGCCATCTGGATGCTCAGCAAAATCATTTCCTGAAGAGTGGGTGTCCTTATCTCAGGACACAGTTGATGTTAAACAAGCGCCTTGGTGACTTTATACCCTAAGCCATAGTGACACATCCTGTGTTCCCTCTGTGGCAGCCAGTAAGTGACAAAGGCACTATCCTGGGAAAGGGCAGCTTGGAAGCTGGCAGAGGATAGGGAGGCTGCAGGCTTCTCATAATAAGCAGAACCTGAGCTATCCCTTAGGTCTGCTGAAGGAGCGAGCTGTGCCTCTGAACCTGCCACCGCTCAGTAATTACACATCATATTTTCTTTGCCGCCCGAAGAAACGGCTGATTCCCTTCTCACTCTCACACATTTCTCCTCTGACTGTCAAATTGACACATGCTGGGGAATCCATACTTGTTGCTGCCTGCATAAGGTAAATGAAGCACACTCCTAAGATGGTTTTCTCAGTAGTGCTGCAGCAGAACAGCCAGGCATAGAGCCCAGCCTTTTTCGGCTTGCAGATCCATAAACATTTCCCAGGGAAGCTATAGAGCTGGTGCAGCAAGTTTTGATAGACCAACAACAGACTCACTTTTCTCTGTCACTTTTTGCAGACACCTCAGAAACTGTCCATGGTCTGGCAGTTATCAGCAGAACGCTGTCCAGCCACATTAGGTTGTGACTCATCTAGCGTTTGCCTTTCAGGAGAAAGCAGAAATCCTGAATGTCCACTGGTGGATCCCAATCTTCACCATGATAAACATCCTGTTTATGCCTCTAAGACACGGCTGCTGCCACATCAAATGTTGGCTATTTGCCTTACTCAAAAGCCCAAATGTGGCATGTGGGTGGCTATGACTGCAGAGCTTTATGGCTCCAGGACTCAGCTGTCAGCTGCAGGACCATGATGCAGGTACACAGGACAGAAAAGGGACTGAAAAAGTTGTTTATCAGATTTAATGCTGCCCACAGAAACTGCATTTAGGAGCAAGCTGAACTGCCTTTCTGCATAGAAATCCAAGAAAAATTTAGATGGGCAAAAACTTTTCTCCACACCTTTGTTTGTTTTTTCTTAAATCTGTGGGGTTTTGTTTTTCTTTTAATTGTCTAGAGGAGCAGAGCAAGGAAGACCACACAGAAATCTGCTTGCAGAGAGATTGTCTTCAAGTCTTTTTGTCAACTGCCTCTTTTACATGGACAGTGTACAGCATTATTTGGCCCTCAAGCAGAGCTTTAAATGCTTCCTACAGCAATTAAGTGGATAGGCCCTCTTTTCTCAGTCTGAAGTATGTCCCTGTTCCTCAAATGATATGATGTTTAAGTATTTCATCTTACATGAGAAGGTTACTGAACTTCTGTTTTTATCTTATTTTTAATACATAACTATTTCAAAGCAAGGTAAAACATTAAAAACTCCTCCTTGGTAAGAGTCCAAAAGAAGAGAAAATCCCTGCTGCAACTGTTCAAAGTCACAAAAAAAAAAAAAAAAAAAAAGACTATTCTTAGTTCGTTCATATCCCATGAAAGCAAAACATATTTTCTAGTCAGAAGTAAATTTAAGTGCATAGCAAGTCTAGACTGAAAAAGCCTTTTTTTTCCTAAGAAGCTACTCATTTCTTTCTGTTTGGAAAGAAGACGATGCCAGAATGACTGTAGATGTTAGACTAAGTTCTCAAAGCCACTCAGGTACGACTCCAGCACAGTCACAGCAACTGCCCTGAGCTTTGAAGTGTTTGTTGAAACTCAGCTGTAAGTTTTAAAACAGTCATTGATACAAAAGCAGGGAGCAGATCCCAGGCAGGAGATTAGCTCATTCTCTGCAGTCATTTTAAATCTATATCCCTGGGTGAATTTTCTCTGCCTTTCCAGAGCCCTCATGCAGGGGATGTTGGTGTACCTCTGTTTCAGTGAGTGGCTGTCCAGATGCCTCCCTCCACCCTCTGCAAGGGTTATTTGTCTGTGAGGGTGCAGGTAAACTGAGATGACTGTGGAGTGGTTAGCACTTCACCAAGAGCTATCAGGACAGGGGGATAGGAGCTGCCATCTACCACTAGCAGCACAATCTTTCCTTCCTAAAAGACTTGCACATTCAAACTTTCTGCCTGCTTTTCATAATCTCAACACGATACCGTATCGCAGAACAGGCTTTGTTTAGTTTAATAATTATAAATCTCATAAATACTACTGAAAGCAAACAACAGACACCTTTTCACAGGCTGGATCAGTCTAAACATTTCAACTTTTTGTATGGCAAATCTAGACACAGTGGTTAGTATTTTAATTTTGCATTTTGAATGGGACCAAGTTTTTTGAGTGGTTTCAACCATAAGGGCTCTAAACCATCTGACCATTTGATTCCTTATCTATTCTTGTCATATGCCTTAACACCAGAGACAAAAATTAAATGTGTAGTATCTTCCTTCCATGGACGCCATAAAGTTTCATATCTCTCCTGACAAATAAGAAATAATATCATTCCAAGGTAAAACTGAATAAAAGCCTTGAGGGCACTAAAATATGAAAGATAAGAGTAATGTCCCTCCATTTGATTCATAGGAATTCACTGCATTCATGCCAAAAAAAGAAACAGGATTCCTTCATAAAGTCATTTTCCTAGGATCATTTCCAGAGATAGTTTTACAGAGACCATGATATTCGAAAGCCCCACTCAGAGAATTACACAGTCTAATAATGTAGTGGTTAGATATTCTTGAGACAGACAAAGCACTAACTCCAGATAACAATTTCTTATGGGAGCCGGAACAACCTTCAACAAATATCTGAAAAACAAAAAGAGAACTTCTAGTCGTATCTTTGCTTTTAAAGGAACATTAATACTATTTACACGATATAACTTAATTTCTGCACATTATTTTATTTGGTATTACATTTAATCTTACAAACTGAAGTTAAAAATAATCTACATCATATATGAATGCTGGGAAACATTTCTATAGATGGGATTTTGGGATGCACATGCAGAAGAAAAACCAGTGATAGTATTTGACAGTCATTATACACTGCTATGCAGGTTCATCAGTTAGTGAATGATATTAATTAAATACAAATGATTTACATAAAAATCAGAAGAGTGGTGAGAGAAGACATGCTTTAACCTGGAAGACCGCATATCACAAATATGTGTGATTAGCAAAGATGAGGCTACCAGAGGACTTGATCAATCCATACTTACATTCACAAGAGAAACTTGGTGATAGACGCCTTTTTACCATCAGGCAAATGCAGATTATGAGTCACTAGCTAGGAATTGAACCCAGATGAATTCCAGCTACAGACAGGCTTTAAAAGCAGTGGCAAGATTTGAGAGTTGCTGTTGTAATACCTGCATGCAGGAATCCTGTAGGTAATGAACAGAGTCTTTCCAGACAACTGTTTTCTCAAATGCAGTTCATTTAAGGAGACCTTCTGCTCTGAACTATGTGGGTCAGGTAACTCTTATCCTGCTTTAGAGGGGCTTGGGGTTCACATATTCTTTCTCAGAGAATGCAGCTGCCTTCGAAGACGTTTTAATTTTCAATGCCCACTTTATATAGGGTTGAATATTTGAAATTACATTGTTTTATTTATTTGTATTAAATAATCTTCAGGACCACAGTGTTGTGGTTCTCCCTCATGTTCCTCACTGGTAATGCCCTCCCAGAGGCAGTTCTCTTCTTGCAGCGCATGCTGCTGCAAGCTCCCAAACCCAAACTTTGCACATGGTGAGCAAAACACCCCATTTTCTGAATTTCCAGACCTAATCCACTTCAGTGAGTGCCTGCAAACTACACTCTTCCTCAATTCATTACCTCTGAAGCAACAAATATGCACAGATTTGCCAGATTTCACCTCAACTTTAGAAGCTCAGCAAGTTTACTTATGAAATAAACTATGTGGAAAAGAGAAGGTTAAATTCCTGATTACAAATCAAGTTCTGAAAGGGAAACAATAAACAACAAAAGCAACTTCTAGTGTACTTGTCATTGTGAGATTTCTCTGGGGCATAGAAGCTGAGGAAACAAATCAGCAGTGTTCTGATCCTTCAGTGTTATCTTAAGGAATCAGCATCTCTCTTTCATTTCTGTCCCCTCTCTGACAGTGACAGTTGTTGGGTTGCCTCTTGAGTGCAAATGAAGTATCCAATAATTTCCTGGGGACTTCAGTTCCCCTTCCTCCTTATCTTCTAATTTAGGGGAACTTAACCGTGTCACAGCTTTGATTAGCTCTTTTTCTCTGTGAGAACGCAAACTTTGTGAGGCTTGTCTGGGACCAGGATGTGTCCTCTCTGTAGAGCCTCTATGCAACATTGATTTCTTATCTCTGCTTTACCCTCTCAGACAGTTGAATGTGCAATGGATATCTTCTGCTTCCTTTTAAAGATCCTAAAAATCACAGCCTATACAAAACATTAATTGTGCAATGCCTTGTATGGAGGGGCAGTATGTGATCCTCCACTGGCTTTTTGTAAAAATAGCACCTAACACATTCATTGTAGAGATAACCAAGATGCCGTTCACAACACCTTCTCCCCATACCTTTGCCTTTCTTTGGCACTGTTCACCACTTTTAAGGGGTTTTACCACCACAGATGTTCTCTGCAAAGTATCTCCACGTGGTGCTAGGGCAGACTTTGGTACATATCCCAGAGCTCTATTCAGGGCTCAGTTCAGTTGCCCATACCTGGCTGTTGTAGACTTTTTAACATCACCTAAAGAATACAGTTACATCTCCCACTGCCATCTCAGAAGGGTCTCCCAAGAGTCTGGACTAGTGTTTACCCCCATGCTTCTGATACTGTGGTGTACTTTACAATTATTTGTAGGAAAGCAAACCTTAATGTTCGTTGCCGTACAAGAAAACAAAGTAGGTATCTCTTTTTGAAATACATGGAAATCAAGTCACCTTTTTAAAGAAACTCGTTCCAGAAATTTTATTGCTGTAAACTTGTATTCTGAAGACATGTTATGAATACTTGCAGTGGCTTCTATACCTGAGCAGATGAGCGTTCAGCTTGTAAGAAAATGTATTTTTCCTTTTCAATAGGTTTTTCTAATTCAGTCAGGAGCCTGATGGTCAGTGTGTTCACTGGAAATGCCTCTGCAGAGTAGCTGTGTTAGACCCTAGTCCAAGCTTAAGCAAGAGTTGTTGCTGAAACTCCAGTTTGTTTCTGTTTACTGTGCAAGTGTACTCCTTTAAAACAGGGGGGGAAAAAGTGATATTCTGATCCTGAACAATTATTTACTGCTTCAGTGGTGTTACAGTTGGAGTACCTCTGAGTCAGTTTTAAGGGCTGTGATTCATACAACAATTTTACATCAAAATAATCAAGTGAAGTATTTAAAAATAAGGCCTTGATCCTGACAGCACTTAACAGCTTTACATATTGAAGACAGTATAAAATTGACACCAAGTCAGTCTTGGGGGGAGAATTCATTGGTAGGCACAAAGTGTGCTTTCGTCATCCCCCCTCCTCTGGCAGCAGTTACAGCATGGCTGTGGAACACCAATACTCACGATTTTGTTGAATCCATTGATTTAAGTAATTGTAGGTATGAGGATCAATGGTGCCTGCTCTCATTTCAGGCAGTTTTTATGCTACTCTGAGTTGTGCTAGCAGATGATACTGTTACCTCTGGAGTTAACCTTATCTAACATCTGCTTAGACCTGTGCTGTCACTGCCCTCATCAGTAGCCAAGAGCTGGAGCCAAGTCCTCAGTCTACAAAGCGAGTGATGGCGAAGCCAGAAGCAGAGCAAACAATGAGGAATAATGCAATCTGCTTCCAGAGGACATGGATCATTAGGTGGATTAGACCTGCAGACGGTAATGGAAATTCAGTGTAGAATTCTGTAAAATAATTAGTTCAGGACTGAGGAAACAGCAAGAGAAATAGTTGCTAAATGGAACAAATAATACCAGGAGCTTGTAGGAAAACAACATTTGGACTTTTCATGCCAACAAATGCCTCAGAAAGAAAAATACATGCAGTGTTGTATCTTTAAGAGACAAACTACAAATAGAAAGCGATGATTTTTTGTATGAGATACTTGCCAAGTATTTTTTCGAATACTAAGCACTACATTTGTCCCTGCACACATCAGTAGGTTATTATTACCTTGGAGCAGGGACAGGCCAGGTCAACAAGGCTGCACTGGCTCTGCAAAACAGGCTATAAAGAACAGTTAAAGGAGCCGTGTTTCTTTTTATTGAAGAGTCTTCCGGGGGATATAGTGGAAGTTTATTCAAGTTAAGAACCAGTTAATGTAGATTCTGTTTCAAACCGCTATGGGGTCAAGACTGTTTTTCAGTAGGAATAAAAAGGTAATGTACAAAATGAGCTATTGGAGAGGCTTGCTGTTATCTGAATTGCAACGTTACCACATCCAAACAAAATAGAATTGATTTCCCAGTTTTGTAAATAATAGTTTATGACAAAACAACCAGGACTGACCATTTCTTTCCTCAGAATATGTAAAAACCAACCTGATAGTTAATGCTTTTGTTAACTGATGTTGCAGTACTTTTCTCCTGAAGAATTTGAACTCCCTAGGTTTGGAGCAGACCCAACAGTCAGGTTTACTTGGGCCCTCTTCCTCACTTTCCCAGACTGATTGACCTTGTAACACTGCACACAAAGAAACTCGGCTTCTTTGGCTGCTGAATCTGCTTTGCAAAGTGCTCTACGGTAACTAAATAAAAGGCACTAAAATAATGTAATTGTTATTTTTTGTTGTCGTTGAGTCTCTTACTAGTGAAAGACAAGTGAAGAGCTACCTACTTTCACTGTTAAATCCTTGAACACTCCCATGTACTTTTCATAAGATCTTGTTTCTGCCTATAATAAAGGAAATCATTCAAATTCTATTCCCACTACTGTCAACATCTTTACTGAATATCACCTCAAAGTGGCTAAATCACACAGAGTTCATAGCTAAAGACATCTTCCCAAGCAACACCTGTGACTTACCTTTTAATAAGAAAACAAAACATTTTTATAATTTTTTCTTATTTTACCGCCGTTTGAAATAGGACTGGCCCATAATGCCTTTACACTCTATCAGCACTCCAAGGGTGCATACCAGCACCTCCTCAGGTACTGCCACAGACCAATTTTTATTTGCCTATTAAAATTTGCATTCTAAAACTTCATATCTCCTGCATCCTCTGTATCACTGGAGATAGGATGCATTAATAAGTAACAGCCTATATATAAATAATTTTGCTGTTGAGTTTCCAATCCAAACCCTAACTAGGGCTGAATGTGGTCCGTGCAAGTATGGTCAGGAGGACAAGGGCTGTATGAGACCAGCAGCCACCAAAGATTTGGGACCCAGGTTAGCACAACTAGAAGCAGTGCTTGATGGGATCTGTTCTACAACTGATTTTGTTTTGAACAGCACCAGTAGGAGAATCATATGGCTAGAAAAATACATGAGTTTTACCTTGTGCTTGCCTGATGCTGAGTAGATGTATAAAAAAGTGTCTTGTACGCTGGAAGGATAGAATAATGCTGTGTCAATGGAAATCCAGAATGAGGATGTACTTAATAAAGCAGACCTTTTGCAGCTTCACAACAATGACCTGGAGCATCCTGGAACATGAATTCACACCTGGCAGAGGTATACTGCAACCACAGGCAGCTGTGAGCAAGAGATGATGGAAAGGGAAAATTTCTTGCGAATTACTCTCCACTGATCAAGATCTCATCCTCATTTTGTAAAACTGGACTCCTGTTAAGGTGGTTGGAAGCTCTGTAGTGCCATTCATACAAGATATTTTTCAAAATATTCGTAGCTGAAACAAGAGCAAGGCAGTGATGAACAAGGCACAGCCAGGTTTCTGATGCCATGAGCTGAGCTGATCTGGCTTTGCCTTGATTAAAAATATCATGATGTAATTTATTCAAGAGGAGACAGATTGACAGGAATAGGATTTAATTAAACTACGTTTAAATCCATTTTGTAGTTTGACCTTGCACCTACGTGACACAAAACCAATGCAGGAAGAAAAGGAATCTGCTCAGCAACAGTGGACATACTCACCCCAGTAATATTCCAGGGAGGATCTGTCCTTTCTGCTCTGTTTTGCACTTATTTCTCACAATATTTGTTTCTTGGAAACCAGGTTATGTGCATAAGTGGATCTTCAAGGCTGCTTCTTCTCTCTCATATTGTTGGTTGTCTGTCTCAATTTGCAGGTTAATGTAAAGTAGGCTTACCCACTTTGTTCCTTAAGTAGTTTTTGCTACCCTCAATTCCTTTTGGCATTAACTTTGAAGTTATGGAAAATAATTTAATAAAGGCTGTATTCCCAAAAATTAAATGAAGAAACTGTTGAGAGGAAAATCCTTTCCATTTCTGCAGCATTTTTAGTATTATCTGCACACTCTCACTTGTGTTATTTGCAGCAGGCTTATCGCTGAGGACTGGGGAGGTTTAAGTAAAGAAACAACCTGCTTAAAGAAATAAATCACTTTACTCACACTTCTTATAAAAAATTGTGAAATCTTGTGGTAGCAGAGTTAGAATTTTTTCTGTTCAGTTTTTGCTTCTGTTGTGGGTTCCATGACTGTGAGATTTCATCCTTTAAGACTTTTATGCGATTTTGTTTTGCATAAGCATATTTCTCTTTATATTTTGTGAACCAAATTCAGGCTTGCTGAGCTATGTGCCATTTCTTTTGAAGTAACTGAGGTATTAACTCCCATGGAAATGAGTAGTAAAACTAGATTTTTGTCTTCATCTCTCAGAGTGTGATCTCTGCATTGAAGAAAATAAATAATGAAGTCCAGGCACAAATAATAATGAAATCACGTAAGCAGTTCAAATTCTTTGATTTATTCCTTGGACATCAAAAGAGTCTAAACTCTAATTTTGGTGGTTCAGGTTTTCACAGGGTTTTGCATCAGTCTCATTACTGAAGCTTTGTGAACTTGCAACAGAATTTGCATCTTAGAGGTTCTGAACAGAAATGCAGATAGCAATTTTTCCAGCTACTTGCAAGGATGGGCTTATGATCCCCAGAAGTCAACTTTTGAGACCCTTTATACAGAGGATTTAACAATAAAAATATCCTCTGGTAATAAACCATCGAGTTAATAATTAAAAGAAAAATGCATTTAATAATATTACAGGCTGTAGCCTTCAGCATTGTCCCTTCTGAAAAACTTCTTTCACTGCTTCACTTCTGCTCTAGGTTAGGAAGGCTCCTTAAAACCAGACATAGCTCTCAGAAGGGAGCAGCCACCCAGCACAGCAACAGTGTGCTCTTCTGCATCTCCAGCAGCTGCCTGGGCTGTTCACCCATAAACACAAGGACACCTATTGACATGTGCTCTCCTCTGCTTCTTGGCCTTAGGGAGGAAGAAAGGACTTCATCTCTGAAGTACTCATATCCTCAAATTCACGCAGATGATCCCACACCTTTTAGGTATGGTGAGATGATCCCCCCACACCATTTTCACATTGAACAAAGTCTGGATGGATTGACCTCCCTCTTGTAATTTCCAAAATTCTGGAGTGCTGTCAAAACGTTTTCCTGCAGAAAGTGGAAGGAAATATAGAACTAATAGAAATAGTATTTCTAATAACATTTAGCATAATTAAGTAATACAAGGAATCATTCCTATTCATATTGAATATAACTCTAACCTTTTAATTCACTTGGAGATACTGAAATTTTTCTGCTACAAAGCTCAGTATGACTATGGTGTGCTACAGCATCTCTAAAGCCAGACTCAGAGGGAATGAAAGATGAAGGAAACTTCCAATTGGCCATGTAATTACTTTTAATACTGCCATCTTCTGTAATTAATACAAACTGCAAATAAAGTGCACAATTCCTGCTGTGAGAGAGGAGATCAGCAACTGATGTAATGCCTCCTGGAAAGATTACATTATGAGGAACTGATGTGAAAAGGTGTCATAAATAATTTATTTTTCAAGAAATAAAATACTGCACGAGTCAGAGTAAAAATTTGTGTAAGTTTGGCTAGTAACTACCTTTATACTCTCCCGCATTCTTATATAACTGCCCTTTGAAATGCCATTATACACATTTTGGGGACACCACTGTAAAAGTAGTTTCTTTGGGCTGAGACATAGAGGGCAGAGAGGTTAGACATGTGTGTCATTACTGCTTTTCTGGTTCCCGAGGAAAAGGCAAAAGCAGTACCCTTAGGCTCTTCTTTTATAACAATACCAAGCTGCCTGTTGTGATTCGCAGAAGAATAATTGCTTTGGGAGGTTAAAAAACTAGTTTTTAAGTGAAGGATGCAAAATTGCTTCTTTTCAGAGATGTAATGAATCTATCTGACACTTTAATATGTTTATTAAAAGACACGTGAGGCAGATGAAGCAGTAATAAATATCCATGCACAGAAAGATCATGCATATCTGTGGGATGCTATCCAGTTAAAAGCATCTTTGAAAAATAAGTGAAGATTCATAGGTTTCTTCAAGGTTTTATTTCTGATTTATTACTGAGCCATTTTTGAAAATTACTATATTTGATAAAGTGACACAAACTGAAGGGAAATACATACAAACCAATTTTATTTCTAACTTTAATCTCCAAATGTCTGGAAAAGTGCTTGGAGAAACATTTTATTCTCTCTGCCTTTCAGCAAAGTGTAATCTCTTTTAGGTTTGAGGAGTTTTGACTTAGTGCTGGTGCCTTCTCCACACCCCTTTCCTCAAACACATGAATTACTTTCCCCTGTGGGTAGAAAACATTAAAAAGAGCAGAGGTTCTATTTATTTTTATAAGGCATTGTGCATACAAAACCTTAGGAAGCACAATAATTGCAGCAAGGGAAAACATTGTAAAATGTTGCAGTATAAAACCAGAGGAGATATTGGGCCATAAACTAGGGAACGCTTTGGCAGGAATTAGGCATGGCGTGGGACACAGCCTGTGAGGCTGTAAGCAAAATAGACTGGAGCAATTCAGAGCTGTGATTTTTAAAGAGATGATGTGTTAATAGGAGAGGTGTATAACAGCATGAAAAACAATCCTGTTTGTAGCTGGTGTGACAGCAGCAGTGAACCCTGTAATGGGAAAGAAGATCCTGGGTTATGGCCCAGGGTGCTCTGATGTCTGAGAGCCACAGCATGGAGATCAGTGGGAGTAACTACAGCAGTATGCACAGATACCACCATTGGCCCCATTAAGGGACTTCGAGGTAATTAGGGTGGTTATGTAGCTGGTAGTAAGCTAACACAGGTCTTCCAAGAGGGGAATCTAGACCCAAAACTATACTGATAGAACTTGCAATAGTCCAGGCAGAAGGTGAAAGCATGTGCAGGTGTACAACTGGAAATGGATAGAAGTGGTTCATTAGGAGGTGAATTAATGGGGGATCATGTAGAATGCAGCAACTGGGAGGGTAAAGACCATTTTTTTAGGTGAGAGTGACTACAGAATGGTAGGCTTTTCTGAAGATGTGGGAAGAAATGATTTAGAAAGGTGATGGATAAGGGTGCGATAGTGGGGATTTCTCTTGCCAAATGTACTGTTCCTTTCTAGGCGCTGAGCACAGGGAAATGAACCCATTCAAGCTCACAGTAAGCTTAGTGTGGGAGAGGGAACAGACTTATCAGAATAAGATTTCAAATCGGCTAGTGTCAGCAAGTGGTAATGAGAAGTGGAAGTGATAATAGATACCATGATAAGCAATCTGTCCAGGTAGAAGATGAAAAAAAGACTAAATTTTCTGATTTGCTGCAGCCACTTTGTACCATGCAAATGAAATGGAGAATTAAACCCTCACTGCATGAAGCAGCCTCTTTCAGAGAAGACCAAAATTTCCTGAGTGACAAAGGCAGATCTGAGTATGGCAGTATAGTCATCAGTATGGACTTCAGAGTAATAGGAAACCAACCATGTTACTGTACAAATTAAGACAAATGGTGCAGTTCTGTCTAAAGCATTACATAGTGCCAGGAAGGCCTGTTAGCTGGTGGAAATATCCTTTGACTTGCCTGGGAAAAGTCTCACAGTGAAGTTCTTGTACACAGAACAGGATGTCTTGGGATGTGGTGCTAATCAAGAAGCTGGAAGGACATAACACTTTCCATATTGTCCTGCAGGTGCAGGAGAATTCAGTTAGGCTGCAGTATTAACTTGAACTCACTAGTATGGTGGCTTGCTTGGAGAGTGTGTTCTCACAGATCATGTCCTGGTGCTCAGTTGTGTTTAACAGCAGCTAATAATAGGAAAAAGCAGGTGAACTGGTCCCTCATTGCTCGATACAAGGGAGGCAGGGCACACAGGCAAGGTGCAGTGTGTTCCACTAAGTGTCAACATGCTTCTGCAGATAAAGCTCATGTTCCAGCTGCAGTTTCTCTATCAGCCAATAGCACCTGCTTCCACAGCAGAAGACCTCCCAGTGCCAGAAATCAGTGAGCTTTTAGTAATCTGGCAGCATTCAGTGAGCTTACTTGCCCAGTTAACCTTTTCCATCCTCTTCTAGTTGAACCATTTTCTTACCTTTGTCAATTCCATTCCTTTTTTTTGCTTTGGAGAAGACAGCTAAACCAAAAAGTGACTCCAACAGTAAAACATGTGACTATAAACTATATTTGAGCTGCAGATGGCAGGCTTAGGTGCTCCACACTGTAGCTGTAACTGTAGTAAAGAGCTGACAATACTTTATGAAGCTGGTACCCACTGCAAACCGGGGAGATCTGGTGATGTGTTCTGCTTCTATGGACCTTGTTTTTTATTCTGCATTCACAGGGTCCTTTGCATACAGTGTGCCCATTTGCCAGGTGTCAGGTGCCATGGCAATTTCAAAATAGGATTTTCTTCTCAATTAAGGAGGCATATGTGCACTACCTTAAGTGAGTGAAAGTTGGCAGGTATTCAAAGATACAGTCGCTTGTCCTTGGGGATTCTCTTTAAATGTTTGTCCTGGTGAGCCAGGCTGTAGCAGCTGTTATCCAGGGAAGCAGCACTCCAGATGGATTACCTCTGGACATTAGCAGTACAATTGGATCAGGTAAACTATCTTCACACCTGCTCATTTCGCTAAGCAGCTCCTGGAATTAAAGGACCCAGACATGTCCTAAAATGCTTTTCTTCACCATTAGACTCAGGTGCTGACTTGTGTTTCCAGGTGGAGAGGGCAGTGTGACCTGCAGCCCCTGGCATGGAGGTCAGCAGAGGTACACAGCAAATGAGAGCAGGAAGGACTCATCTGGCACAATCCCTGGCATTCAAAATCAGCCTAGGTAAAAAATGGCAAGCAAAATATTTAACATCCTCTTTCACAAGGTGGATATAACCTTACTGTAAATAATTAACTGAAGGATGTTTGACTGAAGGCAAATATGCCAGTAGTTCTTGTGCTTCTCTTCTATAGCTTTCACTCATAGTGTTTCTAAAAATGCTTAGGTTTCAGAAAATCTACAGCTGTCCTTTAATATTAACTACATGTCTAACGAAGATGGTACTCCTTGTAGTGGATTGCTTTTTTTTTTTTCCTCCACAAACCCTTCTTTCCTACTGCTTCCCTTTCTGGCAGTTGACAAAAGATGTGGACATTAACTGTTTCCAGCAGGAATATCTGGATCAAGCAGGCAGACAACCTGAGTTGTTGGCATCCTCTCAGAACTATCTCCCTGACTGTAAGAAGCCCATACAGATCTGGGAAAAGGACTTTCTCCAGACTTTTTCTCATATTAGCAGAGTGATTATTCTCTCATTTTACTAGAGTGATTGAGCCAGAATGGGGAGAGATTATGAAAGACCTCTGCACAGGGCCAAAAGTAGGCAGAAAGTTAGAGGAAAAGGGCAAAAATGGAATCTGCAAAGAAGTCCATGTGATGCTTGAACTGCGATGAGGTTTTCACAAATGGTGCAGAGGAGATGGAAGATGAGTCCACAGTTTATCATATGACCTACTAAAATTATCACATATGTCTCTGTATTTTTTCTGAATCATAAATATGAAATCTATCAGACTGGGCTGCCACTATGGTAAATGCATACAATCTTGAAACCAAATATAAATCAGAATAAATTTTGCAGTGAAAGGAATGCTAATGGCCATGAGACAGCAAGTTGTGATGGCAGTAGGTTTACTTGATGGATTCATGGCAGTTTTTAATGGCCTTAGTTAGAAAACGAAAGGTACCATATAAATATGGCAGCAAAATACTGCCAATGCATGACAAACGTGGTATTTTTAGAGACAAAATTATTTTGCCAGCTGCATTTGGCATTAAAAAGGGCAATGCTAGCTGGACATCATAATTTTATGGTTCTTTCTCAAATGAACATCGAAGTAATTCCTTCCATGCTTCTGTCTGGAAACCTAAGGCCTTACCTTATCTGAATGCTGATTTTAAACAAACAGAACTTCAACACAGGAGGAACATGAAATAAATTTTACAAAGCAAATTAATAAAAAAGTAATACTTAATCAAATCTCCACCTAAATGGGTTGCAGTTCATCTAGCTTGAATCCCTTAACGCTGTCTGTGAGCAGCCACCTTGTCTTTCCTCTCACACAGTTCAAGAACAGTTCTTCATTACCCACTCATGGTAATAGCAGTGACTTTCTGACCCTCTGAGACTCCAGACCAGCAGATGCAGAGAAGTGAATAACAACAATCATGGAATTTACCACATCTGACAAGTGGTTTGCTTAGTTAGTGCCCTGCACGTATTTTTCCATGGGCTCTGTGCATGCAACTGGCACAGTAAATGTCTTTTGTAGGTATGTGCTGGACATTTTCATAGACAGTGGAAGCCATCGAAACAGCGTGAAGTGGACATTTATCCATGTTTTAAAGTAGTATTTCACAGACTATTAGATGAAAGACCACCAAAACTGAAAAGAATCCACAGACCATCCTGTAGTAGTGCTGCAATTGTAATAATTTACAATAAATTAGAAACTATTTGTACTTTGAATGCCCAATCTTTGTTTTATTTCTATGCCATTGAGTTCGTCTCCTTGCATATGCACAAATTTGTTGTGGAAGGGTGGTTTTGTAAGTTCACCTTCTGTTTTTACAAGCAAAAAAAGTACACTATGCTGCAAAGAAAGTTGTTCTTGTGTTGATGGTTTCAATGACCCCTGCAATCAGGAATGGACATGTGCCTATTCCATGGGAGCTCAAGTGTGTCCAAAGCTCTACTTCAGAGAGACAAATGAAAGAGTCAATCTCAGATTTTCCTTCATGGTCTGAAGTCACTAAAAACTCAAAGCTTCAGAATCAAGAAATAGTCTTGGAACCCATCAAAATTTTAAAAGAAGTTTGTTTGGTTGGCTTTTTAGTTATTATTGGGACATACATACTTTCTGTGAAGCAACCAGCCTTTTCAGGTCTCCTGAAATGATTCAGAAAGATAAACTGACCTTTTGCTGCTGCAGCAATTCCTGTCACTTGCCTCATCTTTCATTTTGGTATCAAATTCCTGTTTTCACCAGAAATCTGCCAGTTTACCAGCAGCCTACCAATTTTCAGTATCCAGCATTTCAGACAATGAATCACCTGAAAATCCTGGGTGAGCACTGTGTGTGTGGTAGACATACTCAAGCCATCCTTTCAGCTGTGAGCACCAAACGCCTTCCTTAGCAGCTCTCACTGCCAGCTCCTCTCACAGAACCCAGGCATTTGAGGCACACAGGGGACTTTCCCCCAGATCCACAGTAAATGCATGTGAGAGGGTTTGCAAAACTGTTTCCAGCTCTGACTAAAATCCATGGCATGTAAAAGGAATTGCAAGAATCATTATGTTGCTCTTAGAAGATCATAAATAAGTCCTTGACTGTCGTTCTTCTGCAGTTGTGCAGTATCTGCACCATTCAACAAGTTCTGTATAGCAATTCAATATCTGCATAATGTATTTCTGTATGTACATATGTTTTCATTTATTTTTGTATGCTTACAGATCAAAAATCAAAGTAGCACTTCACCTATCTCACTATTAGCTCCTACTAGCCAATTCCATGTTTCCAACCATTTTTGTTCTATTTTGTGGAACAGCCAGTGCCATCTAGCTGCCTCTGTTTTTCGTGGGCTGTTGATGCCACAGGTTTTGTCACTGCTGTGATGGATGTGAGCAATCTGTAGGCAAAGTGCAAGCATTGATTTGTGTGCAGATAAATGAGCTGTGCAGGGGGGCTGTTGCTGGCAGTGTGTCTGTACACAATGGAGAGACCTTCCTCTGACAGTGTTCATAGTTGACAGCAGTGCAGATCCCACCCAGAGAAGACTGCCAGGCAGACCTAGTTGCAGCCTTCTACCCCACAGTTAGTGGGGCAGTACTTCTTCCTCTTTTTTCGTCTTTGCCCATTCATATGACCCAAACTTGAGGTGAAAATAGCTCACTAATCTGCTACATCACATTAGGGTCCCAGCACACTAAGTCTACATGCACACACAAAAACCCCAAGCTTTCCTACTCTTTCTGGACATACTCAGGCTTTCCATCCCTGGGTTTCTGTGATCACTGCCTGGCCTTGGTGTGTATTCGGGTTAGTGGCTAATCAGATATCCCAATGATGCTACCTGGGACTCACCTCCTAACAGAAGTCCAAGCTTCCTGACCATCCTTATAACACTAAGCTGTTAGCTCCCCTTCTAGCCTGATGCTGAAGAAAGTCAGCTGGCTTCATTAGCAGAAATACTCTGATACAAGGAAGGAAGTGGCCTAAAGTCAGACCTTGGACCTCTAGGCAGCATGTATGTTACCAACATTTGAATGCCTGAAGCTGTTCTTGCTCCTGTGCTTTGAAGACCTCTTATCAAGTTTTATGGTCTTTCTTCTTTCTCTATTCCCAAATGCCAAACTGCTCAATGGTAAGAAAACCTCCTTTCTGAGAAACATTTTAGTGCAGTAATAACTCTTGCATGTACAAGAGATTCCTAAAGCTTCACTATGGAAAAGTTTGAAAAATTTTATAATTACAGAATTAGCTAGTAAGAGAGGTTACCATACACAGGCAGAGCACTTAGGCAATGCTTCAAGAAAGAACTGTACTGGCCAGCTCAGAACACAGCAGAAGTTAGCTGAGTTCCTGCTGGTAAGCAGAATATCTCAGGACCAGCTTAACATAACCCCATCAGAGGCCTCCAAGAGGATCAGAAAACCCTGCCTGTCTGTACATGCTGTCTACATTGGCAAGTGTTGTATGTTGGAAATTGAAACTGTCAGCTGCTCATGGAGACAATCCCTCAAAAGTCCTTTTCACCACTAATGGACTGATGGTCTTGCTTTCAGAAAGACCCCAGAAAACATTTCCTGTAAACCTGAAAGACTGTATTTGACTTTTACTGGTCCAGAAAATCAAGTTTATTTCCTGGGATGCTGCTTTATGTAATGGCCAGAATTTGCTGGTTTCACTGGCTTTTCCTTGTTGTTCTTTGCTTTAGGAATAGTAAATTGGACTCACGTAGTTGTCCAGACTGTAGGCACGTACATGTCAGCACATGACCCTACAGTACCTTTACAGTCAATAGAAACTCGGTCAATAAAGTCAATATCATGATTTGTCTCCTCCTAAAGTAGAAGCTGACTCCTTATCAGATTAATTACCTCCATATATTAATTAGTAGCCTCTGACTACACCAACTAGATCACCAATGGTTCAAGTGGGATGATAGACAAATTTGCAACATGTAGTTTTTTGCTGCCAAAGTTGACAGGAGGGAACCTCTATTTCACCTGCTTGAAATGCACACTGTCTCTTCCCTTGACTTTCAGATCATCTTCCTTTTACAGCAGTTTGGTGTCCGTCCTGCAGGACTAGGCTGTCTTGGATATGGTGAAGGTGGACCTTATTGTCCTGTCCATTGTGGTAGCACAATACAAGGTCCACTCCAGTTTTTAAATTATATCTTCTTTCTGCTCTTTTCCTCCGTTCTAGATGACCTTTGTGCTTCCTTTTCATTTCTTCCCACTCCAGTCTTGAGCCTATTGCAGCTCTGGAAGTAATTTCTGACCAAGCTGCATCTCTTAATGTGCATGTCTGTCAATGTCCATATGAATATCTATTTTCCTCAAAGAATCCAGGGTGTTCCTGTAAATCCTGACTGTGTTTCCTTGCATCTATTTTGCTGTGTTCATATTATGTATCGGGTTCAACACTCCGACTTCAGTGGGGCCACAACTGCGCCTGAGAAACACACATGTAGTGTAGCAGCAATTTCTCCTCCTTTACCTTGTGTGCTTCAGTCCTGAGGCTGAGTGGGCAATGAGGGAGATTTCAGTCCATACCATCAGTTCCTAGTCAGTGATCTATGGACAGCAAGGACATCCAAAGAAATATGTCTCATTTGCTGTGTTGACAACCAAGGATTCAATTGTCTGGAGTTCTGAGTTAACGTAACAGCCTACGTTCCACTGTTTGGGTACTGTTACCTTATGTGTATGGAGTTGGCAAATATAGGTCCATATATTTGACTACAATGTAGAACAATAACGAATCAGGCAGAGAGCTCATTTTTCTCTCCTGACCTTTTCATTCTCATTTCCATTGACTCATCTTCCTTTGCTTTCTAGCAGTCATTCTTTGTCTTCTAACCATATTTGATCACTCTTTTTGCAATACAGTTTCCCATTTGATTTCCTTTTACAAAACATGTGTACTCTGATATCACAGATAACTACCACAATCCCAGCTATGTGAGCACTGATTTTCTGTCTCTGAACTTGTGAACCATATTAAAAATTCAGGATTTATTGCAGCTTTTTCAAGAATTCCTGACAGACAGATGAGAATTATTTCAGAGGAAGTAACTCCTCTGTAGTCAGCCTGTCCTGTGTTCCCCTTGGCACTCCCTAGGCTTAAGAATATTAAGAGTGAAAGGAAAAATGGCTCACAGTTAAAGCAGATTAATGAGACTGCACGTCTGTTTTCAATGCATGGAAACCACATGCAATTGAATATCAGTACCTTCTCATTAGTGCTAAGTAAATCTATTTTGAGATTATTCCTCTTGAAGGAACTACTATAATTCCTCCTGTAACACCATAAACAGCCTCCCAAATACTAAATCACTTTGTATTGCCTCTGAAGAGTGTGGCAGTGAGGTGTGTGCCCATATCAAAGGGTGAACTCAGTGTGTGACTGTTGTACTGCAGATGGCTCTTCAGCTGTGGAAGGTGAATCACATTTCGCTAAATTACCGTCATGTAGGTGTTCCTTCAACAGGTAAGGGAGGACCATTTTCTCTCCTCTGTTGGCCTGCTTCTATGTGACACTCTTTCCTTTAGTCTCATAGAGAGGATCAAGAGTGCATCTCAGGGTGGAAGCAGCAGCATCATCCCATTCCCAAGATATGTTCTGCTTTTTCCAGATGATCAATAAGAAGGTATGAGAGCTTAAGTCCAACCAAGGGACTAAAAAAGCCCATTTTAGCTACCTTGGAGGTGTGTTCAGGAGATATTGGATTCTGGCTTGAGCTCTGAGCACATGAGCCCCATATGTAGAAAACAACATATGAAATATGCCAGTGTGCATGTATTTGCACTGCCTCAGGGTAAATTGCTGAGATTAGGGGTTTTCTCAGGGAATGATCACACATTTTTAAGGCAATTCCAGACAAATAGTTCTGTACTTTATCTCTAACAGTGATGATTTAGGAGCAAGCTCTTATCTTTACGTATTTTCTGCTGATGAGTCTAAATTAATCCTCTCTCAGCCCTCGGTGGCTGCCACCGGACTGAGAGAGCTGGCTCCAAGACTGGATCAAGCTTGATTTGATTGAGGGGAGAGGGAAGGAGAAGTTGAACTGCACACTTAGGCGGCATTGTGTGATACCTTACCTGACTGTGGTCTATTAATGGGTGTCTCATCAACTGCCCTTTATCCCTGCTAGTTCTGAGTTAATATGAACATTTCTGTACCACGTAATCATGTCAGAAACTACAGCAGAAGCATTCCTTAGATCTGACTGTGCCAATAAGATAACATTCAAACACAGGGTTAGATGGGATTTCTGTGGTACAGGAATTGCCAAGGAAATGCTCTTCAGTTTTGCCAACAAAAAAATTGGAGTTTACTGAAATGAATTTATTTCATCAAATTTGAAACTGTCACAAATAACCATTTTGATAAAAAAATCATCATCAATCAGAGCTATGTTTAATTTTTGCATATGATTTGTATTAAGTGTTTGAGAAATGATTGCTTTTCAGCTGGAAATTAATTCCAGGCATGTGACAGATTTGAAATGTTGATTACCACAAAGGTAGCAGGTGCCACTTTGCCCTTGCTGTACATTGCTCTCTGAATTGCAATGCTTCAGGCTTTCTACAGACCAAATTAACACTGTCTTACCTCACAGAGGTATGATTTTCTGAAGAAGGAAGTATGGAGAGTTAGAAGCCATCTGGTGTTGCTCATGGCAGGGGTGGACACAGGCACTCGTGTCAGGTGCTGAACAGATCTGGGGCTCTTTTTTAATGCAAAGAGAAGAAAGTGTTTTAAACTCTCCTTCACTGTGCCCTGTCCCATTCCACGTTCACTATTGTAACTGCTGACAGGTAAATGGAGGAAAACAGTGGTGTGTTTGAATTTTCACTTTTTGGCTATATTGGCATCATTCAGTACTATCAGTTAAACCTGTTTCATCTGATGATTACAGCTGCAGAGGCTTTACCAGTTTCCATTTAGTTTTACTTTTAATGGGTGTCTTATCTGACAGGGGATCCAGTGGCTGTGTATGGCATGTTTGAGCTTTCTGTGTTAAAAAAGATCAAAGACAGAAAGGAAACAAACAGCAGGGACACAAACACAGGATGGGACAGAGGAGACACCTGCAACTGTATTAGGCCAAGCTGTAGGGAGACATAAGAGGAGACAGCCAGTCCTTGGACACAGCAATCACTGTGGAGTTCACTAAGGCTCATATAGGAGACATTTGCTGAATGTGACTTCCATCCTGGGATTCGCCTCATCTTGCGCTTTTAAATCCATCTCCCAGAGTTAAGCTTTAGTATTGTCAGACTGATCAACAGATAACTGTGCATTGTATTACCAGGTCCTCTTTGTGCTGCCTATGAAATAACAGCAGGCTGTGTCCCTTCCTAAGAGGGGAGGATTTTGAATTGGCTTGATTTCTCAGGGCTGGATTATTGCAATTCTTTGTTTGCAGGAGTTACCAAGCATGTTATCTCTCGAATGCAGCTGATATAGGATGCAGCAGCTCACAGTCTTTTGGACACTCAGTTATTTCAACATAATGTTTCCATTCTAAAACCTCTGTGTTAGCTTCTTGTGAAATTTTGAGCCAAGATCAAAGTCCTGCCACTAGTATAGGATGTGCTGGATGCTACACTGGTTCCCTTTGCTGCCTAGTAGCTTGTTCCGTACTGCTCAGCATGACCATAATTATTATTTTAAAGGCATGCAGAAGGAGACAGCATCTGCTCCATGAAGGGTGTCCAGTCAAGGACCTTCCTAATGAAAAAGGAGAAAACCACAAACAAAGGGGCACAAAGACTCAAACCTAAACAACAACTGATACATGAGGCAGTGATAGGAGTCAGTCACACTGATTGATAAGGATGTATGGATATAAAAAGGTTCATTTTGGTGGGATTATCTGATTTGATTAGGAAAAGGGGAAAGCCATAAATCAAACACAGAGAGACAGAAACCTGGGAAACAACTTCAGTGGAGAAAAAGACAAGAAACCAACACTGATTTGAGCACCCAGCAAGGCAAGGGAAAACTGCTAAACAGAAGAAATCTGCTGAAAAAACACTGATAGGGAAAGGTCTGCCAGGCTGGAGCCAGGAGGCTGGGAACCAGAAACAGCCTTGAATAGTGCTGCTGGCCTCTCGGAAGTGCAGCCAGGGTACCTATGAA
Source organism: Serilophus lunatus (assembly GCA_013399895.1). Taxonomy (NCBI): domain Eukaryota; kingdom Metazoa; phylum Chordata; class Aves; order Passeriformes; family Eurylaimidae; genus Serilophus; species Serilophus lunatus. The sequence goes on from VXBA01003293.1 coordinate 1,905,258, forward strand.
CTGGAGACATGGGAAGAGCCAGTCCCTCCAGCCACTTTGGACCCTCATGGTCCCTTTTCCCATCTGTGTGAGGCACTTATAACTCCCTGCATGTTGCATGCATTTCTAAACTATAACAGCTCGAGTACTGTGGGGGTATTCATCCATCACTATACCAAAATACCTCAGGATGTCTCATTTTCTTCTAACTTTCTGTCTTTCCTCAGCTTTTTTGTTTTGTTTTGTTTTGTTACTCTTGTGACACTTTAATGATATCAAAAGTTATCAAATCTGAAAGATGCATTTAGAAAACAAAGGTCAAAAATTACTGTCCTGTCTTCCACATCTCTATCAATAATTAATTCAGCTTCTACAGTGTGCTGCCTGGTTTTTACACAGCTCCTTCAGTTGTGTCCCTGGTACCCAAAGTTTACAAGCAATGACAGAGGCCTGTGACATTAAACTGATGAAATCATCCCAAATCAAATGCATTCAGCCAAGTGCAGCAAAGGCTGTGACCCCATAGAAAGCTTGGAATGATGTGCTCAGAGTAGTTGTTCAGACTTTGCCATGCATGAAATAACCTTTTATCAAAGAGACCTCGATTGCCCTCCCCAAATCCTCTCAAAATACCTGCAAATATTGAAACAAGTGGAAGGTGACCTCTGCACTCTCTTCCCTCACCTTCAGTACCACAGAACTGATGACATGGAAGTTGAGCCTTTTCTTTCTAATTTGCATATTTTTTTCATAAATTACTTCCTTCTCTTTGTCAGGGCAAAGATGAAAGTAATTTTTTACATTTGCAAATATTTCTAAGAAACAGGGGGCTAATGTTCCTCAAAGTGTCAAGGCCTGAAAGCTTCAGTTGTCATTAGCAGAGAAACATCAAGAAAAGCTCCTAGGACTGTGTCTTGACACATGGGTACAGTGTCTTGCTCATGAACAAGCTATTTAATACTCAGAAAGATGTTGCCCTTTTGAGTACTTAGTTCTTTATATTACTACAGAAACACAACTTATCTTTTCACAGCCTTGGTCTGAAGGAGAGAAGGTGAAGTACATTGATGTATGGCAAGGAAGAAAGAGCTGAATGCTGCATATTGCCTTACAAACTGGTCTACATATTTATTGTATTTCAGTTTTCTTAAGATGATTCTTAATATCTGGCAAGTTACTGTCTCCCACTCCTAGAGAAATAGTTACTGACTTCTTTATTGAAATTGTCTGAAACAGATTGACTGTAGATGATTATTTATTATATTTCAGAGTTATGTGGCTTTATATCCTAGCCAGAACAGAAACCAGTATTCTACATTTGAATGTGCATTCCATGTATAAGAGATAATAATAGAAGTAGAAATGGCAATGGTTTCATCACCATGGCTAGGCTTTGCTAACGAAGACATGGAAAGGGCTCTCCCCACGCTTGCTGCAAGTGCGCTGGTGGCTAAAAAGGCTGATGCGGGACAGGCAAGTCCGGTTACAAAAAGCACAGTGGAAAGTCTCCTTAGGTGGTAGTGACGAGACACGGTTCTTTCTGCATTGTCTTTTCTCTTCAAGACTGATGCTACGTGCATTCTCAAAGGAGGCAGCAGCATTATGGATGTGTCTCCATGTCTCTCGACTGGAGGCCAGAGTGGACCATTGATGGCAGTCAATATGACCAACACTGAGATGTTGTTTCAGGGAATCCTTGTATCTCCTCTTTGGGGCTCCTCTGTTGCGGCAAACAGTGGTGAGTTCACCACAGAGCACAATCTTAGGGAGGCAGTGATCCTCCATCCTGGAGACATGCCCTGCCCAGCGCAGCTGCATCCTCAGCAGGGGTCACCAGTATTGAGGCCATGCTGCTGAGGCAATGGTTTAGGACAGAAGAGTAGGCACTGCCTTTGTTTTGTTTAGTTTGTTTTTATTCTGTCTTCTAAAAAAACAGAAATTTGATGTTAGATTCCTAAACCTAATGGAAACTAAAATCCAGCCTGGCTCTGCTGAGCAGAGCATGCTTTCTACCCCTTATCCGTGCATCTCTCTCAAAAAGCCATTCAGCCTCTCTATTCCTGTTGGCAACCTCAGTCAGTTCTTTCCAGAAACCTCTTCCTAAATTGTGTTACCAAAGAAGTGAACTTTCTCCCTGTGAATTATAGAGCATAGACCAGGGCGGGATGCCTTGCAAGAAAATAGATTTTTTGTGAAATAGGTTTTGTGAAACTAAGTCCAAAGCCAGTAAACTTCTATGGGTCAATTCTAGAGGCAGCAAGACTAGACCAATCAGCCATCTCCCTCCATATTCTGGATTTTCTCTCTCAACTCTTTTAAATTGATTTGGATTATTTTTTTTAAAAAATCTCTCTCTAAGTAGCTTGACCCACTTGCTAGGTAACCTCTTTCTGTTCTCTGCTGTTGCTTTCCCATCTCTTGCTTTCTCCCACTAGGATGCAAGGAGGAGATAAAAAGAATGACTTCGAACTGTTTTCATTTCACTTTTAGTTGTACATTCATGCTTTTGCTAGATACAATGATTTAGCTCAGAAATTAGTGTTCTCCTTTATTTAGGGCAATTTCACTATAACGTGTGATCATGTTTGCCTTGGAGATGATTTCCCAAATAAATTTAAATGGCATAATTACAAACACACACTGTTACCCAATCCAGCCACCACTATAACTTTATTAATTAATTTTTATTTTATTCTCACTTTATGGATGCATATGCTGTTACCTTTATATAAGGGCTGGAGGAAATCCAGAACAGATGACCCAGAGCAGTAACTGCCCTTGTTCAGGTATGGAAATCAGAACTAAGAGCAGAGAGTAATGAGAGGCCAGGGTACTCTCTCTAAACTAAACTTGTATCTATCTCTTAGGCCAAAACTACAATTCATAACATAACAGTGTTATCCATACTGACTTAGGCATAGCAGCAGCATCCTCTAGATGAGGAGGCTGCTTTCAAAATCATCAGGGAAATAGTGATTCTGACAGAATAGGCACTCAGACGTTCAGAATATGCATCAATAGCAGGTTTCTAGTGGTAAAACTTCCTCAGTTTAAAAGAAAATCACACTGGTCCAGTCCTAAGTCTTTTTGACATAATTGCTTTGGGAACTGAAAGCAACAAAAGACAAACTATATTCTAAATGTTTCCTGACAGAAAAGGTTTCTAATCATTCAGAAGAAGAGACAGGCATCACGAACTCAGATTATACAGTTTCCGAGTAATCACAACAACCCACCAGGGAAGAGAAGTCATTTCCCTGAGAAAGGCACCTGAACATCTTTTCATCATTTAGCATGTACCACTACATTTCCAGATTCATCTCGTGGAGAATGCTAATGAACTCTCTGGACTGCTTGTACCCTACAACTCTGACAACAGTCGGGTTATTTTAGTATTAAGGAACATGGCATATTAATGAATAATTTCCATAGAATCACCCCAAATGAAATCATAGTTTAATTGCAAGAGCTGTTATAAGATTCCGGATGCAAAAACTTCTGTTCTAATCTCCCTAAAATGTAAAACGACCATACATATAATGAGATCTGGGAGCACAGACTTTGTGTGCTCTTGTACAGGCAGAAGCAAATATATTTCTGCCATGAACCCAGAGTCAGTCCTGTGCTATGCTAGTATAGCAATGAACAAGAAAAGATGCCACTCTCTCTCAGCAGGATGTGTATGTGGGGTGAGCCTTATCTTACCTCTAGCTGTGCAGCTTTTTCTTGGACACAGATCAGCACAGCCCGGAAAATTCTGACCCTGTATATGTGGCAAAATCAGAGAGGCAGATGAGAAACAGATCAATTTCCAGATCTGTGATCCATACTCCAAATGATAAACCACACTGCCTCTCCTATGAGGGCTTTGGTCATGCTGTGAAAAATAAAAAAAATACCTGGGTTTTATTGTATTGGCTGTAGAAGGACAGTTTTATTTAACACTGGGGTATATTATCAGGAAGCAACTCGCATATAGAGAAATGTGTTATTATTTAAATCTTCCCAAGACACTTGGACTGAGACAGTGAGAAAAGTTTTGAAAAGAAAATTGAGTTATAGCAATTCCACATCAGAGCAAGTGAGGAGAGATGATATCTCTTAGTGTTAGAGAGAAGTCTTATGGAGAGGTTACCTCTCCATTTGACTGCCTGATGCAGCTGAAAACAGAGAGAAGAGCTTTCAGGCCAAAAATCCTTCGGGTAGGATGAAACACACCCCCTTTTTACCCAATTTTCTGCTAGTCTAATAAGATGTTACCACCACATCAAAGGCCCACCTTGCTTATATTCTTAAATCATCACAGATATGACTCCTATTTAAACAATCCTTTTCTTCAACATCTTACATCAAAGCCTATTGAATACAAGCAAGGCTTTCTTAAGCATCAGACAATGAAGTCAGCTTCTCAGCAGTCTCAGAAACAAATAGATTCATTCATTAGCAGGTCTTTGCACTGAAGAAAGGCTGAACAGTATTTTTTCACTTCTACAGACAATAAAGAACAGCAAGTGCTTCTTCTTAATATTCCAGTCTGAATTACAGGGAAACTTTCATATTTCATATTCTGCCCTATCAGAAAAAAAAACAAAATTAAAAAAGGCCTAAAAAGTCTTAGTTCTTTGACATCAGTAATCCAAGGATGGTTTTCCCTTCCTGGCTGCTGGTTGTGCTCTGCAAGTGTGAGCCAGAGCTCTGTATGAATAGGACCCCCTAAGAGCCATGCAAACTGGGGTGTGAGGACATTTACTAGACTGAAAGTTCAGTAAAGTGAAGCAAAATTGGAGAAGTACTGAGTTTCTTGCATGTCACTCAGTGGAAAATTGAGGTGAGGCTCAAAACATCCAATTCCAGAGTTTCTGGATCAACAGCTGTAGGTCAAAACACTAATGCCCTTGTACACAAATGAACCAGCCTGCTGCTGTCCAAGTCCCAGCCAAATGGGTATACAGCTCTGAGGTTCCTAGGACAAGTTTTTTCAAGTCTTCCTGTATCTCTCGAAGATTTCAGCAGTCAACATGCCTTACTGATATGGGGAAATCTGGAAATTCCTTTGCAGGTCAAATTGCTGTTACTATCCTGGCAAAAAAAATTTCCAAAATACATTAATATAAAAAATAAGACAATGATCAAATCCCACAGAAATGTTAAAAATGTTTCATGGATAAATAGTAAATAACAAATATTTCATTGTAGTTTCAACATGCATTACAGCTTTTAATTACTATTACAAGGTAATTAAAATGGCAATGTGCAGCAGCAGTGATCAAACGTTTCCTCCATTAATAACCTCTAATGGACTACTCTTGTGCAGGTTTAGGAAAAAGGGGCTACTGTGCATGTGGCCACGTAGGCAGCATGTAATTGGTGGGTCTATTGTATCCCTGATATGTCAGAAATACAGAGTACAGAAATGTCCAAGACCTAACTGCACTTTTTCATCTCACATCATGTAGTTGCACCACCCACCCTTCAACTGCATCACAGCTCTGTTGCTCATAACCAGTGCTATCTGTGTTCTGAGAAGCTAACCTGTAGAGTGATGGCCAAAACACAAACAAAATATCTGGAGCATGTGGAAAATTTCTACCAGGTCTTCTCCTCTTAAAAACTCTTCTTAATATCAAGCTTCAGTCTACTGCAGCCCTTTTGGAGTACAGAGACCACCAGCCTTCAAGCTGATCTAGTACACTGTCAGTGGCCAATCCACCTAAAACCACAGCCTTCCTGACCTCACAGTGCAGGAAAGCAACAAGAAATACTATACTCAATGAGATCCTGAGAGATCAGTTACTCAAATCCTGACAAAGAATGGACACTTTATGTGCTCTTTGTAAACACAAAGAAAAGTCAAGTTGACTCCCCTGAACATTCAGTATTTTTAGCTAGAGCTCCAGACCTGCAGCTGGCATTGACACGGGGAAATCTGGAAATTACTTTGATTCCAAAATTAAATTTAGAGAAACTTTGGGGTTTTCATATTTAGCTGAAAACAGACTGAAATAAAAATGAGCTGATGTTTATTGTTACAGAAATATCAGGAGTTAAGAGAATGAGAAAGCCGACTAAAGTAAATGTAGTTCCTTGTGCTCTAACTTTACTCACAGACACTACAGAACTAAGAAGAAATACAAAAAGCTTACAAGCAGAAAGCGTTCTGCTACCTTCTCTGCTACTAGTGGGGAACTTGAATTGTTTAAAGGTTGTTTGATGATTTCTGAAGGTTTCTTCAGATTTTTTTAGACTTTTTAAAATGTAAATGTGTTAGGGTCCTTTCAGCAGTATTTGATGACTTACCGATGTTGAAACAAAAACCTTGTAGCATGGACTCCATAAATTCAAGTGATTGGATTTAAGAAGGACTTGTAATATTCATTGAAATGTACTTATTATACTCAGCTGTTTCAGCCACCGTTCATGCTCTCTGTGCTCTTTGCTCTGTGATGCTAACAATACATTCAAAAGACCAGGTTACTGCTGACTTGCGGCTGTTGGAGAGATCTTCTCAGCGTTGCAGGGTTTGGTTTGGGGTTTTTTTTTTTTTTGTGAGGGCTCTTTTTGCTAAGAATAGAGTGAAAAATGGTCACGGTTTTTGTTGCAGAGATGATCTGGATAAGATGGTCTCTGTAAAAAATTGCTGAAGATATACCATATCCCTGTGGCGACAAGAGAGCATATCTGCTGCCAGGTTCACTTGGCTTTCTGGGCACTCAGAGAGAGCTTCCCGCAACTGCAGAGACACGTGAGTGAAGAGAGTTTCATTTTGGCTAAGTTGCCATAGGGATTCTGCAGCTGGAGCTGCAGGAGAGCAAGTTGTCACTTGCCATTAGCTTTGTTTTGATCCTGAGGGCCAGTATGCATCTCCGATACTGCCTCGTTAACTCCTCTGCTGCTGCTGTGGGAAGAACAGGTGGAATACATGCACTCTGTTCCTGCCACTGCTGGAGCCCACCTGGTCATTTGTGCCTTATCGAAGAGTCAAAATAAGAAATTATAAAGACATAGTAAGCATGAGTCACTCAGCGTACTTGAAATTAGGTATGGCATCCCACTGCCAGGACCCACTTTCATTTAAGGCCATGCAGTGCACTAGAGTAGCATGTTCTTAGCAAAGACACCAGGGGATGATTAAAGTACAGTACTTGCTGTCCACAGCAAGTAAAGGATGGTAGTATCTCTTTATATTATTTTAATATTTTAAAAGATGACTATTCTTAAGGTAGACTTGAAAAATTTTGCCTCCAGGTACTCTCCAGGTATCTTTCCCTCTCCCATGACTGGTGAGAAATATTCCCATATATAATCTGGGATACAAGCATATGAGCTGCTGAAAGAAACAGAATCTGAAATTAAATAAGAATGATTGGGCTTGCCTTTTGCCTTAATCATTTCAGTTCATTTTAATAATAGCTGACACTCAGTGCTTTATGTGTTTCTCCAGACTGGAATGGATGTACTGGACATAACATAGATCACAAAAGCTGAGACTAAAATATTGCCTGCGTGACAGAGAAATACCAAAGAAGATGGATAAAATTGCAAGTATTTTGCCATCAAACTTATGCTTAGTTAATTACTGTGCTTGGATGGACTGTAGCCAGTCTAAAGCTGTGTGGATAGACAAGTAAACGCAGAGAATGGCATGGGATTTTAGCACTGTTCTGAATGATATAAACAACACCATTTTCAGAGACCCTTATTGTCTTAATAGGAAACCCGTTTCTTGTGAAACAGTCCCGTCTTCTTCTAAGCCATTGTAAAAGAAGGCAAAACAAATGTAATGCAGGAGCCCTGCACAGCCTCCAGCCTAAACAGAGGAGATGGGGAATCCAATGCAGGTCTTTGGCTGAAAAGAAGGAGAGGAGGTGGCACTGACGCTAATTAATGTTTTAAGTCTTACAGAATACCTACTAAAAACTGGAAGAGGGTAGTAATTTCTTTTTAAAGCCAGTTTTAACACCTAATGGAAACGCTAACACAAGCTCTGGTGAATTCAATGACTCAGAAAGATAGTGTGAAGCAGCCCCTGTTTGTTTGTCCCAGTACAAACTGCCCCCACCCCCTTCATTTAAATTCTGATGACTACTTGCATTTGCAAGGATGCTAGGCAGGAGTCCAAATTAAAGGCTTCTGTTTTTTTCCATCAGTAAGGTTCCGTACGAGCTTCGTCCAGAGCCCTTACTTTTGCAGGAATGGCTGCTATTAGTTACAACCTGAGTGATACAGAAGAAAATGTGAACATCAGTCTTTCTCATACTACACATACTTCATGCTGGCTTCCTTCACACGAGGTTTAGCAACGGATACAGTACATTAAAAAATCAGATGGTTTTCTGTAAGGCTATCACATCCAGTAATTAAATCAAACACACAGAGGGTTTACACAGCGGGGTTGACAACGCGTTTGAAACCACCGTGCTTCGATTACAGGCTGAGACACATCAGTTCAGCCTGATCACTTTTTCTCTTGTAGAGGTTTGTTCCAGGCATCCTGGTGGCATTTAAGTATACACTTTACATTAAGTACATGGGGTTCTGCTACAGACCGCCTGACCAGGAAGACACACACACCTCAGACCAGGGACAGTGAGTGGCTGAGGCCCTCGATACACAGATAGGGACAGCCTCATGCTCAGAAGCCTCGTCCTCTTGGAGGACTTCAACTGCCCCAATAGTTGTTGGAGGGACAACACAGCAGGGCTGTGGTCATTTGCTAGTCTGTAGCCAGCATTACGAGGAGGAAGCCCTAAGACAAGGAGAAAGGAACAAGAGCTTTTCCGCCCCCTGAACAAGCTGAGCAGCGTTCAAAGTAGAGGCAGCTTTTTACCCTCTGCACTCAGCTAGATCTTGCCTCAGGAGCAGGGCTCTGGTCATCACTAAGCGGTGCGGCAAGTGGCCTCTGGGTTTGTTAATGGGACCACAGTGCAAGCCAGGAAACACCAAGTAGTTGCTAAGTGGGCTATTGAGAAGCTGACTGTAATGTAAATGATACACGAAAAACATTGCAAAGGTTCTTTCCTCACTCTGCAGAAATGCAACTAGAATGAAATACTATAGTTTTAAAAACTGACAGGTAAATATCTTTCTGCTTCAAAATAATGCTTTAGAAATGAAACATAGCTTTGGGATAACAGTGGGAGCTCCCAAACAAATTTCATACCAAAGCAATATATCCGAATTTTGTTTTAGAGATACATTCGAAAGAAAAAATCCTTTCTCAAATGAAAATGTAGTTACGTAATAAAATGAATTTGTATTCAGGAGCACACTAGCAAAGCTGAGCAACATGCTTCCATGTTTTCTGCGCTGCAGCTGTAGATACAGGTTCCTTGTATTAGCAGTTAGACGAGGTGGCATCACTATCACACACAACTTGTAAGTTATGAATCATTCTAAAGGAAATCGTATGTGCTCGTTTCCAAAAGGCTTTTAGGCCTCTGAGGTTACTAAGGAAGGTACAAATCCCAAACCAACAGTCTCCACTACAAGATAATGGAAAAACAGGTTACAGACATGAGGAAATTTTAGTTTCCTGTTCTGTGACTGATGTTTCCTGCTGGCTCTGTGTAATGGGTGTCTGTGTGTGCTGGAATGAAGCTTAGCTGTGAATGCTGTACAGGGATATTAGGATGCTCCTTAATCCCGTTTTTGAGTAACAGGTTTAAAGAGCATCCATTCTCCACTGACACATTTTTGGCAGCTTGTAGACCCTACCAAGCCCTGCAAAGCACTGAAGTAGGGATTAGTAACAGGGGACTTACCTTTACTCTAAACATACAGATTTCCTCATTATTTCGGCTTGCTCCCCCGTGGCTTCCTCAATGCTTGTGGAGTTTCAGGATAGAACTTGTACTAAAAAATTGACTCCACCTGGATCAGCTGCTGGCTACCAATTTCAATTCTAGCTCATGATAAAATACAATAATGTATGTTTTGGCTAGCTGCAGCAGGCATGAAAAAGAGTATCTTTTTCTTTTTAACCTTCTCCTATGTTCTGGGAATATGCAGCTATTTATAATCCTGACAGATGTTCCAAGCTGGCTTTTTGGCAGCATGTGTTCATCCTCTATCAATAACTTTGCATGCAAAGTGTGGTATCATCCCTACAATCTGTACCAGGTTTTCTTATTTCTTGAGTTATCTCTTACTGTGATGAATTCAAGTGTGTTCTTTTAAGCCGGTGCTGTTCATGCAATGACTGTGAAGGACAGAAGGTGGCTCAGGATCCCCCATGCTGTAGCCCGTGATGCCAAGAGTCTGAGCAGCTACATTTTCACCATTGCAGCACCATCCAGCTCCCTTTCCTCTAACAGCATCATGTTCTCAGGAAGGAAAGGCAGTGCCTTCTGGAGTACTCTGTGAACACTGAACAACCCACCATGACATACAGGATATCTGCAGCATCGGGAATTTCTTCTGTGCCTGGATTCAAGAATCACTGATCCTCTTGGGACTAGACATCAATATTCCCTTTTGAGCCATAGCTATATTTTAGTCATGACACCTTTAACATCACGACTTGATTAATAAATTATTGATGAAGCTGTTACACCTTTTTGCCTTTGATCTTTTCAGAATGAAACATAATTCAACACATGCAAGGTACTGAGACATGTAAACAAATAAAACTAAGGTGTCAGCAAATACATATTGACAGAAAGGTGGGGCTTGGCAGCATCACTAGTTTCACAGAGAACACAATTACTGTAGTCTAGAAGTTTCAAATCATCAGTTGAAATACCATCAAATGAAAGCTCCTTACAGTTGAGAGAATTCTTGATAGAGACACTTTTTTCTTTTACATCTTCTCCACTGAATACAGATTTGGCTCCTACCTCTATTCTAGCTCAGCAATACTAACTCTCTCTTTGTAAGTCAGTCCTCTTTCATACAAAAGTCAAAATCACAGCCTCTCTCTCTCTCTCATCAGTCCTCGAGTCATGCTGAGCTAAAAGGATCTAATCCAGAGTTCTTGACCTGTCTGAACACTCTTTCTTGACTTCCTGTGGGGAACATCTCCATCTTCCTGGTCATTTGTAATCCAAGCACCATCATGGCTCTCTTTAACCTTAAATGATGTCTCATTCAGCACAGGACTTTTGCATCTATAGCCCATCACCATCTCCTCACTCAAACAGGAAGTGTTGCCTCCATCTCTGATCAGCTTATGGTGTCAACCAATCAATACCACCTACAATTAAAAAGGTTTTTATACATCTTAAATACTAGCAGAGCTGGTTCCTTCCTTTACACCACCTTTTGTTATGATACATACCAAGGAAAATAAATAAAAGGCACTCATTAGGCTTCTGATACACTATGATTATAGTTTACTCTGGTAATCAACCTTATCTGTCTCCAGTCTCTGAACTCCCAGTTTTTGAGCTGCAGCCTCACACATACATATAGAAATAGAAAATATAGGTCATAATTACGAAGTATGTGAGCATACCTTGTAATGAAATAATATTATACAAAGATCCTAGGGATGGTGGGGAAGAGTCATCAAAACAGTAGTCCTAGTAGCTGGGCAAAATCTGTTTTGCATCGAGGGATGCTGACAGACTGAATCACCCTCACTTATAACTTATCAATTTTAATACAGGTGGATGGGTGACCTTCACTTAAACCGAAAAGAAGACATGTATTTGTCATCCATATGATCCAATAAATAGCCTGTTGATCATGAACTTCTCACACAAAGAAGTAATCTAAGGGGCCAACAACTGCTGAACCTACAAATGGGATACCAAACAGAAGCTTGAAGGTGGAACACGATGCTCAGTATGTGGTATCAGTGAAATACTGCATGTGGTTTCGGGACTAATTTTTAAATACTCAGTTTTTGACTACTGCATGTCACAAGCAGAGCAAATTTGAACCCAACTGTGAGACCATACTAGTAAGTAAAGAGAAGAAAAAACATTTCTAAGTGCAGAAATCATCAAAGACAGCACTGATTTTTCTATAGATAAAAGCTGAGTACAGGTTGCGTAGGTTAAGTGCTAGAATGCTTTGAGAAAAACTACAGTTGTTATAAATATTGACAAAGTAGGTGAAAGACATGAAGAAGAAAGAGGTCAGTCCTACATGGTCATTTATTGCTACCTAAAGGGTACTGTAAGAAAAAATACCAGTATCTACCAAGATTTGTACAGCTTTTTTTCTCCAAATCATGTATTTTTTACTGCAGTTGAAAGAAACCACAACACAGTGGTGATAAATGCAATGAAAGATCTACCACTCAAAACTATCTTGCTTTCCTTTGCTTATCACTTAACAAACAGACACCTTTTTGTTGACATAGTAAATTAGAAATGGGAGATTAATACATTATCACTGTTAGTCTTACTGGTTAATTGCTTTCAAGTAAATTATTTCAGCTCAGTGCAAACAGCAAATCCATTTTTTTGCTACTGTCATTAGCACTAATCAATAATTAATTAGAAATATTAAAAATTGTTAGTGTGGTTTTTTCTCTTCTGCACTTAACTAAATGCCAAATTTACTTTGCTGAGAGGTTGGTATAAGACTGGGACTGCTACATGGTCATGGAAAATGAACTGAAGGAAAAGTTCAAGCTGAGAAGTAGATAGGATTTCTTATTAGTCTCAGTAAGTAGTTTATCTGACCAGGGTGAAATTTAGCTGCTTTTTTACTTTTCTAGATTAAAAGCGTGATATTAAAGTTTAGTCCAAAATGTTAATAACTTAGTTGCTCCTTCCTCCTGCAGAATCAGTATTTCACTGATTTCCTTTTTAAATAGTGAATTAATTTTCAATTCTACATTCACAAAAACGTATGGAGATTTAGGTCTCATAATTTACTGGAAGCTAGCAAAAAAAAATCCCTCAGGAATTATACTGCTGAGACTATGAAACAGCAATCAACTCAATCACTTTCAAGATAATACCAAACTCACATTAAAGAAAACAATCTCACAATGAATGTTTGGGAAGTTCTATGTCGAATTAAAGGAAAGCAAAATTCTCCCAACAGATTATGCTCCCTGGGAATGTGAATCCTGTATCACAGATGAAGTCATGAGAGATTAAAAATCACTTTAAAGTTTCTAGGCTGTCATGTCCCAGCTCAGGAGACTGTAACTGGGGTAAAGCTGTAAGCCAAGGGTGTCAGCAAACTCTGTTCAGGGTTCCTGAGATAACAGGCAAAGATAAATGCAGTGTGAGTTACTTCTTGGCACTACAGGTTGTTTAATACAGGTAAAAACAAGTTCAGGTTTACTTCAGTTCACACAGATTTACAAAGTTCCTCTATAAGCCTACAATTGAGGGAATACAGTTGACATGGTATTATTGATGGAATTACTGAAGGAGTTGAGGAGTCTGTAGCAGTGGGGCTGTGTACACAGTCCATGGGGGTACTCTGGTCAAAACCACGTTTCAGTCAACATTGTGCAGCCCTTACCTCGCTCCAGCACACAGTTGCTGCAGCACACAATCTGGATTGGAGTAGCAAAGACCAGATGCCATGATTTTGGTTCAGATGAGAAAACCGGGTTACAGATTTTGCATATCAGAAATGCATATATAGAAACATTAGCTGTTAGCTACACTCCCAACCTGGATTTGCGTGTTTAGTTTGGGCTAATTTCTTGCTAATCTAGGTGCCTTACCCTGCTGTCAGTGCATTGAATAGCCACAACTTTTTCCATGTCACATCTTAGAAGTGAGAGACTGGCAAGTCCTTTTTGAAGTAAAACATTTTTACCAAACATTTTTACCAAACATTTTTAGATGCCAGTGTCCTATTTTAATACACTGTACTATAGCAAGCATTAGTGGGCAGAATGGTTTCTTTTTAACACACTTCTAACACATACACACGTGCATACATACTCACACGTGTATATACTCATATGCTTACTGCAGATAGCAATAATAGCCTTTGATTAACACCTGAGACAGTGCTTCATTGGGTTGAATGACAGGGAGAATTAAAATACTGATCTACAACAGAAAAATAAATTTTCACTCTTAAACAGAATTTTGCCTGGTTGTAGGTCAATGCTTTGGCTGAGCGCAGAGCCCCACCAAACAGGTTACAAACCCTGCCTTTGTACATAATACATTACTCTGTCATTTCTCCTGTTCCAGGAAACAGTGATGTGAGCTGAGTTGTATCACGTTGTCTGGTTGCATCATCCCATTTTTATGGATACATCAAGCATGCCATAAAACTTTTGCTTCTTACTGAATTCTGAAAGAGGAATGATAAGTCAATAACATGTCAGATGCAGTCTCAAAAACAAAAGTTCATTTTTCTACAGCACAGACACAGATACCAGTTATGGAAATTCATTAAGTCCAAACTGAGATCCCTAAATAATTCAGTTTATGTTCAGGCATTTAGGCAAGTAAATCAAGAATTTCCCAGTAGAAATAAATTCAGCTAGAAATGGCATCACTTTGGTATGACTTTAATAATCTGAATATATAATGATAAATAAAAGGTTTTGGTTATGTTTCTACAGTGACATACTTCTACCTTGACCTCCTGATTTATAAAGATATAAACTAACCTATCAAAACTCAGCAGTTTCATATGCAAAATAATGCACTCATGGCAAAATGTTCTCTGTGAGGAATACATAGGTTGCTAGAATCTTCTACATACCTTTTCAGAGAAATAAGCATACTAGTTAATACAGTGATTTAACTGAGCATGTTGGTGGTAGGACATAATTTTCCCAGAAAAATAATTTTGAAAATAAACAGTGCCTAGAATTAACAAAGAATTAACAAAAAATTAAGATATCTCCAGTATGAATTGACTTTCTTCATTAGCACCTTGAGAAAAGATATTTATTTTCTATCCTTCACCTTTAACAGATTGGTTCCCTTGAGGCCTAAATTCTAAGTGAGCTGTTATGATACTGTGCAACAGATTTGTCTGAGCAAGCAGCTGAAATGTAGCAGTAATTGCCTATGGTGATATTTTTATCAAATCTCATTTTGAGATTTCAAATTCTAGATGGTTCATAATATATTTCCATCTGCAAATCCTCAGCATTAGATACTATGGGGGTATTTAATCCATAGAATTACTGTTTTTCATATTAATGAGTTATAAATGAGAGCTTAATTAGTACTAATTCCTTGAAAATCCACTGTTGGTGATTATAATCACTAACGATTAGATTGTTAAGCATCCATCTTTGTCTATCTTTAGCAAACTTAATGAGAAGTTATGGATCAGATCCTCAGTTTCTGATTCTACTGACAAGTGCCAGTGGAAAAGGACCTCTGCTGCCTGCAAGCTCTACCAGGTCCCCCTTGGCACTGACACTGTCTAGGAGACAGAAAAAGATGTGAAGGGAATATATCACACTCCTGAAACCCATAGCCCACAGAATTGTCTCCAGGGGCTATTTCTCCTGATGTAACTCAGAGTCCTTTCACCCAAATCTGCTATTACACAGCCAAATCACCCTTGATCTTTCTTGTTTCAGTACAAGGAGAATGAGGAGAGAAGCTCGTGCCCTGAAGGTACCTAATAACTCCTTGCACTTATAAGTGCAATGTGGGCTTGCACAGAGGTTTATATACGTCTGTATGACTTCAACTGACATTAAGTAATAATTGTTAGGTTTCTGATGTGAATTTAAACTATGTTCAAACTGCTTCATCACCCATTTGACTCCCTTTCTACAGCTGATGCATAGAGCTGCTTTCCCCAGAGCAGCCTGCAGCATAGTAGGGGTACTTCAGACAGACCAAAGTTATCTGATCCAGCATACTTTTACCCTTCAAATGTTTGTTTAGTATTTATTTATCTATGCATTTTTTAAATAACAAATATGCAAAATGATACAAATTGGAATGGCAGGTTTTCATTTGGATAAACATTAGGGAGTTTGCTTTTTTAGTGTATTTTAGTGTTCTTCCCTACTGCGGTATTGTACTTAAAATATTTATTTGATCTGTTACAATATTGGAGTTTAGTCAAACACCTCTTCACCCCTTGGTGTCTATTCCTCTGCAAGGCTCAAATTTTACCCTTCCTTAGGATGTGTCAGCAGGTAAAGCTGAAATATCTTAAAAGTTACTGCAGGTATCTCTTTCAATATATAAGGTTTATATCTCTACCACTCTGTGCAGAACGGACCACTTGAGATCTTTTCATCCACTTTGAAGAAAAGTCATACAATATATATTTTAAATAGTCCTTACCTGGTAATTTAAGTTAAATGAGTGACTTGTGTAAAGGTAGATAATGACACTATCCTTTCCACTTGCTCTGCTGGAAAAGCTGTATCACCCCACAAGGAAGGAAATGCGGTGGCAGTCATTTCTTAAACCACCTCAATGGTGCTTTCAAGAGAAATAATTTCTTCCTGCTCTTTGCCAGAGCCCTTTTCTGCACCTCTGTCAGTTGGAATTGACCTTTTGGAATAGAAAGAGACTGCTAAAAAATAGTCCAGTTGTGGTCTCAATACCATCCTGCACAATAGCATCTCTGGTAAAATGTATCTTAGAAAGACTGAGAGAAATAAAAACAATACCGCATTTATTGTATATATATATAATTCTCTCTCTATAGTTCTACATACATACAAAACCTAGATAAATATGTATGTATTCTATACACAGTTCTATCTAGAAATACTTCTATAAAGAACATTATCCTATGACTCACTGAAATACAAGTTTAAGAAATGAGGAATCACAGTGATTTGAATGAAATGAGTGCATATTCTATATTTATATATATTCTATATTTAAGTTTGTTGCTGAATGGATAAGAACACTTAAATGAAAATTAATCACTACCTGTACTAAAAATACATTTCACAAATGAAAAAGTATTAAAATAAAATATCTGACCCTAAATACAGTGAGAAAAGACTATCTCCTCCTCTGTCATATGCAGGTTTCAAACCTCAGCTTACCATTTGCTTTCTCATTTTGAATATATTTAGTATGTAAGCAGCTCATAGTCAGAATAAGATAAAAAAGCATTTGTCAACTTAATACAAATTAAGAAACAACTTAAAGTTCTGCAGAAATGTATATTAAGTAGCAATATCAATGAAAATTGTGGTCAATAAAAGATGTAAACTGAAATTTACTATGCTACACATAACCGGTTATATACTTAGATATGAATCCTATCTTTAGCAACTGCTAGTAAAGAGTTTTGGCCTCTTGAATGAAAATTAAAAAGTCACACTTGTTAAATTTAAGGAGTTTTACTGTGAAGCAAAGACTTTCTGTAGGAATGGATGGTCACTGATAGGCCTGAGTAAATGGACAAAACTGTTCAGCAGTCTTCTGTAATAGCTTTTCATTTGCAGATTTAAGTCCCGGATTCTGTGTTATTTACTTCAGGTCAGTCCTGGGAAAACATAGCATTATAGTCCCACCATTGCAATCAATAGCAATATTCTTAATAATTTTCAATTATTAAATCTATACAGAAATAATCTTCTGAGTATTACCTAATGATAATAATGGAGTCACATTGGGTTCATAAAGAGAATTATTACTGGGTATTTTGATTGAATTCCAGACAAGAAGCTGAATGAGCCAGTAGTGGTGGTCCCACACAGTTAATAAGAAGGCTTTTAGAAGCAAGGCTGCAACTACTGAAGTAACTATCTTTTGGTTTTATTCCAGCTGGACTGGTTCCCTCCTCAACAAACTTTCTTTATAACCACACAAATCCTAGGATCAGAAGATGAGTGGAAGTGGGGATGCAACAGAGAGAGTGATACCCTCTTCTATGAGGTAATATGGATTTATGTTGTGTAGAAGTGACCTTGGGTGGTACTACAGACTGAACCATCAATTCTCTGCCATGATCACTGAAGTGAAAACTAAAGACTGACCTCTCATTTTAGGATTCTTGCTCAACTCAAAGGCAAAGTTCAGATTTGCTCAATAGTAATCCATAGAAGATGTGAATTCCGAACATCACTAGAAACTTCTTTCAAAGTATTTAATTTCAGCTCCCACATAGGCTGTACAAATCTGGACTTACTGAGATACCTTTTCGTTATTGTATTTGATTTTGTTTCTGAAACATGGCCTATCTGTATGCAGAGCAATCTGTCCCAACAGATTCCATGATTTTAAGAGGTAGGAAAAAAAAGCATTTCACTCTGTTGGGAAGCATACGCCTTGATACAACACTTTGAGACATAACTGTTGTTCCAAATCAAGATTTTTATACAAGTAAAGAAGTGGACTAAATTAGTAATATTACAGCTTCTGCCCATATATGCAAATCCAGTAGCAGTAAACATAATGTCACCTTATTATTATGCTTTGTCAAAGCTAAGATAAATAACAGGCCATGTAAAAAAAAGATTGTACACACATATCTGAGAATCAATTGCATTTTTTTTTTGATTCTCTTTCTCTAGTTCCATTCAGGTTTGTTTTGGTCCATTAATTTACAATGTGTATCTAAAAATCTGAACTACTGTTCAGGCCAAGCTATGATGATTGTGCACGCACATGTATACATATGTATATATACAAAAAACCTGAGTGCTAAAAATAAACTATGATTGATTCATACAAGCTTTATTTACTTATTTAGCATTTCACCCAGCTCAGAACATGGAAGGGGTTTATCTCTTTGACTTTCATAACCCAGCATGCAGTTGTCACTTTTATCCAATACAATATGAAATGTTTATGCATAATATAACTTTCACTGTAATTTGAACATATCATTATGCATTTTCAGATTGCTCTTTGCAAAGCTTGACTGGAGCAGAGGCTCTAATGCCCTGGCTTTAAGTGGTGTTCCATATTAACACATGGAAGTTACATGCACAATTTTGTAACCATTTCCTTTTAGCCTCAACACTATTTATAGGATTATATTCCAGGTGTTCGAAGATGAAGGACCCGGTGCATGCCTCCTTCAGGGGCAGATGCCGCTGTCCCGTCACAGGATGAACCTTGAAGTTGACCCTGAAGTGTCCACAACCAGCCACCAGAGACAGCACTCACCTGTCTGTGGGCGTACAGAGGTGGCTGGAAATGAGCTGACAAATACCACAACCACATACATAACTTCTGACTCTAAGCCCTGGCTTCCTCCACACCAGCACCCCTCTCCTCCCTGAATCCCAAAACCCTCCTTTCCCTGATGAATTATTGCCAAGCAGCTTCTACCTCGTGGCTCACACACCTGTGTCCAGGGACATGGGCCATCCCTGTGGGATGAGACCCTGCCCAATCCCTGGGGCTCTTGGACAGACCCCGCTCACAGAGTGGCTCCCATTGTCCCAAAAATCAGATTTATTACTTGGTGTGCACTAAACCAATAATTACACACCCGGGAGAGACACTGATTATTTATTTTAGAGTTGCACGAGTCTGGGCTCCTAGTGGTCTTCCACAAATCAAGCACTCCAACTTTCAAAACATTTTTTATTTATGCATTTTAGCAAAGGACTTAAGTGTTCATTCACTACAAGTTCCAGAGTTTTCTTTATTAATTAGTATTTTATTTTCTATACGTTAATGATTTGCTTCTAATGCTAATTAGTCCACATCCTTTTCTTCTTTTGGGTTGGTGGGTTTCTTGAGTCGGTGGTCTGTGGGTCTTGATCTGCCCCTGCCAGAATTGCTGTTTACCCGGTTGGAGCCGATAGCAGCACAATTGCTAAGCTGTCTTCATTAGTTTTTTCCCTTACCTCGGGAGTTCTGCCAAACGTCCTCGTGTCCCATAAATTCTGCATTCTTTGCGCCCACTGTCAGCGGTACATCCTCCTTCCCGAGCTTTGATAGCCTCCCCCTTGGGCTGAGATCACTGAAACACGTCAAACCCTAAACCTTAACAAGGCAATCCTACTGACAGGTAAATCGTCCTTCTGTCACCTCGCCGTCACCTACAGCTCGTCAGCCGCTGTTTCAATCTCACTTCTTGTCGATTAGGCTTGAAAGCGTACAAAGGCTAAACACTACGTAACACCCCTTTTCAGGAAGACTTGACATATTTCGCAACACGCTCGCGGCTCTGGCTGCGGCACAGGACCCGGTCCCCATCTCTAGGTCTCCCTCTCCCGGAGGGGCCACACGCGCTCCGCAGCGGCACCTCCGCGCCTCCCGCGCTCCCCTCACGGCGGCGCGTGCGCACGGCCGGGGCGGGGCGGGGCG
>VXBA01003293.1:1925407-2017998 GCA_013399895.1 Serilophus lunatus
GAAGGGAAGGGAAGGGAAGGGAAGGGAAGGGAAGGGAAGGGAAGGGGCCGGCTTGGTGCTGCTGGTTCTAGCTCTGGTGCTGCCTTTTTCTTTTTTCGTTGCGAGAGTGAGACTCGCCGCGGGCTGGGCCGGGAGCGCCGAAGGAGCCCCGTGACCCGCGCGGGGCCGGCGGCGGCCGCGGTTCCCCCTCAGGCTCGGCCGGGGCCGTGTGGGGCCTGCGCTTACCGTAGTGCCCGCTGAGCTTCTGTCGTGTTTCGTGCTGAAGTGCAGGAAGGCTGCTTAGTGTAGGTATTTTAGGACCGCTGAGCTAAGTCCTCCAAAGTCATGAAATCCGGCCGTGAAATCAAGCTTGTGCCCTTAGCATCCTTACTTGGTCTCAGCTGCATGTAAGTGCTTTTTCCCCCCTTCCTAATCGGTCTGGAGTCGCACGTACAGCCTTCCCTGGGCAGAGACACCCTGGATTCAAGCTCTGGCTGATCCTGCCCCTCGTGTTGTCATTGCCATTCAACCTCAGTTAATCGTTCTGTGAATTTGTTGCTCCAAACATCCTTTACTTTTTGAGCTCTGAGGTTGGGATCCCGTTGGAGACTGAGACGCTTGTGCTCAGGAGAGATGTAGGTTTTCATCCAGTGGCTGAAATGTGTGAGCAGGGTGTTTGGGGAGTGAACAGGGCTGGCACATGGGTTGTGATCAGCAGGCGATTTGTGCTTCCCCCGGTGTTGTTGAGCTGGGAGGTGGAAAAGCTGAAGTACTTCATGGCTTCAGATTCATTCAGGGCACAGAGTCAAAAACCCTGTCTCACGTATCGAAGAAAAGAGCTGTCTTTTTCCCTTAAATTTACACGAGTTTTTCAGCCTTTCCTAGGACTCTTTCCCCCTCGTTTGTCATTCGTTTTAGAAGCTTCTGTCAGAATTTCTCAGCCTTGATATTCCTGCCTCACTTTTTAGAGAGCATCATTAAGCAAAATGTCTAATTTTTTGTGCCTTCATTCAATTTTGAATAGATATCTGAATAAATGCAGTAGGCAGATGCACGGACCCATTCAAAGCTGATCTGACAAAAGGGGCCAAGGTTGTTTGTATGATGGTCTGTATGGGAAGTAATTTGATTGATATATATGATTTTGCTTTTTTTTCCTCTGATAGCAGCATTACTTGCCCATATTTTGTATGTGACTGACTTATAAATAAACTTGTTTTTCAAGTTACTGCAGACTTACAGTTGTTTGGTACCTAACTGTAGTCCTTGTTAGGTATGTTGTGGTTACTTACAAATAGGGTGTAATTTGAAGTACTGATTTTCATTGTCCTGGCATTATTTCTATTATCAGGGATCTCCTTTTTTTCCTTATTAACTCTGCTTGTTTTTGTGTTGATGATTCTACAATCCCAACTTTTATTTCAGAAAACACTGAAGGCGAAGTGTAAAAATAAATGGAAAAAAATCTTTCTTCAAAAATATTTATGGAAATTCTTAGCTGAGATTGGCCGCCAAAGGAACTCTATTATAAAGAATTTCCATAAAGACATATGTCTTGATGAACCTCCTTGTACCCCACTAGCTGTCCTGTTATACAACCCACTCTCTCTTTTCCTTCACAACGGTGTGTTTTCCACTTCCCATAATATTTCCGATCTCACTTTACCAACCTACTCTTTTTTTCCTGTGGTGTTGTGCTTACACCCAGCATAAAACATTTGGCTGTAAATACTTACATTTAAAAGTGTTTGGATGCTTTGTTTATTATCTTTGTCTTGATAACATACAGATATTTCTGTGAGCTGATGAGATACCTTTACTGCCTTAGTGACATTCCTAAGTTTTTTTGATTCCCAGGTTTGACAAAGTCAGAATCCAGCTGTTGAGGTTACTTAGTTCTCTCTCTGTGTGTTGCCTGTATCACCACAGATAAATGTACCATCTTTCCAGCAGTTTTAGAAGTACAGACAAAGTAGTATCTTTGGCTGAGATGTTTTTGTATATTCAGTCACTAAAATCCAACTTTCCCAGTGTTTTGGCAATCGAGACCTTTGTTTTTCCTTGTCTAGTCCTTTTCTAAAGGGTAGAATGTAATTAGTTTCTTGAAACTGGTTTGGGCTCCTACATTTTTTAAGGAGTATTTCCAATCTTTACCATCAGCTGGATTTTCTTCATATGTCTCTGCTACTTTTCAGCTGGAGTGAGTGTTCCTCTCAGCAGCCCAAGAGCTATTATTTTGTCATCTTTCCTTATGCCCTGCCTCTTCCCTGTTACTTGTAAATCCTGCTTTATTGGCTGTTCAGGGAGCTGATGTTCTGTGACTAATCTACTTTGCTCATTTCATTCCCTTGATACTTTTAAATGTATATAAATCCAGAACTAAATTTGTGTTTCTGCAGTTAACTAAACTATGACAATTCCTTGCTATATTGATTTGCTCATATCCTGTATGCCTTTCCCTTTTTATTTGACTTTTTGGGTTCTGTCTGGTGTGAAAATGTCTGTGTAATGTCTTGCATAGTTAAGTTCAATTTTGCAAGTCCTTTAAGTCTGTCATTATTGTGCCGTTATCCTGACCTAGAAGCCTGTTTAGATTTTATATCAATTCCTGTTCATTTTCTTTTTATGCATATGAAAGCAAATGGTAATGAAAACTTTTTATTTTCCAGATCACTTCTATTCTGATCTCTGGCCCTGCATGTTCAGGTGACTAACTGCAGGAATATGAAAATGCCTAGTCTTGAACACCCAGCATACCCAGCAGCTGCACTGCTTCACCTGGAGAGTCTGGTGCCTTGTCGAGAGTCCCAGGTGTCCATGTTGCTGTCACTATTTGGAGAGGTAGTGCTTTTTGTACTGTGTGTTTGAATAGAGGCATTCTACTCTCTCAGAGGGGAGGACAGAAATTTAAGGGTGTTTTGTGATTTCATTATGAACATACTTTGCCTCTCTGTTGTGGTTTTATTTTTTGTTGCTCATCTCTAACAGTTGCGTTTGGCAGTTAGATTCTGGTAGTTTGGAAGGTTCAAAGCTGTCTTGCAGCTAGAAGGACCCAAACAGACACAGTTATTTGTGCCTTGCTCTCTCTGAAGCCTGATTTTGCCATGACTGTGTCCATATTTGCCAGTTAGTACCAGGGAGTGAGTCTCTTCCTCCTTAGCCTAAAGTTCTGGGGTATTTTTTTGCACTGTCAGTGTAGAAATTCTGCTTGGTTAACCTGAGTGCCCTAATTCCATGTACATTAAATTGGGCTGATTCTTAGTTGGTCTATGGCTGGTCGTAAGATGCAGAAATCACCAGCTTGTTAATTGATTCTGCCATTGCTTCACAAAACTGTGATGAAAGGTAATGGGGATTTTTATCTGCAAACTTAAAAGCAGTTGTTATGTCTATTTACATTCACTTAACATAATGGAAATTAGTGTCTGTTTCTGGTTTTGCCTTTGATTATGGATAATAAAACCATCAAATTACAACATTCAAGTTTTATATATATTACAAATATAATGGCAATGACTTTTCTTAAAAGTAGATAGTTAAATGCATGTTAAATATGCAAGTTAAAATATCTGCATATCTTACATGGGAGTGGCTTCATCTTTAATTAATTCAATATGATTTGTTTTCATAAGAAGTATCCATTTTATTTTTGTATTTATTTTTAAGTTAGTGTACAAGATTCTTAGAAATGAGACACAAAAATAGGTACCGGTTCAGAATGAAACAAAAAGAAAAAATACTTTCCTTGCATCTAAGAAAAAAATGACATGAAATATACAGCATTGGGACCATTCAATAACTAGATATATTAAATATTACCTTGGGAGAGAAGAGTCAGCTCCCTTACCACCTCCTCCACCACTTTCATTCTTTTCTTTTTGGTGCTAACGAAAAGAAAAGCAGTTTGCGGAAGTTAGGGTACTGTATGGCTTGCAATTTGTGCTTGCCAAGATTTCCTTTCAGTTAACTAAGGTAAGTTAAGAGCTCACTGCTTTTCTCCCTGTGTTTGTTACGGCAGTTTCACTGGCTCTTGTGTGATACTCGATTCTGAGTTATCTCCACTGAAATGCTGGGAGGATGAAACAGAACTTGATCTTTTGGTTCCATAATAATTGCTGTATTTTATCCTTAATGCCTGAATTTAAAGGATAACTTCTGTTTTGAAAGGAAACTTCATTGATAAGTCTTTTGTGTGTTGAATGAAGATGAAGAATTGAAACAGCAATAATTTATTTATTTTTTTCCCTAGCGTCAGCAGTTTAGTTTTCCATCCATCTTTATCTATGGGCATACGTCTAGTGGAAAGACTTATGTGATGCAAACTCTTCTAAACACCTTACAGGTAAGAATGTTCACAGTGGGTATTGAATTTACAATTTATTTATAACAGATGGTTTCTCGAAACAGCCTCTAATTTCTCAAAATGGCTTGTTCTCTCAGCCACCTCTGGTTTCCTGGTTCTCCTCTACTGTGTACTCACTAGTGAACTTAGGATAAAATGAAACGTGTACATACAGAGATACAATGTAAATCGAAATAACTTCTCTAAAGAAGTTTAAAAGAGATACAAAAGGAGCCAAGGGTTATTAGCTCGTTTCCATGTTTTAGCCTGCAACAGTAAGTATTGCTGATTCCAGTTCAGTCTGTGGGTCACTTACACTGTACCTTTTTTGGCTCTTATAATTCTTTAAAGTAATTTCACTTGTACACAAAAAGAGTGAGAGAGTACATGAAGAACAGTGATAAAAATTTTTAATTGTGGGTTTTTGGTTTATTTGCTTTGTGTTGACCAACTCATTTTAATTAAATTGAGTTGGATTCTTATGATCTGTTTAGGTGTCAGCCTCAGAGCTTAAGCTTAATGGAGTTGTTAAAAACATTCAGAGCAAACATAGCAAGCTATACGTGTTTACTGAAAAAAGGTGAGTCTAAAATGGTGAAAAT
Source organism: Serilophus lunatus (assembly GCA_013399895.1). NCBI lineage: Eukaryota > Metazoa > Chordata > Aves > Passeriformes > Eurylaimidae > Serilophus > Serilophus lunatus. The sequence continues at coordinate 1,930,331 of VXBA01003293.1, forward strand.
CAGTGTCTGAATACCAGGCAGTTGCTATTCTTGTATGGGTATATAAGAATGTCTGTTTTTGCAGACTTGAGGTGAATGTTGTATTCATTGCAGTAAATTTGATCAGTTCCATCGGCCCTCTTGTAGAAGCAGGAAAATCTAAAACTTTAAAAAAGAAACAATGCAGCAGTTCTAAAATGTTTGATTGGTGTTGCATAGGAACAATCAGTTTTAATTCCTGAACAATCAGTGGTGTTCTTTTCCTTCAGCAAAGTATCAGCTCTAAATGTGAAAAGTGCACTGATAGCTGGTTTTAGTATTATCTTTTCAAAGCCTGTTTGAAAGTACAAATGTGCACTTTATTCTAGATCCTCCAAACTCCACTTGAAACACATCATAAGTTAAGAACCGTATGAAACAGTTTTGATTGTAATTGTAATTGTGATTGTAATAAAATCAATTCTCCAGGTGTGTTTATGTTTATTTTACTTGGCATTGCCAGGCCTTTTGCTATCAGGATGGATGTTACTGTCCCACACCAGTATTGTTGCTGTTTCCTTCTGAATGAGCATCGCTTTCAGAAGTACTAGGAATGTATGTTCTATTTCAGCTTTGCCATCTTAATTACATCAAACTTCCTCTGGATTCTTGCTCTTCTAAAACAGTGTAGGAGTAAGTAGGAAGTAGGTCAAGGAGGACTCGTGATGTGGATGATGTTGAAGTACGTGAAGTGGAAACTACTGAGAATTCATGGTGCAGTTTTGAATTAGGAGCCTTATGTTCCTAGGAAGCTGGGACTATAAACTTCCTTCCCCTCAACTGTTAAGGAAGAAAACTACTTTAATACAATCCACTGAGGGATGAGTTACATCCTCAATCAATACTGGAGTGTGTTTCTAACCTGAAGCAGGATGTTTGTCATTAATGGACTTATTTCAATTGCAAGGGCTACAGGCAGAGAAACCTACTCGTGTTTAAACATCACATGAGAATCTGAACCACATAGAAGTAGTGAGTCGTTGTGGCTGAATGTGTGTTTCTTGGAAAAATTGTTATCTTGACAAAGGGTATAGACAGGTATGGCCATAAGTCCATGTCAGACCCACTGGTAAGTGCTGGCTGAAGACTTAAGCACTAGGTTTTTTCCACTTCTGTGGCCCTTCTTTTACTATTAGTAAAGATGTATATTCATGCTAGTTTTATTCCTTATTTTACTTTTTTCCCAAAACATGTTTTAAAGTCCTAAGTTGAAGGATATCATCACAGAAATTTCCATCTAAACCTGTTAAAGCTTGTGTTTTTGACGGTCATGATCTTCAGGGATTTAAATCCAGTGACAGATGCCTCCTTCACACTTAAACCATAAATTACCACTTGTATGTTCTCATAACTCTGATACTTTTGGCTTGTCTGGAGTGCATTTATCTGCAGGACTGGGTTTTATGGAGAAAAACCCCTTCATTAAAAATTCTGCAGAGGGAGAAGAGTAGAACACATGGGTTATGATCCTCCTTCATGCAGTAGCCTTTTATGCAGCGCTCATGGCACTGTGCTTCCTGCCTGCAGCATCTCTGAGGATGTGGCCAGGCCCTGGAAATCAACAGGATTTAAGCAGCAGCTTTCCGTACAGAACTTCCTTTTGCCAAGTAGAGGTGTCTCCTGTGTAATACGATGTGGCAAATCACATCTGAAGCACCCACTTTCCTTCTGTGATGGAAGTCCAGCACTTTGAATAGCTGCTTTTGGAGGTGTAGCCCCTTTCTTTTAGTGGTGTTTAAAACCATTAAAAAGCTTTTTATTACTTGCTGTGTAAGCAGATTGCTGGCATGTGCCCACACTTCCCCACATATGCTGAATCATATGCCATATATTGTATTTTAAGTAGAAAGACTGGAATGAAGTGCCTGGATTTTTTTTGTTACAGACAAACACATTCCTCTATCCCAGTGACTGATGTTTTCCAGAGGTTTTGGTGTTAAGTGTGAAAAAGAACATATGCCTTACTGAGAATTATGGAGCTATGCAGATAAACTATTTCTTAAAAGCAGCATTGCTAAAAAATTATCTTTTTGTTGACTTATGTAGGTTTGAATCCTGGTACTGTTTTGTAGTTCACTGAGTCTTGTATTTAAAGACAAATGACGGCAGCTTTTCTGTATTACTAAGTTGATACTTGCAATGTATCTCATACTCTGTTTTTTTCACACTCTCATTGCTCTGCAAAGATCTGGTTTTCTAAAAATGTTCTGCACTATCATGCTGAACACGAGTCTGATAGAGAAGCATGCGCTTTATCCTTTGTATGCATTGAATGCCAGAAACGTTCAGAGTAATTCTAGGGAGTGTGCTCCTAGATTACTCTCTTTGTAATATATTTGAAATGTCTGTGTTATCTAGACACTGTAATTTGTAATGGGCCATTTTACTGTAATGTGTTACAGTTGTCTAAATTTCTTTGAAGTTTTTCTTTTTACATGTTGTTCACAATTTTTAAACGTAGTTAAAAGATATGCTGTGTATTTTATTACTATGTATTTAAACATAATTAGAAAGTACACTGGTCCGTCAGATCTGTCTTAATTTTATGAGACATATTATTTTGGCTAGTTAATAATTGATTTTTATTTTTCCCCACAAGTTTTTTTGCTTTATGTTCTTTGTCTCTGAAAGAGAAAACTGATAAAGTTTTTATCTTTTTCTTTATGCTCTTTAGCTTCCTCACGTGTTTGTGAACTGTGTGGAATACTTTACATCTCGGCTTCTTTTAGAAGAAATTCTCATCCAGTTGCAAAGCTGTTCTGAGACAGAACTGACCTCTCATGTGCCTTGTGATAGTTTCAATGACTTTGTACGTCTGTTTAAACAAGCTGTTGTGAGTCGAGGGCTTCAAGATCAAACATTATACATTGTAAGTAATGTAACTTTAATGTCCAGTTTCATTTTGTTACTGATAATTTGTATTGAAATATGTGCCTTATAGAGCAGTTTTCACAAAATTTCTTTGTAGACTCATTCGGAACCTTGTTGATAGTGTTTAGATTCTTTCTGTTGGTTTACAGGCTTTATTTAGGTGAGGATCTCTGTTTTTCCTGCTTTTGGATTTTTTTTCTACACAAAAACTGTGTAGCACAACTAAAAATGAGCATAGGTTACACCTCACATTTAAATTGGTGATGGAATAGTTTTACCATGTCTCTAAAATACAGAGAGTCTGTATTTCATTATTAGTGAGTCATGCTTATCTGTCTCCTTGTGAAAATGCCTTCAAAAATGTGGGGAGTAGGGCAGAAGTGAATTGTGGAATATGCAGGTGACAAGGCTTGGTTGGCTAGAACAGCTTCAAGTTAGAGCCTGTGTTAAAGAACCATAATGCATAACTTCCTCTGTAAAAGTGCCCTTGAGACTTTACTTCTTTGGCTACACTTCTTGTGGCCCTCAGAGATAGGGGCTGTAGTTTTAAAATTAAGATGGAAAAAAAGAGACTCCAATGAAAAAAAGTGGTGATATACTCAATTGGAATAAACAGGAGACTGCAGGAAAAATGATCAGAATTTGGTTTGCAGGAATGAATGTAGTGCTAGAACACCAGGATTCAGTTTGTGTTAGTTTTTTTTACTGTGATAATCCTAACTACGTAAAGGAGTCAAGATTTGCAGCATGTCTAACAGCAGTTGTTGTGATCAGAGACAGAAACTAATTTCAGTCATACAAGTGTGACGAAAGGACAATATGAAGGCCATAGTATTATTGATATGCAAATGTGTATATACGTTGTGGACCTAAAAAGATATGGACTGAAATTTCAGGTCAGTAGTAGGAATTAAGGAATTAAGATTTTTTAAAAAGAAGTGAAATTGATTATTTAAGAAAACATGAAAGTGTTTCAAGATTGAGAGCTTAAAGACCCTGGGTAATCACTCTGCATGTTTCTCACAGCAATCAATGTGCCCATACTGCTTTGGGGGTTTTTTTTGCAGTCAGGCAAGAAGTTCATAATTGTACTGAAAATTCTTCATTCTGTTTCACAGTTTATAGTTAAATAAGTTTTATTTCCCTTTAAAAATACTTAACCACTGAGTTAAATAACTTCATATTATGTTTAATGGGAACAGTACTGTCTCATAATTTCTTACAACTCATGAGGTTAATAAATTTGATATACTTCTTAAAAATTAAATGAAGAGAAAATGTACCAACACTTCAAACAGGTAAGTTACAAATAGACAATTCATTTAATTTACCATCCCAGAAGTGGTATTGACATTCTTCAACAATTCCATAAAGACAAAATTTATGTCCATAATAACCTTTAGTGAATTTCACAAAATATTTTTTTTGTAGTAAAATTTTACTTTCAAATTAGTATTTGAATTAAAATACTACATCAGTAAAGAATTCTTCATGTCTTCTATGAAAATTGACTCCACTCAGAAAATTAGAAAGTTCTTGAACAATGGTTATAGAAAACAAATAAAGGTTCAATTTTGTCACAAAAGTAGTTGTTGCATCAGAAGAATTAAGTTTTAAATTAGTATTTCAGTTCTGTTCTGCATGGGAACAATCAGGAATAGGAGAAATCAATTCATGTTTATTAACCTGTGTCATCTGGATTTATTGTAGAGTGTTTTAAATTGAGACTGATGGAAGAACCAGCATGCTGGTAACGTAAACTGGCAATGCTAATTTACTCAATTTCACTTCAGTTGTAAATAATGTAATATTTCAGCTCAATTAACTCGGAGTAAATGAAGATGAATGTTTACTTTCAAGCAAAGGATCCTTAATGTTTCTCTTAACCCAAGCATGGGTGCTGAATACTTGTGATTACTTAGGAAAAATTGTTCGTTGTAACTACCTGAATAATTGAAGCAGATATGACTTGTAGTCATTCATACGTTAACATTATTTAGCACTTCACAGAAGTAACAGGCTACTGGTTTTAATGTGATCAACCAGTTCTGAAATGAATAGTTGTTTTAAAAAATTTAAGGGTAACAAGTGTACATTGACATTAAAGAATGTGTCATAGATTTGCAGGCCTGGGAATAGACTGTTTCTGTGAACCACTTGACATACTCTGTAAGCCAGGGTCACAGTAAGTAGAAACTCCTGCTTTTCTGCTGTAAGTAAAAACTGTAGCTTGTTTCCCATGTAGCTAAAAAGTGTGATCATCTTAGGTTAAAGCCTTAAAAGCTTCGTGTTTGGTAGCTGCATGTCACTGGGTCCAATAAGTAGTAATTTTTTAGCAAAAATATGTAACCTCTATTTGGTCAGTGGTGTAGAGCATCTTTATTATATGAGCCAAATGCAGATGTCAGTGTAAAATCATAGATTGTATTGTAGTTTTAAATAAATTCCCACGAAGTGTGTGATATTTCTACAGAGGTACTGCTCCTTCAGGTTTGGACGGTGGGATTTTGAAATAATATTTTCATAAAATATTTGGTTGTCCACATAAAATTCTTTTCCTTACTGTGGGCAACAGAAATGATAGATGTTGTAAAATTTTGGTGGGGAGGAAATATGTAATAGAATAGAAAAATATAATTTTCTGTGGACTTGTTTTTCTTTCAACAGCAGTAATTCAAAAGGAGTAATGGACTTCAGAATTTAGATTTATATTGCAAGTAGTAAATAAACCACAAAAGAAATGTGTTTCTGTTATTTTTCTTCATCCTTGTCAAGATTTTAAGTATACTGGGAATACACATTTTTTTGCCAAAGGATAACCATACATGTTTTCATGCTTCTGTTTGTATTCTGAAGGCTCCAAAGTGTTAATTTAGTTCAGTGTTTCCTACATATGCTTCGTGTCTGATACGTCTACATGAGGTTTGTGTGTAAATTTTTAGGCTGCAAATCTCAAAATTGAGTTAAGTGAATTCCAGATGCTGGCTAATTTTTTTAAAATACCAATTCTTACCTTTTCCCACTATGAAATTATTTTTCAGAAACAAATAACTCTTAGAGTAAGCATGTAGTTACAATGCTACAGTACTACATGTAATTTTGAAGTATGATTTTGAGCAGAAGTTGAATGGTTGTTAATGATATAATGGCTTTACCAGGCAGAAATACCACTGACATACTGAAGTATTGATTCTTACTGCCATAAGGCATAAGATTGTTGTTTGTCTGGAGATTGTATCTTTTTAGATGCAGAACTGCTTGGGCTTCCTGCAAGCGCATTTGAAGCAATAATCTCTCCCATTCAGTTTCCAGCAGCTAAGAATTAATTTTAAAACCATGTGAGAGTAGGAATCAGCATTGTTTATATAATATCACTGTTTTGTTAAAAGGTACTGGATAGAGCAGAACAGCTGAGGGAAATGGAAGCAAACATCCTGCCAGCATTTCTTAGACTTCAAGAGTTGGTAAGTGTCTGGAAAACAATGAACATGTGTCCTGAATATTGAAAGTAACTGAACATGTGGCTCACAGATCAAGACAAGTGGTTCTTTAGATAAGAAAAGTTGCTAAATTAACCCTTTTCCTCCAAAACAGTGTTCCAAACTAGGAACCAAACCAGAATTTTAACATTGGCAGGTTTTTTCTATTCTCTTACTTTTTTTTCATTTTAAATTGTGTTTAATGGTATGTTATTTTAAATAGATTCTTTTTAGGCTGGTGTAAGATACATAGCTGTCTTCTATAGGTAATAAAGAATGAGATTTTCAGTAGACTACCAGCTATTTAATTTGGCTGGAGCTGCACAGCTCAGCAGCTGCAAATGTGCTTTGTGCTGGTAGAGAGTTTTTTGCGCTCCTGGAATTGCGTTGCAGTAAGTTCCTTATTGGAGTAAAACTGCTGTGTGTCTCCCTTTCTCGCTTCTGAAGCATCCAAGCTTTTTTGCCTTGCAATAAGGAAAAATGGTGCATTCTCTGAAAAGAAACTGAAGACAAAACCAGAACATGCTGGTACTTTGAAATGTCTGAACATCTAAATAGCTGAAATTATACATGTTATCTCAAGACTTTTGTGTGGTGCTCTTAATCTTCTGGTGACATAGATTATTTACTGAATGAAGACTGATTCACAGCTGTGTTCTTAATCCTGGCAGCTGGTGCATTTTTGGGCTCTTTTTATCTGTTCTGCCCATGTTCTGGACTTTACTGCTCCTGGAGCTGAGACAATCTGTTCTGCAGAGAAAAGAGGAAAACATGACCCAAAAAACCATAGACTAAGACTTAAATATGCCAGAGAAATGCCCTCAAATTCAAAAGTAACCTCCAAATAAGTTTGTCAGCTTTCTTGAATATTCCAGTTGCTTCAGTTCTGGGTTCTGGACTGAGGCTTTCTAAAACTGTGGTGCTGCTATGTTGCAGAATGTAGGTGCAAATCTATCATTTTCCTGGCATGAAAGGAGACATGAAACTCCATTAGTAGTGAAGGATTTACTGGGACTAGAGAATCACTGATGAAGAATAGGTTATTGGAGGCTTGATTTCTCTTGAGGATTGTGGTGGGATGTACTGAAGTTTTTCATACTGGAAGATCAGAAACTGAACTGAACATAACTTCGTACGTCTCTCAGTTTTAAACACTAGAAGATCTGGGAGAGGAATAGAATTGAAAGAAATCTATAGAAAGATTCTTTCTTGTTAAAAGGAAGAAAATTCCATAAAAACAGAGGAAGAAAACTGGTAAAGAATGTGAGTGAGTGCCACTTGGACAAGAAGTGGGAGGAGGAAGTAAAAGAAGATTCTTCCTAAATTTCAGGGAGGGGAATAGCATTTAAACTTTTCTTTCAGGTCATTCACAGCTCATATTCACAGCACTTCCAATTCAATCAGGTACCTTCCATTTATTGAGGTGCCTCAAGAGTTTTCAAATGTCTTTCTTGAAGAACCGTATTTTTAAATAGCATCTTTTGTTGTGCCGAAATTTTAATACGGTTGCAAAAACCTTGTAAAAGGGTGAATGACCCATCATCTTCAGTTACCTTCTTATTACATAGCTTATATTTGGAAGAGTGACCAAAATAAGGAGGTTTTTTTGTTTTTTAATATGAAGCGTTTTGTTGCCTATTGACCAAAACTTCTAATTTAAGGCAGGTATTTTGTCAATAAAAACTTCATTAAAAAGAATATGTTAAGATGAACAGCCATTGCTGGTAACTAGTGAAACATTTGGGAGAGTAAACAGGTAACACCACATTTTTGATTTGGAATGTGTGTTTCTAAAGACCAGGTTACCTTAAAAATAATGTAAAATATATTGATTTCAGAAGTGCTGAGCTTTCTTTTACTTCTCAACTTTTCCTATTTGCTCTGAAAGTCTGGGTTTAATTACCAAAGTTAAATGCTCTCTTAATTTTGGGAGTAAGAGATGGAATCTGTTAGTTATTGTGTAGTACGAGAACTGTATCGCCCCACAAAGCTTATATGTCAGTAAAATGGCAAGGGATGCAGAGAAATATCATATAATTATGAAAATTTGCAAATGTATGAGCTGCTTGATTAGGCCAGCTGAAGCTTTATTACTATGCTAGTAATTTGTATTAAACTGTAAATTTGATGATTTTTGTGGAACAGAAAAGTCACAATAATAATTTTTCTCATTGATGCTGCAACATGCAATTTTATTTTGTTCTTTCTCTGCCTGTCACTCTCTTTCATTTTTTTTCTCTTCCCTCTGTAGACTGACAGTAATGTGACAGTTGTGCTGCTCAGTGAAATAGTGTGGGAACTGTTCCGTCCAAACGTTGGATGCTTTGACCCACTCACTTTGTATTTTCCTGATTACAGCATAGGTAAACTAGTCCTTCAGTCTGCTTTTCGGGGATTGTATAATACTTTGTCAAAGAACATTGTTGTTTATCAGTGGGCCTTTTACAGAATCCAGATTATGTAGTAGCTATCAGAGTGTAAACGTCTATATTTGCACAACCTCCAAAGAACTTGCCTTTTTCCACTTGCCAAAACACGTCAAAGTAATGTCTTGGTTCCGTTTTGTTCTTTGTATGTTTAAATCAGTGTAGTTTTTGGTGGATTTTGTAGGGGGTTTTTTAATGGTGGTTGTAGTTTGGCTTTCCACTTAACTTTTAAAATGTGGTTAGTTTATTAAGTTTGCTTTAAATAAGCAACACTTATTTCTCTTTAAACAGGACATCTGCAGAAGATCTTGTCTCAGAATCATCCCCCAGAATACACTGCAGATTTCTATGCTGCATATATCAATATTCTACTTGGTGTCTTCTACATGGTCTGCAGGGACCTGAGAGAACTTCGACATCTGGTGAGATGAGCAAACAGTTCCTGTTTTGGTTTGGGGTGTCTTTTGCCAAATGAGGTCTGAAAGTCTAGATTTATTGTTGAATATGGAAAAAGAGAAAATCAGAGATTCATAGAATGGTTTGAATTGAAAGGGGCTTTTAAAGATTATCTAATCCAGCCCCTCTGCCATGGACAGGGACACCTCACACTAGACCAGGTTGCTCAAATCTGGCCTTGAACACTTGCAGAGATGGGAGATCCATCGTTTTCTTGGCAGCCATAAAAAATGTCCTCCTTATATCCAGTGTAAATCTGCCGTCTTAAGAATGTGTCAGCTCAAAATCCAGTTTCCTTAAAAATCCTTAACAAATGTTGCAGTTGTTTTGGTGATTGTATAGGGCTTCATTGCTTGTAGTTTTCTGTGAATACATTGAAGGTATTTGGAAAAAGGACTTCTAACCATTTGAAGAAGGTAATGGTAAACAAACTTAAGAAAAATAAAAGTTACTTGATGGTGACCTTTGCATAAAGAAAATAACAAATATTAGCTCATCAAATTAGTGTTTAAACAAGTGTGCTCTGCAAGGACATTTTACAAGTTTGAAGTGATCAGTGGTTATAGCCAGTGACCAAATCAGTGCTGCAGAGATGATCTGAGTGTTCTGCCTGCATTTTCCTTGGGAACATGTTGCTACACTTCAGCTGAACTTACCTGTTAACCATACAGGTTTTATATTTAAATGAGATTGCTGGAGACATAAATAGAAACCAGGGTCACAGTTCTTGCAGACAGGTACTTGAGTGGCTCTGCTTATGAGAATTTCTTTGGCTTTAGATGCACTGTTTGTGTCTGTGTAAAATACTAGTATTATGAAAATACTTACTCAATTGGACCCTAAATGCTTTTCGGTTGACAAATCTCTTCTTTAGAAGGTAGTGACAGAAACATACAACAGAATGTAGGCTTTTGAACAACTCCTTAGTGTCTACTAGAGGCTCTAAATGTGTATGATATTGTGCATGATTATTAATAATACCTTCTGGAATTTTATTGTATTTATATATGGAAGTTACTGCATTGAATTTTGTATACTAGCACAGAGATTTAAGAAAGTGCAGTAGGACGCAAGGAGAATGAAATTTGAGGATTGTCATTTTACAAAATTCTATGTGATATTGATTTAAGCATTTTAGAAAAAAGTCAAGATTACAGTGTTGTCAAAACCTCTGTCTTACCTTAGGCAAAAGGAGTTCGTTTGAATATGGAATGTGTTAGCAGCATTTTGTGGATGCCTGGTTTTTTTCAAATAAATAATTTCTTCTGGGTGTACACATGTGTGACCTACTGCAGAACTCGCTGAACTGCTCCTGGAATGGAAAATTTTATCTGAAAATGAAGGGAGTAAAGGAAGTCTGAAAACATTTTTATTCCATTTATATTGTTAAATTTATTATGTTAGTTTAAAGAAAAAAATGCAGCCTCTGAGATTTTGCTGAGCTCAAAACCAAGTAACCGGTGATAAATTACTTGTGTTTGTATTTTAAGGTATAGAAATGTTGCCATGTCTTACAGTATAATGTTTGTAAGCAAGTGGCATAATTATTGACTGAAAAAGAATTTGTTTTTCAAAGGGATGAATTACTTTGCCAGTAGCTGTTTCAAATACATAGTACCTTTTTAATACATTGATTTTTTTCTTTCTGTAGGCAGCACTCAATTTTTCTAAATATTGTGAGCCAGTGGTCAGAGGGGAAGGTAAGCCTCTGTCTTTAATTTGAGTGGGTATATGAGAGAGCAGTTACTGTTCTGTGGGTTTTGTGGAGGGCTTTGCTTTGGTCCTTATTATCTGGTTTTTTGGGTCACAAGAGCATTGCTTATTCCAGCTGCACACAATCATAAGCATTTGCAGCAGAAGCAGTAGATGGTATTGGTTGGTGGTGGCTTTTTAGGAAATAGGTGGAAATACCATGAAAACTTTCCTCCCCCCCCTCCCCGTAAATCTTTCTCCTCACTCAACCACCAGAACTTCTGCAAAGTAACGGGATAAATAATTTCTCTGTCAAGGCTAAGAGGAGAAACTGAGAGGTTCTGTCAAACTGACCCAGATTACCTCAGAATATTATCACAGAGAAGCAGCCTTGCATGGTGGCACGTGCTTGCTGGATGGATGGTGATGGTCATAATCCTAAAACAGCGTTTCAAAGTCAGGGTGTTATGACTGTGTCCTGCCTGTGACTGTTCAGGTGTCAGGGATGAGTTTGTGTTATATGAGTGAAATGTTTAACAGAGTTGCTTCTGACTTGTTGCAGCAAATGAACGTGACACCCGCAAACTCTGGAAAAATATTGAACCTCATTTGAAGAAGGCAATGCAGACTGTTTATCTCCGGGAGATATCCAGGTAATTTGTGGGGCTAAGCCTTGTTTGCTTTGTTAAGGTTGCTGTTTTTAACAAGCTCCTTCTCGAAATATTTCTCAATTATGTTTCATGGCTGATGCTTCTTTTTTGTTAGATGTAATGTTTTTTGTTCAAAGTGCATTTCTTTCTTGCCATATACTGTTAGAAATAGCTTATCTCAGGAGGAAATTGAAACAAAACAGTATTTATAGCATATAATGGATTCATTAAGTAAAACAGGTTCTGTTCTCCTTTTCACTGATGACCATTGCATCCATTTTCTGTAATGTATGAAGCTGCTGAGTATGGGAATCCACCACCAGAATATAGAGACACAGTTTAAACACACTGTTTTTGGCTCAGCAGGTCCTCACTATACCAAGGTTTTGTGAAAACCTCAAAATTCTTGAGACATTACAGATTCTGAACCCTCTGTGTTTTCTGCCGTGGTTTGAAGGAGCTAGGTTAGTTTGTTCATTGTGATTTCTGACCCCTTATTTTCTTTTCCAAGGGCAAAAATTTTGTACGTGGAATTGCCATTTTTGATAGCATTAAAACCTGGTGTCCTGCTAATGGACTGTTTCTCTTGGTATCATTTTAGATTCCTTGTTTATTTTATAAGTTGACAGACTGCTAGAAAAAAAAAAAAGATGATGGTGTCCGTTTTCAGTGGTAATAACTGGCTTAGATTTAATGTTTTCTCCATCTTTAAGATGAATGAATCTGATGTTATACCATGTAAAGGAAGATAATTTAGTATTGCTTGATTTCTTTATCTTGATGAAGACATACTGACTTCTTTTCTTTGAATGACATTGAGGCCATTCTAGTGCCTGAACATGGGTGTATAGTAGAAATCTTTGCTAATATTTTAGAAAAAAATTGATTTTACTTTGTACAAGTTTCACTTCACTGTACCATAAGGCAATTTTCTGTTTGCCTCAAATATTTATTTATATTCAATATTGATCTTCATTACAGAATCTGCTTGGAATCTTCCTGACTTCTTACATTGTGTTGTCTACTCTAACTAGGGTGTAATAAAAAATTATGATGCAAAATAGCTTATGAATTGTTTCCAAATAACTGATTTTTTTGTTTAATTATAAATTTCAGCTTGACTTGGTTTTTATTAGAAATTTCAGCTTTCAGTGTAATAGTTCTGGAATTTACCTATGTGTACCAGCTTGAGGAATTAAAATCTCTATACCAGAATCTCTGGCCACAGAACTGTGATTACTCTGGATTTTTTGAAATTGTAATTTACAGCAATAGAACTTTGCTATCAGCTGTTGTGCTTCCTGAAGTGAGATGAAAATGAACTTTTTTTTTCTATCAGTAAAGTAGACGTTAGATAAAACCTTATCTCATAATTTGGTTGGTTATTCATTATAATTTGAGTATTTCATGAGCTGTTACTACACTGTTTTCATAAGTTTTATGGCTTATGGCTGATAAACCCTGTTCATAAAGAAGTTTAAATAGCAAACCAAAACAGCACTGGTGCTTTAACAAACCTGGTTTTTTAATCCCTTTGTGGTATAGAAAATGAGCAAAAATATATAAATTTCTAGAGATGTTATTTCTCAAGGGAAGTTTAAAAGTGAAATTTTTTGCTATTGTTTTGGAAAACACTAAACTATTTGGAGATATTTTTCACCGACACAATGATCCATCTGGATGTCTTCAGAGTTTTTCAGTGAAGAATGACTATTGCTTGGATTTTTGTATAGACTTCAAAATTACTTTATGAAGTAATGACAGTATTGTTCTCAGAAACAAAAAGTTATTAAGCAGATTAAAAGAATCAAAGCTGTGGGTGTTTTTACTTTTTAATCCAATTCTGCATTATTCTTGAAACTTGGAGTGTTATTGTTATTTGCTTAGCTGTATGGAAAGCAATTGGTATTTTATAATTAGCACTTTTACTTGTATATCATAATATAACATTACTTTTTGCTTTTATTTCAAACATGTATAGTCTGCACATTATTGAAACTCATCCATGACGTAGTAAGACCCCGTATTTTTAATTATTCTCTTACTAACTGTACCCTAGCCAGTGTCATGAAATTAAAATACACCTTTACCAAGCAGGTAGTTTTCTCTAAAAGACTAACAAATACTTCATCTTTATTTGCATTATCCACCTTTTAGCTCACAGTGGGAGCGCTTGCAGCAGGACGATGGAGACCCTGGGCAGTTGAAAGGTAACAAATATAATAACTGTTTGTAATGTGAAAGGTGTGCTTTTCAGTTTATCCTGGTTGTTGTTGTCTGAGAACATGTGAATGAAACTACATAGATGAGACTACCTGTTAATATTCAGTTACAGTTCAGGATAATCATGGTTTTGGAGAAAGTGTCACCTCTAAGAGTTTCTTTGGAGTTGCATTGTATAATTAATGTGCAATGCAAAAAAAGATCTCTTGTAAATTAAACTAAAACTGCTATTCTTTTATATCTAGATGAGAGGAAATTATCACCAGCTGTCTTCTAGGATGCTTCTTGTCACACTGCAGGCTCTGAATCTTAAGTTTTAAACATGTTTTAATCCTTAGTCTTTATTTGTTGGTATTTTTGGATTAAAGCAAAACAGCACAGGTGCTTTATAGAAAAATAAGCTGTTGAAGTAGAAACTCGTGAGTAAAGAAGTCACAGGAGAGACCCTTTAGTGGTCTCCATAGTTAGACAGCTGATGAATATGTTGGTTTGATGATCCTATTCTTATGCATAAGCTGTATAAAACAAGAGCAGGGGACTGTAAAGATGAAAAATACAAAGAAAAACTAAAAAAGAGGGAAGGCAAATACTCACCAGACTGTAGTTCTTGTGTGTTTTAATGTGTGGGACTTTAATCTTACTAAGTATGCATGTAGCAGGCAAGGTCATCTGGATCAAATTTAAAATTTTTAAAGCATTTCCTGTAGGAAATAAAATGGGCTAAAAATTGTGAGATAAACTGTTTTTCAGAAATGCAGCACTGCTGCTTTCTTCACCATGCCAGCCTTGTTCCTGGATGAGCTGTTTGGCACATTCTGGAGCAGTATGAAGTTTAAGTCTTGGAGAAAAAGCTTTGCCAGTGTATTTAAACACACCTCTTCTCCCCTATTTGTCAGAAAAATTACCTTAAATGCAAGTAGCCTGGAATTATTTCTGGTTTTTTAGGAAGATTTATGACTCTCCGATGCTTCAAGTATAGTTTCTGAGTTCAAAAAGGGTGCAGAATGTTAGTTTTGTTTAGCTTTCTGCCCTTCACTGGGTTTATATCTGTGGTAATGAAGTTCAGAAAGTAGCCTTTGCCATTTAGTTACAGGAGTAGAGTAGAAGAGAAGGAAAAGAAGAAGAATGCAGACAAGTCTAATTGGATATTTGTGGATGTTCAAACTGGGTTTTGGTAACTCAAACTGTTTGTTTATTTTATAGGACTTTCTGCACATACACATGTGGAACTTCCTTATTACTCCAAATTTCTTCTAATAGCTGCTTATCTTGCCTCCTACAATCCTGTTAGGACAGATAAGAGATTCTTTCTTAAGGTAATGAGATTTACTTCTTAGTGCTGCTCACTGGATTTCTGCTACTGAATTTCCTAGTTTAAAACTGTTCAACTGTTCATTTTGAGCTGTTTCTGTTTGTGGTTCATTTGATTTTATCAGAAGCTTTTCTGTAGGTCACATATTGTGATTGGCAATGATCACTTAGTGATTCTAAGTGTCTAATAAACCCAGCTCCCTCTTCATGTCAGAATACGCGTAACACTGTTACAGCACAAGTGTTGTGCTTTTTTGAGCTGATACAGCTCTGTTTAGAAAAGATTTTAGTGAAGTGTCTGCAGTGTCTTTAGGTATGATCCTAAATTTTCAGAGTGAGGAACAAACCTCAACTGCCTTGGCCTTTAATGAGGTAAAATGACATTGTGCATTGTTAACTTACTTATTCAGTTCTGGAACATACAAGTAGTTGCTTTTGCAAAAAAACCCATTAGCTGGTATCTGTTGTATTAAATGATGATAATGCATGTTTCAGGACAACTGTATTAATCCTCACTATCAAATCCTGGTCTAAACCTCAATTTCTGTGAGTTCTTGCCAAGTACAAGTTGGATTTTTTTTCTTTCTCTTTCCCCGTGGCCTAAGTTGTGGTCATGCTGCACACAAGTGCTGTGGTACCATCAGTTATTGTCTGTCTCTTCCTTACCCAGGATCTGCATGCTTCTCAAGCCTGCCTTAATAACACAAAATGTGGTCATAATTTGACAAAATGGAGGCCAGAAGGCATGTAACAGTAAAGTGATTGGACAATTGGGCTTGGTATGCATTTTGCCAACTATGTGTGTATAAATCTATGGTTTTTATGAGGGATAGGTATAGTAATTGAAGAAAATGTGGGCAAATTGTAGGTACATGTTTTGAAATGTTAACTGCAATTCCTAGGGATGATATACTAGTATGGTTTTAGTTTAAATTTAGTTTGAATATAGATTTTTTTTTTTTTTCTGGTAAGATCTTACTGAAAGCTGTAGGTGTTTCACCCTTCTGGTAAGTGTATATAGGTAAATTTTCACCTGGCCAAAGCAAGTTCTTTGTTAGAGACTTCTTTGCTGAAGAGGTGTTTCTGCACAGATTTTTCCATATCAGTCTTGGAACTCAAACAGGAAAGCTTACAAGAGTTATGTCAGTAAAACATGTTAGCAATGTGTGCCACATCTTTCTTACTTGTGTTCCCCTTAAAACCTTCTCAATTTGATATTTTTTTCCTTTCTCCTTTTTTTAATGTCTCTGAGTTAATTTCCACTCTTGCACATGAACCCAACTAAACTTTTGTACAGTAAACATGAACTTCTAAGGTTTTTGAAGCAGGGACCTTGAAGGTATTTTGATCAGTGCTAGAAGATATTTTTCTCAAGAATTGGTGAAGCAGAAGTTGCCATTTTTGCTACATGTGTCATCTAGTTGCAATTAGCCCTTCAAAAGGTCTAAAGTTGAGTCTTTGAAATAGCTGCATCTTAAAGACCAAGAAAATCAACACTTTTGGGTGGAATTTCAAGCTGAGAGTTTTTATGTGTCACCTAAACAGTGAAAATGGAGTATGTTTTTATCAGGTTTGTATTAAGATTCGGAGTAGATTACAGAAAAGTATCTTCTGGAGTGATTTAACTAAGGATTAGTAGACAGCAGAGGAGATGCAAACAAAAGGATGGCCATTGAGCTGCTAATCTGCACTACTCTATGGATTCTAGACTATAATACAGCTAAAAAAAAGTCACAGTTTGTGGCAGAGTGGAATGCTACCAGCCTGACAAAGCAGGGAAATGATAATTGGCACCACTGCTATTAGTTATGTGAAAATTCGAGCTTTGCAGAACATTGAGAGAAAAATGTGAAGCTGGTGTGGAAGGTAGTCTTTAAAACAAGAACAGAATATGTATATATGAGGTCTTTAACAGAACGCAGTATTAAAAGCTAATTGAAAATTATAGCTCTGAATTACATATGTTTCTTTGTGCTTGCACAGAAACAGGGCACCTGCTCCTTTGCTTTGAAACACTTTTGATACAACTTAAATTCACCATGTGGAGATCCCAGTGTAACCTTTCAAATGCTCGAATGCAGTTTGTTGTGATCTATCCCAAACCTGCTGTGTGACCTCAGGCATGATCACTTCCCCCTCTGAAAGGTCATGTTATCACTGCAGTCTTCTTTTCAAAGGCATGATAAAATGATTACTTTGCTGTCTCTGAGTATGTGTGATGTGTATTAACTGAATGAACTATTTTTTTTTATGTGACAAATCATACAAGGGAAATTAAGCCCTGTCTAATACTGAGCCCTTCAGAAGTCAGTCAAGAGAAGCTACATTTACTGAGATCATCCTGACATGGCTGAGTATTGATGGCCACAAATACCAATACAAGATTTTAAACATTGGAATGAAAAAATAATTCTTTTGAGTCATCTTTTCCCCTGGTACATTGAGCATGTTTAT
Source organism: Serilophus lunatus (assembly GCA_013399895.1). Lineage (NCBI taxonomy): Eukaryota > Metazoa > Chordata > Aves > Passeriformes > Eurylaimidae > Serilophus > Serilophus lunatus. Next base: position 1,947,911 of record VXBA01003293.1, read on the forward strand.
AAGGTATACTTGTTAATTTGGTGTACTACTTAGGGCTGTGGAAAAACTCAGGAGATGATATTTTGAGAAATAGAATTTAACTGTGTTCAAAGAATGTTATACTTGTAACTCCCCACTAATTTTATCACTAACACTTGTCATCCTTCATGTCTTTCTTGGTCTTTTTTGTTTCTTTTTTTTTTTTCCCCATTCATTTGTAACATTTTGTTTACTATATTTCTGTACTTGTCTTGCCCTCACTTTTTCAGTTGAGATTCAAGAGCACTTGATTATTTTCTTTGGATAGTCCTTCCTTTCTTAAGATTGAGCCTTTTTAAATTATGTTCCTCCCTTCAACACCCACTCCCCATCTTCCCCTCCTCCTTCCTTTTGTCATGTAGCTCGTGCACCTTGAACTATCTTTGTATTGTATTGATTAAATTCCCAGTTGTCATTCTGCCAACTTGTGTGCCATCCAAATTCTAAAATGGGGTCAATAAAAGGTGAAAATTCAGATGGATTTCATGTGTGGATACATTTTAAAAATGAAGTAGCCATCATTTAAACTTATCTGGAAAAAGAGATGAAACATCTCTCCTTTTTAATCATACGATTGAGGATATGAGGAGGACAGTGGCATGGGGTCGTACTAAAACTGAATCTTTACTGCCTTTCTCATCAGTCCTTAATTAGATGAGAAAAAAAACACATTTGACCACAGAAGTTAGTGTGTTGTGTTTTGGCTTTTCACCACTTGGGACATGATGAAGCAAGAGGTAAGGCAAGTGCAATTTTAGGGATTTATAGTAAAAATGGTTGGTAGTAGCATCAGAGACAAATACTGAAATAACATGCTACTGTTTGTAGCATGTGTATTCTTGGTTGACTATTTTGATTCTGGTTTTCCTCTTGCCTTATTTGCAGCATCATGGGAAAATTAGAAAGACCAACTTTATGAAGAAACATGAGAAGGTATGTATTTTATCTTTCCAAGCTTGAGTTTGGCAGCAAGTATTTTCTCTACTGTACTCGTGGCTTTGTATTTCATTTTGCATCATTGCTTATTGCAGGAACAGCAGAGTTGCATAAATAATAACTATTGGTGCATTTGTTTTGTTTGATACAAATTTCTGTGAGATACACACATTTTTATTTTATTGAAACTGTGGCATAAAGTTGTCTCTTAAAGCCATATTTTTGTGAATAACAGTGTGTTTAATAAAGCTAATTAAAGCTTTATTAAGCTTTAATATTAAAAAGCTCTCAAAAAAGAACTCTATATTCTTTAAAGAATTATTTTAGGAAGAATTATATAGTGGAGGAAACTGAAATATAGGAATAAAAAATTATGTATGTACTGTTATAAATACAGACTCATTTGCTTCAGTTGGTGTGACAGTTGATTTCAATATGTCTTTCCTCAGATGAGCTTGTCCAAAGACTGATTTACAGATCAGGCTCACCCAGTGGGTGCCTGCATCTAAACTGGCGTGTTTTTACAGTCAGCACAGGACCAGTCAATGCAGCCATTGGAGTGGAGGGTGTGATTCTGCTCATAGTGAAATGGGTTCTACATTCAGTCAAATGGATTGCACCACAAATTGTATTGATTAGATTTCTACGGGCTCTAGTGGGAACTTAGGAAACTGGTTTGGCTGTCCGTACCTACTTGGCAGGAAGCTAATGTTAGATGAAATAAATCCTTCCTTTAGCTAATGTTAGATGAAATAAATCCTTCCTTTAAAGTTTAGGTACAGCAAGAATAAAAGTCTGTTCTGTGACTCCTGACTTTTCAGTCCAGAGATTGTGGGAGTTTTTAATTTGAAAAAGGGAATCTTGTGAATGAGGGGAAGAAATGGACTTTATCTTTCTCTTAGTTGCTCTGTTGCTGATAACAGCAGAATTTGTTGGATTTCTTTGCATGATTGCCCTGGAACAGTGTTTTTCGAGTTTAGTGACAAGTGAGAGATCTTCCTGGTGAAGCTATTTTTGCACAAGTGTACTTTTTCAGATTTCAGTCCATCAGAAGATGAAATGTGTTTCTGTCTTTTTTTATCACAAGTGAGTTTATCTTGTGTATCTGCTTCAGCTTTGGTCTAGGATTTGTTTTGTATCAGAATTTCTAGCCTACAACTGAACATGCTTCATTTGTGTAGCAACCAGAGAAGTTTGGAAATGCTTTCTGCTAGAAAAAAAAGGAGGGATGTAGTTCTTTCTTTAAGTAGAAGCTAAAAAGGTTGAAAATTCAGCCAGCTAAGGTTAAAGAGTTTCTTCCTTTTGTGCAGATAATTTAATTTAGATTAAGCTTTTACTCTTTAAAGAACAACTGAGGTTCTTTCTTGCTCATGAAATATTAGAACGTGGAATTTGGAATTTTTGGCTTGCATTTGTGAGATGGTGCCAGGTAAGCAGTGGGAACATAAAACTGACATTGTAGACGAAAAGCAGGAGCACAGACAGTAGCAACAAGGGAAAAGTCGTGTTTGAATGATGAATGTATTACTCAGGTGGGAAGATGACAGGGGACAGAGTTAATTTTGCTATAAAATTTTTTGACTAGCTTATCTAACTGTGGAAGGTATCTTTGTTTTTAAGAGAGATGTTGGGTCCTTTGCATATTTATAAATACTATTCTATGTAGCATTAAGATTTGTAAAATTCTTATTCTTTATCATGTTATATTTGATATTTGAAGGAATTTCTAAATAATTCTTCCAAGAATTTATTTCTGTCAAAGAAATAAAATGAAGTGCTTCTACTAGAAGTTAAACTCTAATCTTAGAGTTCTGGCTTTTCTGGAGGAAAGCGTTTCTGATAGATAATTTGAAAGTTCCAAAGAGCATTCTGTCTAAGCAGAGAGCTGACAATATTAAGAGCACCAATTTTTTGAAATAACACTATATACTAAACAGAGCTTCAGAGACTACTGTGTTTGCTACCTGCTTGGTGTGCACCCATTTTAATTACCCTCTTTGACTTTTTCTGTTGATAATAAAGAATATGCTTCACAGAACTGGCATATTTAGAAGCAGAAGGGCAGGCAGTTGTCCAGCTTGTAACTTACACCATGTCTGTGTTCTGACTGAGGGTGCCATGCTAAAATTTTTACTACATGTTTCCATGATTTTTCACACTGTTTGCTTTGTTAGCCAAGAGGTGGCTTTGGGGACACCTCCTGGATCTGAAAAGTTAAAACATGTATTGGAAATACCTTTTGGTTTTGCTGAAGAAATGAGTGGTTTTGTTTTACTGATGACTAATGCCACAGAGGTGCTGGTCATGTGTTTGAGATGTTTTTCCCCAGAAGCATTTTGAAACAAACATTCCCTTGAAAATCTTCTTGAGTCTTGATTTCTCTGCTAGTAAATCAATGTACAATACCAAAAAAGACAACTGGATGTCAAAGTAGAGAGAATTAAATAGGAACTTAAAGGAAAACAAGTATGTCTCTTGTAAGAACTTTTGCCAGTGTCGGTCATAAATCTCTGTAGTCCTAACTATGCTGCTTGAGGTGTAATCCTACCCAGTTCTGCCTTATGAACTGTTTTACAATTTTTTTTTTAAATGCTCAACACATTAAAATCAGGAACTTTTATTTCTTTGAATTCCAGTGAATGCAATGTTACTACATAGAATAATCTGTGACAGCTAAAATGTCCATCAGTGTCAGCTGAGGTGTGAGGCATGTAGGATGTAGAAGAGCTCTGTAAAGGCAAAATTGAGTAAATATGTTGTGTTCTGGTAAGTTTGTCTGTAGCTGCTCGTTACACGGCAGTTCATAGCAGCAAAGCAGCTGACCTTAGGCTCAGCCATCTGAACTCTGTTTTAGCCAGCTAAACCTGTGGGAGGCAAATGCATTCTGAGTCTACACTCAGCATTTTTTGGGCTGCATCTGCCCAGTTTTGTCCCTCTTCTTTGGAAGAATCTTTAAGCTCCATTTCAACTCAAGCCATTCTGTGATTCTGTGAATGCCATAAAACGTAGTCTTTCCTCTTTAATCCTTAGATTGGGCAAGGTTATTTAATGGGTCAAGAAAGTGTATAAGTCTAGTGACAGGAAATTTGCATTGGATCCTCTGTTACAGCTCAAAAATGTCCCTATTTATTGTGCAGTTTGAACACTTGCCATGTTAAGTAGATCTTTTTGTCTATATCTTCATCTTGATCAAGATTGTATTTCAGTGTTTTCCATGATGTGTAAGCAGGCTGTATGAAAGAATACTGTGAATGATAGTGCCTCCTCAGAGACTAAAAAGATATGAGAATAACATCTTGAGGTACTCTGGGAAAGATCTGTTAGACTGAAAAGTCTTGTTTCTGTTGCAGACCAGCAATCACCTCCTTGGGCCAAAGCCATTTCCCCTGGACAGGTTGTTAGCAATATTATATAGTATTGTGGACAGCAGAGTTGCTCCAACTGCAAATATATTTTCCCAGGTGAGTGAGTATTTTATTCACTTTTTAGTGTTTTACATGTTTTTTGTGCTTCATCATTCTAATTAAATGTAATGACTAAACCATAGCAGCAATTTAAGTGGAAGGCTCAGAGTAATATTTGTCTGTATAATTAGCTATGAATTCAGTACTTTTATTTCTGCAATGTTCTGAAATATGCTAATCTGACTTTCTCCTGATCCCGGATTGTGATCTGTGCTGGTTTTTCATTGAAGTCTGTAAGCCTGTTTACATTTCAAGTTATGTGTATAAAGGTTCAGTGTCCAATGGCCAGAATTAGTCCCCTAATTAGTCATGTGTAACTCATGTTACAAAAATCTAGCGGTGAGGAAGGAGCAGAGGGAATAAAGTACTTAGAGGTGAAAGGTATTTGCTGTTGTAGGTGTATCTAATGTTCATTTGGACAAAATTTAAGTCTTGCAGAAAAAAATGCGTATCCCATTTCACTAGATGGCAGCGTAACTGTAGAGTTGAGTATAGTTAAGTAAATCTAGTTTTTTCTAGAGCTCTGGGTTTATCAAGTGTATGTTGACCTCTTTACAAGTAAAGATAATTTACTGCTGTCAGTTTGATTATTAGATATTTCATTTCCAACTTAGAAATTCTCAATTTCTTCCTGCTTTCCAGTTGTATGTAGGTTTTACTCACTGAAACATTTATCAGATTTAACCAAGGAATATTTGAATTTATTGTCTGTGTTCATGTAGAGTTCTAGGATTATGTATGTTTGTGTGTGAATGTTGGCTGTGTATTCTCTTATTTTGGGCTATCAGAAGTGTCTTGTATACATTAGATGTGAAAGTATTATATAACTGAGTTTTACAGTGTGTTTTCAAAATTAATGTCTCTACCTATTTAATGTGCATTCCAGGTAAGAGAACAAATGTCTTTATTCCAATGCACAGCTAAGTAGTACTGAAGACAGTTTGTACATTAAAATGTAGTTCCCCCTTAGACTAAATTAGATAGAGAATGAAAAAAATCAAAGAAATGCTTCATTCTAATTTAGATTGTGCACTAGATGGCAGTGTTATCAAAGAATTGCTGTAATTCTTTCCTGGTATCTGTAGACTAAGCTATAAAGATATAAAAAGATTGTATTTAACCTTAACCAATTTAGGACAAAGAAGTTGAAATTAAATATGTCGATACAAAAATAAAAGGCTATAAGTGGTTTGTTAAATATTTGTAATTATAAAGCAAATTTTTGCATTAAATTTTAAACTACTGAAAAGTATAATGTAAAATACAATAAAATAGGTTTTGAAAGTAGGATAAGGATAATATTTAATAGCATTTTTTTCTTGAATATTTTAAAACAATTTACATTCCACTTATTTTTGTCATTAGTTGTTCTCTAAATACATTTTTCAAACAAAGTAAATACTTAGGAGATGGGTTGTCCATTGCAGTATTGATACATTTTACAGTTAGATGATTACAAGCTTTTATTTTCTTGTTTGTATATATAGCATGGAAATCATTCTAGCATTGTACAGAAGTTTAAAATGTTGTAAGTCAAATATTTGGCTTCTTAACTGATTCAAGATTAATTTTATGTGCTTTTTAATTTGTGAACTGAAAAGCTGCACATGAACCAAATACATATTAATTCTTCCCATGTACTCTTAGAAAATAGCAAGCCTTTGCTTTAAAGTTAATCAACAAGCACAGTCAAGATTCAAGAAGGACGAGCAGCTGCTTTAAGATCTGTCAGTTGCTGATTTTGTGATATTTCTTACTGCTTCTTGTTTCACTGTGTAATTTCTATTCACATGAAAATTTTGATTATTAGCTATTCAAAAGTGAAACTTTTATGCCAATAAGCAGCAAAATTTCACTTTTCCTTTTAATGCTAGGGTTTATTGAAAGTTTCATTTTTACTGAATAGAATTTCAACTTAAAGAAAAATTAAAATTTTATCTTTTGCCCTTTAATGCTATTAGGCCTTAAAAGAGCCTCATACTTTTTTCCAAGTAAAAAGTTAATACATTTCTGTTAGAATGATCTTTGCAACTAATACAAGACTAAGGTTTTCCTCTGTGTAATTTCTTGCTGTAATTGGGTTACGTGAGGAAGAATTGGTCTCATGGTTTTGTTTTTCCTCACTAACAGCAAAGTAGGACCAAGGGGAGAAAAAATGCACATTTCCACATATGCAAATGAAAATTCTCTAGGTTACCCCCTAAAAATTGAAGTTTCTCATGGCTTTATGCTCTTTATAAAAAACTTTACACATCCAGTGAAGATTGTTTGAGAGGAAGTTAACGTAAGGCCTGGGGGCTTTAATTACGGTCTGTTGATCTCAGTATATACATAAAATATCTGTATTCACTTGAGAAGTTTTTAGTACTCATTTCTCTCCAGATTGTTCAGTTTTTCTTAGTCATTCTAATTTGTCATGGTGCTGTTTTTTAACACACTGTGTATTAGTGTAATTTGTTTGAATTTATTTGCTTGGTTTTTAAACCAAGTGATGACAGAACTCTGACGTCTGCAACCATTTCAGGATGAGATCTTTAAATATTTTTCTTCAGGTGCATTTTTGTGTAATAACAGACTGAATGTGCTATTGCTGTCACAACTGGGCATTACATGCTGTGCCTGGGAGAGTACTTGCACCATTGATGGCTGGAAAATGGTTGGGTTGAGCATGTACCTGAAGTATTTTGAAAGATAAAATGTGAAAATGGTGAAAAGATGCATACGTACTTTCATGCAGTGCTAAAAACAGTGCCACTATGAAGTGTGCTGTCCACATCCTAAAGCAGATAAGTCAGTTTCCTTATTTTAGTAAACCAGTTGGTGCTTTTTCTGGCTTATGGAAACAACCAGGAGTATTATTTGTGAGTCCACATGGACCCACTGTTCAAAATAGGAAATGTGTGTTGTGTCCAAGTGCAGTTCCTGCAGAGCAGAGGGATCCAAAGAAGCTCCATAGTGTCTCCTGCAAGTTCATTCTGCAAAGAGCCTGAGAGTCTGCTCAGTTCTGGTTTGTACAACAGTAGTATTTCATTTTAGGCCTTGTCACAGAAAAAACAAAGACAGAAATATGATATTATTCTCTTTATAGGAATGTGCCTTAGTGTAGGACACGAGTGAATTTATGCACAAAGCATTGGGCAAGAATTTAATGGGCATGGATTTAATTTAAACGAGCTCATTTTACATTGAAGGGAACAAGGGCTGTTAATTTCATATTACAACCACTGAGCAAGATGTTGTTGTTATGGCTTACATGCCAAAATCAACTGGTACTTTTTCCTCTACCAGAATAATAATTGCTTCTTGAAATCAATTCCATTTTCCTGACCATTTTTCATTTTCTAGACGTTTTATCTTCTGCGTTCTTGGTGAAATATGCTTTTCATAAAGCAGATTGATTAGATCTACTTGTAGTTTTGAGCTATGATGTTATCTAAGGTGAAGTGGAATGAAACCCTTCGCCTTGCATACTTTTGCATATTTTATTCCTGTTAATACATCCCTGAATGTTTGGAAAGACGTCTATGCAGAAAGGTTTGATAACTTCTCATAGCTTGCTAATAGTTTGAAGTTACCAGATAGGTAACTGACTAATCAGTAACTTCAGTTCTGTTCACATTTTTATTCTAATGCACTGAAGTTAAGTCATCCCAGGTTTGGGTTTGATGGTACTCATTATATTTGGCAAATGTTTTCAGATAGTTGTATAGGTAGAATTCTCTTCTGACTACAGTGTATTTGGAAGCAGAGATTTCTGTGTGTGTGTAGAGACGCATCACTTAGCTTACACATCATAAGTCTGTATTTTATTAGACATTTTTTATCTCTTTGAGACTGGATCTAAGAAAAGCATCTGATTTTTTCTAAGAGTACCACAAATTCCTAAAGTTAATGTAGTGAATTGTAATGTAGTGAATGTGTAAGAATTTGGAATGAAGAGTAATAATTTTTTTTTCAATCTGGCATGAAGATAAATAGCGTTACAAATTTTTTTCTATAGAGCAAGAACTTTTTATCTGAAGTTAGAATAAGTCTGCAGATAAGAGATTTTGAGGAGTGTGTTAAGAGGCAAGTCCATTAGAAATACACAAATCCACTGATGTACATAACAGTTCCAGCTGGAGGGAGCCAGAGGAATGTAATTTCCTTTAATTAAGGAGGGGGAAGTGCCCTTTCTTAAAATGTAAAAATCTGAGAGGTTTGTTTTCTTTTTGTCTTACTTGCTTGTCTGCCTTACATGAATAAGGAATAGCTGGTATTCTACACGCAAACTGGAACAGTATGTCAGTATTTACCTGCAAGATTTCTTTGTCCCTGTTGTGTTAGAAGCATGCTTAATATCTCTCTTTCCTATGAGAATTTGGTATTTATACTGCCCTTTTTTTGTCAATTGCCAACTATGATAAAATTCTGATTGCTAGATTGGAAAGATGTCTAGGTTTGTTATCTACTTACTGGATTTGTATTGTGGCTTATGTTGTGTTGTAGCCTTTCTGAACACCAGATACTCACCTACTAATTGTGGTTCCAATTGTTAGTGCAATAACTTAAATTCCCTTGATGGAGCAGTTTAATAAAGAGGAATTTGATTCTATGATTTTGTATTTCTGTGATTCAATCCTACGAATACTGTGAACTTAACAGTTTTTTTTCCAGATGGAAAATACTCTAATTGCTTCTACAAGCGCAGATTGTGTTAATGTTTGAAAATACGAAGTTTTTCATTCCACATTTGACAACTCCTGACAGAATAAGAGTCATTCAGCTTTGCTATATCAGCTGGATTGTGTTACATCTTCCCTTGGAGTTGCAGGCACTGCTCATAGGAACATTTTGCATCTTGCTTGACTAGAACTATTAGAATTATGATTAACTTTCTATTAAAACTAATGGAATACTCTCCCATTTTAAAAGCAAAGCAGCTAGGTGAATGTCCACAGAAAAAAAAGTCTGCTTTTAAATATGTGTTGTGCTGTACTGTTCCCTAAGAGGCCTTATTAAAAAACAGAACAAAGGTGAGTGGGGACTGGTTTTTTCACAATATGTGAGAAATACAGAGCATGCTCTTGTACTTCTTATATGTCCATAAGTAATTAATTGTTTTGTTGTTAATTTCTTTGAAGGTAATGGTGGAAAAATGAAAGTTCCTGCTGATTTTGTTTTTCCTTCTCTGAAACCACTTTGCTTTGCTTCTCCTTTACTGTGAAAGTTCCTAAGTGTTGAGCTCATTCTTTTTCTGGATAAAGGTGTGGAGTCAGTGCTAAAATTTTACCTGAAATAATTGAGAAATTTGTAGCAGATAGTAGCTGCATAAGTGGAGAGGACAACTATTTGGCAGAATATATTTCTGTCCTGTTCTTGGTTGAGCTTAGCATCCAGAACTTCGTGACTGAAGTTTATGTTGCAGTGAGATTTCTTGTTTTCTGGTTGAATGTTAAAAAAAAATAGTTTTTTATGATATTGCAAGCTGATTTAAGACAATTACAGTGGATTTTAGAGAGTGTCTTCATTTTATACACATATTAGGTGGTACTGCTGCTCACTACCTCAAAATCGGGTGGAGATTTGAGTAGTTGTGTAGAAAAATGATGATACATTTGAATAATTATTTCATATGTTGTTGAAAAGTAGAATTCTTAAGTAGCAAATATTTTGAAGTGACGTGATTGTAAAAGTTATGTATCTCTTGAAGTTGATTGTGTATGTAGATTTTCTTGAATTTTGTTTTTGGGATATAAGCAAATATATTCTCATGTATTTCCCTATTTTTATAACTTCTTGAGTTCTAGACTTGAATTATGAGAGAGGATGTCATCGGTCTCCTTCTGCCCTATTGATTTAGTCTACAAATGACTTTTTGCATTTCACTCTCCTCTTGCCTTGGAGGAAAGTACATACATAAAATTGCACAACTTAACCCATTCTGCCTATGGACTTGTCATCTCTATAATGATCCTGCAATCACTCCTTGCAAGGGGAAGCATTTATTTAAAAAAAAATCAAACTATATGGAAAAGGTCTTAAAAGCTGCTTCTTTTCATTTTTTTTCTTTGCTTTTGTTCTTCATGAGAAATACTAAGATTTACAGTATACCTCTCTACTTGGGCAGATGATCTTTACTTCATAGCTTCCCAATGACAGGAAAGATCAAATGTAAACCAGAGACTCTGGGCTTACCTCATTCATGTCTAAATAAACTTCCCCTCCCCTTTCAGTGTGAATGAAGATACATCTTGCTGTGACTTCGTGGTTGCCCATACCTAAAGAATTTTTTTAAATTGTTAGAACAGCTGTCTTAGCAGTTGGCAATTTGTAGCTGTATTTTTTAATATATTGTTACTGTGATATTTGATCTTAATTTTTTGATCCTGTATCCTTTTGTAGGTGTATTATACATCCAGCACACTTTATTTTCCAGGATCTGCCTATTGATTAGAAAGAACAGTTATCTATTGATCAGTACTCTGTTGATTTTCAGTAGGTTTGGGAAGATGGTGATAAGAGGTAATAAATAACTCCTATTTTCTCATTTTCTGTTATTGGTTACTGGACTAATCTGGCAGAAATTCATGAGCTGAAATGAGAACTTAATGTGATGCACAGCATGGTGACATAGTTAGCACTTTAGCACTGACTATGGCAGCTTGAGAGAGCCTGCTGTTAAGCAAAAGGAGTGGGGAAAACATTACTTTTAACCAAGTGGATGACTAATTTTTTTTAAGTCTCAGCATGGCTGTGAATAAAAATAAAGGTGTTCTTAGTTTAAGTACTGTTTACTAATTAAAACTGTGAAGAGACTAATATGCTTGACTTCTTTTAATTTCAGTTGATACAGAGAAGACCTTTTAGAGGAATAATATTATTTTAGCTACGTCATGTTGTTTGACCTAGTTTGATTGTGTTTTCATTTTTGGGGGTATGTTGTTAATACAGCTTTACAATCTCTTGGGAGGCTTTCTTATTTAAATTCTCTTCTGTTTTATTTGAGTTCTTTCTTTACAGTAATTTCAAGTGAAAAACTTACCTTATTTCTGTGAAGATCTTCTGGTAATAGTTCCCACGAGAGCACTTAATCTGTGTCTTAAAAACAGTGTATTTAAGAAGATAGATTGTTTTATGGAAGAAATTTTAGATATGACAAGGAAAGGCTATTGAGGGGGAGGGAGTGAGGAGTTCAAATGAGATAGTGTTTTTCAAGAAGATAAAGGGGTGCCTAAATTTGTGATGTCTTTTCTCTTGAAATGAATAAATTTTTCTAAACTTCCTTGCTTTTTATTGGTATTTTTAAGTCATGTATCATGTCCCTAAGAATTTGCTGACTATTAAGTAGCTATTTTTAAGGCTTTGTAAAATTGATTTACAATAGATCTGTACTTTTTATATATTTATCATATATATTTATATATATATATTCAAATACCAAAATTGATAGGGGTAGGTATGTAAATTTCCTATATAGTGATGAAGAGTTTTATGTAATTTTTGAATTTTTTAATCACTTTCACAAACTATTCTTGTGCCTTTTCACATCTTAGATTGCATGCTATATAACATAGGGAATGTGCAGTATCAACCAACAGTTTCTTTAACTTCTTTTCTCTCAATGCATTATTTGTAAACAGTATTTGAAGCTTCACATTTTAACTTATCTGTGAAAATGTGTTAGTTTATGAAAGAAGTAAATATGAATACATGAAAGACAAACTAGAGTTTTCCTCCTTTCCAACTCTGTCCTTTCCATATTGTTCTTTACACACTTACTTAGAAATTGGTTTCATGGACTTAATGGAAGGAACATCTTCAATACTCAAGGAACAAATTCACACTGTGTTTACATCAAGCAGTTGCAGCTGAAGCTTGTTAGTGATTGCCTCCCCGATTAAAAAAAAATTCTTCACTGTGGTACATGAACTCCTATTGTTTGGAGATAAATAATCGGCTCATCCCCTCTTTAGGGAAGAACAAAGAACATAATAGTACATCTGGTTCATCTGTTAAGACAGCAAAGATTAATTAAGCAAGTACTGCACAACCTCTCTTGATAACATATATATCTAAAACCAGCCTGTATAAGTTTTTTAATCACTTTGCTTTAACCATATAGTGAATGCAGAAAATCTGTTGCAGAATCACCAGCTATTTGTAGAAATAAGACAGGACTCAAAATCGAGATAAGGTAAATTAGGGAATTAGGATAGAGTTCATTAGTTCTCTTGCAAATCTCTTGATTTAAAATGATATGACTAGAAAGATACAATTAAAGACTAAAAAGCACCTTCTGAGCCCCCAGGTAACATCATTAACATGCTATCAGTTTTTCTTAAAAATAATTTGGCTGGTTTCTCTCCTCGCTTGGATTACAGTCTGTTTGGGGCAACGAACCATCTCTTTCTTGAGCATTTGTGTAGAACCTGATTAATTGAAATAAAATTTTGAAGCTAGGACTAATTCTTGTGGTTAATTATATGGAATGCCCCATTTCATTACTTCTCTGGTGGCTAAAACTAATGTCTCCTTCCAGCTTTAAGACTGCTGAAAGGCAAATTTTACCTGCTTTGCTTTTTGCCATCTTTGTCTTTCAGCCTAAAGAGCTTTAGTTGTTCCTTGTTGTGTACTTCAGCAGAATTGTAAGGACACAGATATCCTGTCAAGATATTAATTTGACAAGCCTTCACTTAATATGTCTTTTACTTTTCTCCACATACAGTAGCAAATGCAATTGCATCTTCAGTACTAGCAAGAAGGATTGTTCAGAATCACCGGTTCAAAGAGTTGGCTATAATGTTACATTCTTTTTATTGATGTGCTCCTAGGTCTGGTGCTTAAATGATCCCTCGTCCTGCTCACCCGGCCTACTATCTCTTACACCTCCCTACTAAGATTATGTTCTCTTTAGGTACTTTATGTCCCACTTCAGTATGATTTTGCTGGAAAATGATTTTGTTCAAAATGGTTTTGTTGCATCACGTGAAATAAGTTTACAGGATTGTGTCTGTACCAGGGACCCCTTCACTTTTTTTATGGGATTCAAAAGTACTGAGACCGTGCACCTGAACAATGTTAGAGCATAAGGTATCAAAATGGAACATTAAAGAATATGTTGAATCATTTCAGTGAGTGCTTGTACTGTTTCTGCCCTGCCAGCTGCAGTCAGTTCTAGCTACTGACTTTCTACTTGACACCCCTCCTCCCCCAAAGACCCTCTGCTGCTTGCTGTGTTCATTTGATAGCAGATAGTGGGGCTTGCTGCAGTATCTTGGACAAAAGAAGCAGCTGCATTACAGTTAATTTGAAAGAGAGAATTTCAAAATATTAAGCTTGTTGACAAAAGAATGTCTCTTGGTAGATGGGGAATAGTTAAAAATTTACATAATCTCTCTTTTTCATCTATGGAAATGAAAACTGGAAAGTATTTGGGGGGAGCAATGTGGAAAATTGATAGCAGGGGTATGATAAGAATTTATTTATTATAAGAAGTTTATATTCTTAGTAAATATTGCAAATATTGTTCATTTAAAGTATGAAGAATGACAGAATAAGCTGAAACAAATCCCACAGTAGCTCAGACTTGGAAGATCTGTGATGATGATCATTATTATGGCTGAAAACGGTGCATTAAATGCTGCAAAAAGATTTCTGTCCTTAACACTATGATTTCATTTCTCATGTGAGGTGAAGGGGGATGCATGATGGAAGAAATACAGTGATTATTTTAAATAAGATTGGGTTACTGTGTGTCCACACAATGTCAGTACCTCTGAGGTAGTCACTTGGCATGCTTTTCTACGGAATGGAGAGAAATAGACACATACCCTAATGTAGACATGAGCATCTAAACCCACTCTGCTAATGAAAAGTTTTAAAGTCTGTACTGGGTTACGATGAACCATGTCCTGATGTACTGATTCTGCTCCATCCTCTAGAAATAAGACAGCCTCAGATACAAGTATTTACATTGTAGCTGTCTAAAGCTGTTCTGTCCGGAAGGACTAAAACGTGTTTTCTCACAGAAAAATCCACCCTCAAATATCCCTGCTTGGGTGACATATTCCTTGTTGAAGCATTGCAGGCTGGAGCACTGGTTGATTTGTACACCTTCCCACTTTCTCTCCTGTGGATTAAGCTGCATTGTATACTTGGGAAGAGCATGCTCAGGGTTGCTTTGCACAGCTGGGAAGCTGCTGTTGGCCTTCCCATCCCTTTTTGCCGGACTGCTTTTGGCTTATTCCTGAGAAGAGGTGGTGAAACCCTGTCTCTTCAGTGGCAAGGTTTTTCTGGTAGGAACTTACTTTGCAGAGTTCTGTGGTGATTATCTGTCATTTTACATCCTTGAAATTGCAGTGTGAACGCTACAGCTTTGAACTGTATTTCAGTAACAGCAACTACTGAATAGCTGAGTGTCTTGTAGAAAATGCTCTGAGTGTGATGTTTTACCTTGTGAGAAGGCCAAATATGTCAAGAAAGGTAGAATATTCTACCTTGGTTTTATGAAGATGCAAGGTATAACCTCTGCAAGTGGAGTTCATAGAAGATTTACCAATGTCTATTTTTGAGCATAGCTTAACTGAAAATAAAATTGAAATATTTGAAGGCTAATTTGGATTAGCAGATGCTGATCTGTAAGTGTTTCATTAGTGTGTAATGGTGTAACTTTAATTCTGATGTTATCCATGTAGAGAAAAGTCTTTAAAAAACAAAACAGAGCATGAAGGAAATAAACAGAATTCCCCAGTTTCCAAAACCCTGTATTTTTGAATTCTTTTCGAATTCTTGTCTTGTTTTCTAATAGTTATGAATGCAATCGTAAATTTATGCTGCCTTTTCTAAGAGGACCTGATGTTATGTCTCCATAGTCATTCACACAGAGCAGTGAGAGGTATCTTTCAGTGGGTATGTTTTTCCATACTTTTTTTTTCTGCCTGCTCACCTTCCATGAATGTTTCTTGAAATAGAATACAAATAAAGAGTGAGAGATTCATCATCCTATTATGAACTTATTAAAATATTGCAGTATGAGGAGTAGAATATACAGGTAGAACATCTTGTCTTTTGAAAAGTTCTGAATTCAGACACTGGTTAGTGATGAGTTTAAAAAAATAGTAGGAGTGGTAGCTGGGATATTTATTGAAAGTAATAGATAGGGAAGATGAAGGCCCAGGTTGGACTGGTTTAATAATTGAAGAGCGCTGGATATGTTGTTGACCATCTGTGACCTACATAAAATGAGTAAAAGGGTGTTCCATGTTCTAGGTATCTAGGCAGGAAATATGCAAGAGAACATTGAAGGATGAACTAATGAACATACACGTAAAAAAAATTTGCTGTAGTAGATACAGCAAATCTGAGAGTAAACAGATTGACTTAAGAGATTACCACACAGACATGAGAAGAAAACTGAAGATTGTTGTTACAAAATCTTCCTTTCCAGCCTTTTTTATTTATTACTAGCATATGGCCTAGGAAGACTTTTTGCAACAGATATTTTCTAGTGTGGAATGGCCTCTAATGGATGTATGACACTGATGGTGTAGAGAAAAGCTTTTTAATAATTTGTGTGGTTGTAGTGCTTGTGAAAGATGCTAGACTGATAGTCTAGAAGGCTGGGAGTCTGAAGTAATCTGTTCTGATTCACTGAACAGGTATAGCAGAGGCATCAATGGCACAAAGTCTCTGTGGCTTTTTAATTGTATCCTGAGATACCTACCTTTTGTTTTGAGCTGACTGCCTATTAGTTAATAGTGACAGAGACTTGCCATTTAAATTCACCTTGGTACTTAGCTCTTACAAATGAGCTTTTGGCATATCTATGCTTTTTGTTTAAATTAACAACTGTTGTAAAATGCAATGGTTTTCCAATAGTAGTAATGAAGGAGGAAGGATGGCTAACTGGGAACACATGGTGTCTGACTCCCTGAAGATGTTGCACAGTAGGCTGGTCTGCCTTTTTCCTGCCCTCTTAAGACAAAGCTTTGAGACCTCGCTGGTTTTGACTTTGTGGTGGGCATTCTGTAGGACTTGCCTGTGGAATGCTATTTGATCACTTAATTTAATGTTTTCTGTGCAAACATGACCAGAACAAGGCCAGGCCACCTTTAATGACTGAGAGAAAAGAAGAGGTACAGCTGGAGACTTACTGTGGCAGTATCTCCTTAGCAGTAAAGAAATCTACTTTTATAATAAATTTCCATGGTTCAATTAACACCTACTCAAACCAGTATCTTCTTCTCATCTTCTATACCATAAATAGCCCAAATTTTAGTTCTACTTAGTGTCTGAAATTCACTAGAGTGAGCCAGACTGCCATCTTATGAAAGCAAAGCCATCTCCATCTGGCTCAGGTAAGGCTTTTGTAACTTTATATTGTGCTAAGGCACGGGGGACAACTTGGTGTGTAGGAGTGATGAAGAAGAAAGGTAGTAAATGTGATAGGAAGTCATCAGTAATACAGGAGATAAAAAATACTGCTTGAGGTCCTTGTTTAATTTTCTTGTGAGTGAAAGGGCTTATGCAGATACTCAAAAAGACAAATGCAAAGAAAAAAGGATAATTATCTGTACCTCAAAATCCAACGGTACTTCAGACTGATTGCTGAAAATAGATGGTGCCTAAAACTCAGAAAAAATATCAAATACAGAAATGAGTAATGTAAACAATTTGAATTTATTAGGCAAGTTGCTGATCTCTGGTGCAGGTCACTTTATTTTTTTGTGTTGGTCAGACATGAACAGAAGAGACTTGAGCCTGATGTTTTATTAAAAAAAAACAAACACACACCCCCCCCTCAAAAAAAAAAAAATCACAAAAACATACATCATTGAAAAGTCAGGATAAAGTGGTACATTCAAGCTAGCATGCATAAGTGGATATGACCTGAAATAAATCTCTTCAGAGAAAGGAAAATAATTGCAAAGCAGTAACACTTAAAAGAAGATGTAGGCATGAAGAGTGGCAAAAATTAAAGGCTAGAAGGGAATGACTTGTGAAGAAAGATTAAAGGAAATGAACACATGTAATTATTACTTATAGCTATCTGTGTGCTTGGTGATGTTCAGATGAAGAGAGATGATCCCTACACTAATTTGGCTAAATAGCTACCAGGGGATGATGAAAATGTCTGAAGGTATTTATAGGCTTCAAGTGCCAAGAAAGGATTCATTTAGAGGAGTTCAAAAAAGGTCTAAGTAGAAGTAATGAAATGAGATGAGGGGAATCTTAGCTTTGAATACCATAAAAAGCCCTTCTTTTGGTGATGCTAAAGTATGTGATAGTTCTCCCCTGAAGTTTTAGTGCAGTGCTCCACTGCTTGAGCTATTGCAAATGATCATGGACAAAACAGGCATAAACCTGAAAGAAAAAGAATTCTGCATTGGAGGGAGGAGAGTGAAAGTGACTTAATGCATATTTTCCATCTTTAATTTCCTTGGTCTCGCATGGTATAAATTGACAAAATAAGACTCATGGTACACTAGTGAAACATAATTTATGCAAATTTGCTTTAGAATAGGCATTAACCTTGATCCTTACTTCAATTCTGCATTAAGCCTTGCCTTTGATACAGTAATCTTAATTAAAACTGAATATTTCATGATTTAACTCCTTCAGCCTCACAAGCAGAACAATACTCTTATCTGTTACCTATAAAAGTGCAATTCATATAAAGTATCTATTGCATCAGATGATAGGCTTGCTTAAGATCATTTTAATACGAATAAAAGTACTGACAAACAGCAGTTTAATTTGTTTAAAAATTATTAATTATTTTTTTACAACCAAATGTTCAAGTTAGTTAAGCAATTTTCTGTACATGTTCAATTAGGAAATATTGACCTAATAAATACCATATTCTTTTGAAAAAAAAAAAAAAAAAAGCCTGCATGAAAGAGGAGAAAAGTAAGTATTGGGAGATGTGATGTGTGTCAAGTGTGTCATCACGTAACTGTCAATCACTGTCATCTTTATAATACTTTTAACTGGATTTGGTTAGGTAGTAAGAAAAAAGCTGTTCATTTTGATGTTAAATCCTAACGTGCTTTAAAAGGAACAGGCAGGAATTTGAAATGGGCACAAAAGTTTGCCTATCTATTCTTCATTTTCTGGAGGGGTTTTTTGTCTGTTTGTAATGTTTGTGGGTTTTTTTGTGCTCTTAGAACAAATGAAGGCTGTTCTGGAGAAACACAGGAACCAGCCTTACACTGCAGACATGTGATCACACATAGACACACAAAACACATCCTTAATATAGGGGCACTTAGGAACTGACAGTCACTGACACAGTACAGGCTTCAGGTTGGCCACTGCTTATAAATGGAGACAATTGTAATATTTTCCAGCTTGAAAAGTTGTCCAGGTATTTGTCTTATTTATTTTGTAATGCCTTAATTTTTTTTAAAATTTTATCTTTAGACTGTTAAATTTTTATTCATAGTTCAATACATTGTATGAAATGGCACACAGAGATTGACCTGACCATCTTCATAACTGATAGATAGGCCAGGACACTTTGATCACTGGGAATGTACTGGAAAAGTTCAAGGAATGAGGATGTGATGTTAAGTAATAATACTTTATATATAAGACTTAGTCTTAAACTTTAGAAGGTAAGCAAACATCCATCTCTTTTGAAATTGGCCATCTTTTTCTGGCATTCTTTTATTCTTTATTGAATTTAAGGTGTTAGTGCGAGTGCTTCAGATAAAAATGCAGCTGATATTGGAACTGCTTCTTTACTGAGTAGCTGACTTTAGTGATAGTTTTACGTGGGTCACTGGAATCTTTGGTTATGTCTGATATTTGGTGAACCCAGTGTGAGTCACTAGTGGTTTTCTCCAAATGTAAGTCTAGATTATTGTTTAAATATTTGCCAGTCACTTTCATCAGTATTCGAGATGTTTTTACCTCACTGTCCCAGCTTTTTCTTTGTTGGATCTAAATATGGAGTTGCAGCTGTGGTAAACTGGACATCTGTAAGCATTACATATATGCCGGTATCTTTACTTCCCGTGCCAAGCACAAGAAACGTAGCAGTGTGTATTTATTGTGTAGTATCATCATATAAATGAAATGGTAGTGTATTCTGGGGCACAGGTGGCTTCTCACTTGTCCATTGGATTCTCCTTTTACAGAGAACCCAGGGAACAAATTTGAGAAGTTGAACACATTTATTTGTTGGAGGAAAAAGCCTGGAAGTGAGTAGTTGATAGTATCATATTACATCTCTAGTCCTGCCATTAGATCTTTATTGTAGAATTGTAACACCTGATCACACTGAAAAAAATTAAGCTCTTCTGTCTTGCAGCACCATTACCCTACTCTTTGCCTATGTCAACTGTAGTATTCTCAAATGCAGCATTTAATAGTCACAAAGAACATGGGAATTAAAATGTGGGTCCCTAGACCCAGAGGATGTCCTCTGGCTGGTTCCAGGGAGCACGAAGGGTTAAATGCAGTTAAGCCTTTCCCAGCTTTCTGGGAACCTGGCAGTGGCTTTCTTTTTGTTGCTTTGTAATGGGAGGAACAATACCTGAATTCAGCCTTGGGTTGTGTTGGAGAGGGGAAAGGATTCAGGTTATAGTGTCAGAGGCAGCAGTTGTGCTCCAGCAGTACCAGCAAGTGCTTCACCCTCTGGCTGAAAAAAGTAGAATGTTAACAAGGCAAGTCTCAGATAAGACCATATGTATGTAGGGTTTTGTTGTTATTTAATCCATTTCTCTCTGCTTGTGGTTTTCTTTTTAGCTAAATTAATCATGCTGTTTTGAATAGGCTGCATTCTGCCACTGGGAACTGTAACTCAGGCTCGGGCTGGTGATGAGCCAGCCTAAAAGGAGGGAGACATGTATTTTTGTGGCTTGCACTCAGGAGTTTGAGAGTCTTGTCAGTTGAAAAAATAACCATTTAGAAACAACTAAGCCCTGAGCCTAGAAAATGATGAATAATAACTTCAGAAAAATCTTACAATGAGGTATCATTTTATTAGTCAACTGAATGGAAATTATGTTTCTGAATTAATGGCTAACAGTTTATTTTTGAAAGAAGTAGTCCTAGATACATTTGTAGCTACTGACTGTATTTCATCCTTGATTTCTTCAACAAGCTACTTTTATTGAAGACCACCAGGAAGGTTTGGTCAGAGAAGACTGGATGGAAATCTCATGTATTTTTTCAGTTTTCTAGATTTTCTACTTTCTTTTAAAGAAGGATTTGTGTTATATCTTAAAAAACAAGACAAATGGAAAACAAATCCCACCCCAAAACAAACTTATCATAAATGATAAACATCTCCATGTTTGATTACTGATTGTCCATTTGTTCCCATCCAAACATCTGTAGCCGGGAGGTGCAGCGTAAGTTGTTGAGGATAATTCTGATAAGGCTGCCCTGTCCATGTACTCAATGTGTTTGAAAGTGTTATATTCACAGTATCTGCTTTTCAGAGTGTTACTTCATTTCTTGAGTATCTTCTAGCTTGGTTTCCTAAGGAAATGGACTCAATCACACAAAGGTCAGTTCTTTCACCTTGTATATCTTCATAACACCTTTTCTTCCCTTCTTTAGATCTGCTGAAATTGACAGAAAGGCACAAGTTACAAATCTAAAAAAAATCTTATGAATCTAATGAAAATTGGTGTCCATGTTCATATCCTCTCTTTGGGAGATTCTTTAGCAGGGGCACAAGTTGGGTTTTTTCTTTGACCTGGTGCTGGCCATTTAGCAAAGACTTAAGGAGGACCCAGGCACAGGGTATGGAGCATCTTAGGCTGAGAAGTGGGGAAGCAGGAGGAGCAGAAGGGTGTGAGGGGGTGTAATAAGCAGCAGGAATTGCTGTTCTACTTGGAGGCAACAGGCACAAACTGAAACACAGGAGGGACATCAGGAAATACTTTCTTACCATGAGGATGACTGAGTGCTGGCACAGATTGCCCAGAGTAGTGGTGAAATGTCCATACTTGGAGATACTCAAAAGCTGTCTGGACATGGTTCTGAACAGCCTGGTCTAGATGGCCCTGCTTGACCAGGGTGTTGGACCAGAGACATCCAGACATCGCTGCCACCTCAGCCCTTCTGTGATTCTGAATTGTGAGAGAATAGGAAAAGCTGAGGTTGTAAGAGATGTGAGCAGAGGGTCGTTTAAGGCTTTTGCATTGGGAATGGCTTATGGATAGAAATCTTTCTCACAAAACGATTTTGTATTTGAGTGTATTTAAATATTAACAGCTTTGTCACATATGTTTAATTATGCTAAATGTTTTAATATACTGAACTTCTGTACTCCCAAATTTACAGCATTTGTATAAAGAGAGATTCAAGGAAGGCTTTGAAGAGAGCTTTCTGGCCAGAGAGGTGACTGTCAGATACTGTCCTGATTGATAATGTACTTTTTTGTAATGGTATTGCTTTTATGAATTTGTTTCTAGTCAGATTATAAGACTTTCAGAACACACCATTACAGAAAAAAGTTGTTTTAGCAACATTTAGAAAAAACTCTTAGCAATATTTTTGCTTCTAATGGCTTTATTTTTTTATGAAGTGATAACTTTGTCATCCATTTCAGGCAGAAGTGTGTGGTTATTGTTCCTGGCTTTGAGGATACAGTACTTGAGTGGTTATTATTAATCTGAAATACAACAAGCTTTAAATTAAACTTTTCAGCTAGTATGTGGGCTAACCCTTCCACGAGCAACTAGCTAACCCATTTGAATACAGGAATGCAACATGATGACTTTTGTTGGGTGAATTTGTCCTAATAATTTAGTGGCTTGTTAAATACCTTATATGTCCAGCTAATTCCAAAATGGTCGCTTGTTTTCTTCAACAAAAACAAACAAAAATGTTTCTACTGCCTCTGTAGGATTGGACTGGAAAAAAAAGTTTCCATACAAAAAGTACTGGCAAATGGAAAGCCTAAATTATTGTAAAGAAGACATTATTTACATCACTTCTGCAGTTGCAAAACTTTAGGGATTTAACTGTTTAACTGCTGTATGGGAAACATAGACCTGTAGTGGTCTTTGATTTATGAAATGAAATCCTGATACTTATTGTTGAGGGCTTCAGGGAAAGGGGACCAAGTGAGCTAAAAGTAGCCTTTTTATTGAATTGTAAGTTTTACCAGTTCAACTACTGGAGTTGTATTTTCATTTTCCCTAAGAGCTTCATAGGGAGGTACTAAATATATTCAGTAGCATAAATGTGTGTGTATTTATGAAGGGCATACCATTATAACCTCTGTTTCAGAAAGAATTCTGTACCAAGCTAAGTTGCATTTGGATGGTTTGGTGAGGTCCAGCTCCATGAAGACAACAACTTGGTGAATTAAGGTTTTGCACAGCCTATATTGTATGTGTACATGAATGGGTGTACACATAGATTGTTTGCAGTCCTGAAGAGATCTCTTCAGAAATAGCCGAAATTAGCTGCATTCTTTGGTGCCAAAGTTGTTTGAGAATGGTTTTGTTTCTACTCTTAAGTCTGTAAGTAAACAAAAAAGTGAGAAAGGTCTGTAGCAAATAAGATCTTTCTAAACAGCATTTCTAAGGCACTTTTAAAAACATGAATTTCATGTATCCCAAATACATTCTCCAACTGTGAACGCTGGATTAAATTCACTCTTTAACATTTTATATCAGAGAGGCAGAAGCACAGCAAATGAAGTAAAAAGATCAAAACTAGAGGTAAAATAAGAATAATTTATCCAACTAATGTGTACATGTGATTAGTTTTATCTCATAGGCTGCAGGATAATTCTGGAGTTTTTTGTAAAATAGAGTTTTGTGGAAATCATTGCCTGCTTTGCTAAGAATGATTTTCTTGACAGAATCAAATAAATGTTTGTTGATATCTGTAAGTATCTACATGCTATTTTATTTCTCTTTGAGAAAACTGAGTTTTATATAATACATATTCAGTACTTGCAAAACCACCCCCACTGTTTCTAAAATGTCAACGCTGAGCACAGGGATTTAGCCATACAAGTTCTATTGAGATTAATTGGATTTGTATGGCTAAATCCATGCAGTTCTTCTGAAAATATTGCTGTCCCTTGTATATAAATAAAACTGTATGTTCACAAACATAATATCACAAGGAATATTTGGACAGAACAGTAAAAGCAAGTTTTAATTTATGTTTGGAGATGAATAACTTTTGATTTACTATAAACTAAGGGTTCCTGTTTAAGTATACTGAGTGAATACTAAGCATGTGCTTTGGTTGCCTTAGGGCTTCATTTTTTTTAAATGCGTGAAGCTTTTACATAGGAGTCTTCTGTACTTAACTCAGGAGGGGGAAGAGCATTTCTGATTCATTAATCCCTTTTTCTTTTTCTAAGTAACTGAGGCCTTCACATCATGCACTCAAGAGGTATAAAATAAACAAAGAAGTGGGAGAGACAGGCAAAATGATGCCTGGCTTACTATAAGGTATAAATTAAAAATCTATTCCTCTTTGCAAAAAGAAAAATAGCAAGGGGGGAAAAGGGTGGCACTAAATTTACTGCATGTGCTTGCATGATATGCAGGTTTGGGATAATTCTTTTCTCTCTTGTTCAGTAAAGTGAGTTGTTACCATGGCAGCATTTATATTGCACAATTTCTCTGTTCTAAAATAAATAAGAACATTTTCAGAATCAGAAAAGTCTGGTTTTCGAAGGGTTTTTCTGCTGTATGTTTGTTTGTTTGTTTTTAAGCACCGAATTGTGTGTTAGAAATGCAGTTAGAGTCTTAAAATTTTCTTGAGATGACAAAGTTTTCCTGCACTTTCCAGATAAAGCTAGTCAAGGTTTAACAGCATGTAGTGCTTCTGCAGGACAAGATGTGCAGGACCTGGTAGTAAAATTGAACACAGCCATCAAAAGGGTGCAGACTGCCAGGCAGCTCAGGGAAATAGTCTTTATGTCGTGATCCAATAGCCAGCTCCTAGCAATAGTCTCCTTGTCCCTGTTAATGTGTTGTCTTGGACAGGATGTGTTTAGAACTTCTTAAAAAGCAGGTCTGAGTCTTCAGTGGCAGTGAGGGATAGGCCCAGGGTAAGTGTTCAAAACCAGAGCATACCCTACACAAAATTTTGGTCTCTGCTGCTTGAACTACTGAGGAATAGCAGTCTGATAGCAACACTTTCTGAACCAGTTGGTTCTTTGGTACCTTTATTTAACATTGACTGACTGCAATGCAGATTTTGCTGTGGACATTTTACCATGTCCTTGAGCAATACTTCTGTTTCTGCTTTCTGAAGAGATTACAGAAGATAACCATGGGAGCTACTCACCCATTATGTAAAGCTTATGTGAAAGGCTTCCAAGGAGGTGGTGGAAAAATGTTCAGGATATAACACAGTTGATTGCAATGACAAGTAGTTTTACATCAGATGCTAGTAGTCTCTTTGCCAGTCATAGCTGCTTCTCTTCATTCAGTTTTGTTTTTCTCCTGTATTTTCTCACTACAGTAGCCAATGGTTACATTAGTATGAGGTGACTGTTTTTCATCTGTTAAGATCAAAAGACTTCATTGATTGTTTGATTCTCTCCTGGGTTTTCGCACCTTTCTATTGATCCCTTGTAAGGATTTTTCAGAGTTTGGTGATCAATATAGTGCTTTTGGGGGATTAAGCCTTTTTACAGTAATTTAATTTTAATATTAAAAATATAAGATTTATAATTGCTGAATATTAGCAAAAAGTCTTGGCATAATGATCATCCAAAAAAGAGAGTGTCTGCACAACTATTAACTGCAAAAACAAGTAGGTTCATTAGTCTTGAAAACCTGAGAAATTCGTTTTTTTGATTACCCTCTATTCCACTGAAACTAAAATAGAACACCTTGTGGAAGTTATTTATGCTTTTAGAATCATAGAATCATTAAGGTTGGAAAAGATCTCCAAGATCATCATGTGCAGTTGTTTCTTGAACACTTACAGGGATGGTGACTCCACTACTTCCATGGGCAGCCTGTTCCAATGCTTAACCACCTTTTCAGTAAAGAAATTAATCCTTATGTCCAACCTGAACCTCCCCTGGCACAGCTTGAGGCCATTTCCTTCTCATCCTGTCACTTTTTACCTGGTAGGAGAAACCAACCCCCACCTGGCTACAAACTCCTTTCAGGTAGTTGTAGAGAGTGATATCATCTCCCCTGAGACTCAGGAGCCAGAAGGGTGGCGGCACCTTCCTCCATGCTCTTCTCACATGAAATGCTGCACAAGCTGCTGTGCCATGTCTTTGTGACATGCTGTGTCTTGTTTGTGCTGTTTGCCCTCCCTGTTCACTGCGCTCCTGGTCACTCACACTCCTAGAGCTGTTTAAATCTCCCACAGTTGTTCTGGCATTGCCCTCCCCTCGTCAGCCTCACTCACCTGAGCTGCTGGGTCCTGCCAGATTACACACAGAGAATTAACAAGCTTGGAAAAGACCGTCGAGATCAAGTCCAAACTATTACCTAACTTATCAACCTACCCAACACTAACCCATCATCTAAACCATGTCACTAAGTACGCCATCCAACCTTTCCTTAAACACATCCAGGGATGGTGACTCCACCACCTCCCTGGGTAGCCCATTCCATTCTCTCTTGCTTTTCCCTGGCTCTGGGAGCCCCCTGCCTGACTCTTTAGAGTGTTCTGCTCCAGAACTTACTGTAACCACTTGCTGCTATCTCCACATGCCTGGCCAACTCCATTGCTGAATGGCATGGAAATTGCTTTGTGTAGCACATCACTGTTTTAGACTCTGGTGCTCCATAAATGATTTGCATTGATGCAGGAACCATGTAGTAAATGTTTGCTAACTACACAAATATTAACACAGTGTATATAGCGGGATGTTTTTAAGACTCTTTATAGTGATTTATCTTTGACATGTGGTTTGCCAATATGAATGGATGGAATTATCCTTGAGTGCTGTAAAGGAGAAATACTAATTGGCTGCATATTGCTAAGAAATGCTTCCCTTTTGCAGGTATTCTCTTCCCCCGTATCTCTTGTCTGATTCATTGACTAACGTTGTTGATGGGTGTGGCAGCACTGTGGTTGACTAGTTCACTGGTTCCCAGAGTTGACTGTAACCTTTTTACCCAACACATGTGCTTGCCAAACACAAGTGTCAGAAACTGTTTTTTTCCAGGTTAGGAAAGCCAAGTGATACATGGCATAGCAGAATTTCACAGTTGAGTTAAAGGGTGACAGAAACTGCATAAAAAACAAGTGTTGTGTTTGAAGAACACAGTTTTTTGCTTTACAGTTAATTGCTGACAGATGATGTTTCATGCTGACAGTTGATATTTCATGTTCTTTATCTGATACAATCAAGTATACCTGAATAAGAGATGGAAAACTGGTAGTTTTGACCGCTTTGCAGGATGTCTATGCAAGAAGTATAAAGATATCTATAAATATCTTTTGCAATTGCATCTAACATACTTAATGGGTCATTGAACCTGAATTTTTAATATTTCATGACTTTTCAATTCATGGATGGCTGAAAGCTTTACTTTCTGTAGAAGGACTAAGAAAAATGGATGCTATAAATTTATAGCCATTTTTTTAATGAAAACATTTCTTACTGTAAGTTACAGCCATCAGCCTGTGCTGTTACAGTCAGATTTGTTTTATTTGTTTTCAAGCAGCTAGAGAAGTGAACTGACTTCCTGAGTGACAGTCCTGGTCTTTCCCTTGCTTCTGGCAGAAACAAAATGCCATAGACTTCCTGATTCAGAGCAGAATATTCTTCTCGAGGCTATTTGGTTTCCTGCCATGCTCAGGGAGGAGAGATTTCAGTTCTACCAATTTCCTGCTGCTGAGAAGAGTGACTTTGCAGAGTCCCCCCTCTTTCCTTGTGCTGTGTGGTGGCAGTCAGCCAACCTGGAACTGGAACTTGGGTTCATCTGCTGTGTTTTGTCTGTTCTGCTCAAAGGTACCTGTAAAGAAAGATAGGGGAATATGTTAAACTTAAATGTCCTGGTTTTGTTAGGGAAGATTTTGAACAGAAGCACAACTCATCCTCTCAGTTGTTGTACGAGTGTTTTGTTTGTAGCTGATGATTTGTCCAGGATCCAACATCACTTATCAAATCAAATTCTAATTACTATCTTGTATAGAAGTAAATCAGGTAGGTTTTTTTTTTAACCTCCCCTGTTTGATAGCGTAAAACCTAGTATGTCTCAATGCCATGTGGCTCTTGCTGAGAGCTAAGCAGTATTGCTGTTTTTAGTCAGTTGGTGTGCAGCCTCATAACAAATTTCTCCTCTGTGTCGATGGATGCAGTAACATCACAATTAGTCTTTGTTACCTCCAGTTTGACAATACAAGAACATCATGAACTATCAGTGTTTCAATAGGTCAGATCAGTACGTGTGAATGATTTTATATCTAATTACTGAGGTCCCTGAAATTAAGATTACTAGAACCCAGTATGTTTGGAAATTTTTCTTGCTTACAGTTTTATTACACTCTTTCTTAACTATCCTTTGCCAGTCCTTTCAAAAGACAGCATATTGGGCCAGAAGGGATCTTTGTGCCAGTATGATGTATTTATATATTTAAGTGATTGATACAAGTTGCTTCTATTTTTGTTTTTGTTACTATTTATTCCTATTATAGAACCACTAAAATTTGCAGAGTTTATGCAGTCACAGTGAATATGGACTTGATTGCAGTCTTCTGCAATGCATCTTGTGAGTAGCTGAAATGCAGCATGGTACTGTGGAGAGTCTGTAAAGATTTGTTTCGATAATCTCAAGGTATAAAATAAGTGTCTTTATAAATTGTCATTTTTCAGAGTAGACTCCCTCTTGGCACTACAGTGCATTTTACCATTTGTCTATTCTTGTGGTTGAAATATCTGAGTTCTGTATTTCAGAAGTATTTGGGTCAAATCTTCCTGGAGTGCTTATTTTAATTAAAAATTTCTTAGTATCTTAGGTTTTTATAGGAGATTTGGATCAATACTCTTTAAACACCTAATTATTATAATCATCCAAAAATAAACTGCAGTTAAAACATATTGAAAATCTTTTTCTTTCTTGGGGAAAGCAAGGTAGTTTAGACTTAGAAGAGACTCCAAACATCAGGGCATGAGAAATCTCCTTTAATTTCATTATTCCTGCTCTTGGCATATACAAAGAACTGTTTTTTTATCCTCAGGACAGGTTTGAAATCCTAATTGCTTTCATTATTTTTTAATGTGAAGCTATATTTACAAACAGAACTTCATATAGAAGTAGAAGGCTGGTAACTGTGCACATGGTTCTGTAATTTACTGAGATAGCATTAAAAATTTAGGGGCCTTCTGTAAATATATCAAGTCCTGTCAGTATCAGAGGTACTGGGTAGTATTTCTAAGGTTACTTTTTTCTGTTCTTAATAGAACTTGTCTTGCTATGTCTAGAAATGGTGCAGTTCTGGGACAGAAATGTTATAAAAGAAGGGAGGGTAAATAGCAGGTGAAAATTTTCTGAATTTGGGAAATTAAGATCATATGCTTGATCAGTTGCACAGAGATTTGCTTCTGGAAAACAGTCTTCATGTTGCCTTACTCATCTTCTAAAAAAACCCACTTTGAACCTGAGACCTCTGATTCAGAAATGAATGAGAGGTTGGCATAAGGATACTTGTGCCTGAGCCTTGAAAAATAGCCAGCCTTTGTCTGGTGTCCACTTTATGAAGCTACCTGACTTACCTGACTTAAGTAATCAAACTAACTGTAAACATCATTTCCCAAGTGTTTCTTTGACCATCTGTTACCATCTTCAGTTGCTCAGATTTTGAAGTATGATCTAGAAAGGGCAATACTTTTGAATTATCTGTCTACAACTTGAACCTGTAGTCCTTCTACTTAGGAGTTATTTGTTCCCAAGTTGTTAAGGAGCAGATGAGATGCACACATTTCCAACATATTGCAAATACATTCAATCCTTCTTTTTTCATGTTTTGGAGTATCAAAATTTGCATGTTTTGGAGTTTCAAAAGTAATTCCTGTTTATCAGTTCCAGGGGTCTTAAGAAATTTTTAAAAATATTTTGAAATAATCCTCAGGTACAGAAAATAAATTGATCCTTTCAGAAAACATCACATTAAGGAAATTTCTAGCATGCCTTTCATGCCTTTATGAAGTACTTTAATTGATCCTCAAAGTGAGGGAACTGACTCAGAAATACTGATTTATCCACCCATCACTCTGTAGAGTTTTTCTGTGGTTTTTTTTTAAAGTTGATGAGCAGAGCGAAACAAATAATGTTGTGAATTGCCTTTTATTTTCCTTCTTCTTATTAGGCAAATTGATTAATGCTAAAGTAAATGTGGTGAAAAAAACTAGCTTTTTCTATAATTCCTATATTGAATAAAAGTAATGAACAGAGAGCAAATTCATTAACACTTTGAAAGATTCCTTCAATAATAGTTCTCAAATGAATTAATTATGGAACTGCTTTTAAAAAGTGATGTTACTGTAACAATCAGTGGGCAGGGCTAATCTATGCATATGCTTTTGAGATATGAAGGTTTTCAGAACATAGAGGGGCTAGCTGGATTTTCACCATGTGTTTTGTATATTTTTAATAAAGATTATGGAAAGAATACAGTAATTAATAGTGAGAGGCCCAGGAGAAGGTTAAAGGAGAAACAGTGGTAGGGTGTAGAGAATGCAGATGATGTATTTTATCTTTGGTGATTGCATCACCACAGCCACATTAAGTCAGACCAAAGGTGGGTTTACTCACTGTTTTATTTCTTAGACAGTAAAATTGTATGACTGCTTCCAGGTAGTATCAAACATGCAGGAAAAGTACAAGACCAGAAAACAGAGAATGAGCATTATTTGGTGTATGTTGTAATTTCTTACTACATGGGGCTAAATGCCTGCCACAAAGCTGATGGTTTTTGCATTCAGCAGCCTGTGGTTGTATTTCCTTCCATGAATGTGAGGAGTGACTTTCTTAATTCCACAAAACTCTCTACCACCGCACTGAATTTACAGTGGAGCAGAGAGTGTCACAGATTAAATACAACTTTGGATGAAGAATACTTCCTTCTCAGTTTCTTGTTTGCTTTTTTAAATTGTTGTGGTTTTGGGAAGAGAAGATGTGAGGAGTAGAGATAATGAGAAAGTACAGAGGAGAGGTGAAAGGATGCTGTGCTGATGCATCAAGATTTGCAGCTAATCAGAGTCACTGAACAAAAAAAACCTCTAGAAGACAGAGTGCTAATTGTAGAGAAAGTATTCTAAAACATGAATAGAGCAAGGGTAGGAAGTGTCTCCTCAAAGTAGGGAAATATATTTGCTTCTCTTGGGATTGAAGAGAAGGGCCATAAGGAAGCCAATTGCAGGGGAATATGCTACAAATAAGGCAGGTTATAGTGTGCAGAATGGTGTTGTGTGGCCTGAAAGACAGCAGAGAGTGAAGTGGTCCAGAAGGGGAGAAGGGGAAAAATGGAAGATGCACATTTATCCCTTGAATAAGAGCATAAAATTGACAGTGTTTCTTGTCAAATATTATCTTGTGTAAATGGGACACAAAAAGTAAGGCTAAGTAGAATAAGACAGGGGGTGAGTACTGATTATACAGTGGAGAAAATACTGTATGACAAGGACTGTAATGACCTGTAGAGTAAAAACTGAAGTAATTTTGTAGTAGAATTCAATGTTTACTAAGACTTGGGTTTACTAAGCCCAAGGCTTAGTAAACTTTTTCTGTTCTGAAAAGGCACAAGAAGTATCTTGAAGGTGGTGAGAATGAGTGAACAGCCTGAAATTCAAGGTCATTCTTGAAACAGAAGGATTGTCTTTTGGAGACTAAAGAAAGTTTTGCCTGTCTTAATAAATGACTGAGCCACCAATATGATGAAGCCTTGAAAAAGCCAATGGAGTCCCTTGTTTAAATGTGTAAATCAGATAGATTTGCCTTTGAGTGAAATGAACCCAAGATCTTGGAGAATCCACACAAAATAATGAATAATACTTATGTGACAGAAACGTAATAAAAATATCTAATCCAGGACAAAGAAAGACACCAAATGCAAACATTCATAGAAGAAATTACTTGCAAAGCAGTCTGAGTCCCTGTGTTTGCCCTGTAGCATCCTGTACACCCACCTATGTTTGTGTTACCAGAGTGGGGGACACAGAGCACTTTCTGTGGAGCAGCACTTGAGGTTGGGTCTGAGATGTCCTGGTCTGTTGATGACTCTGTTAATGTCAAAAACATTTTGACTGTGATCACAATACAGTTTAAAAAAGAGCTGGATTATTTTAAGATGAGAAAAAGGTAAAATATCTAGCTGAAGCACGTAGTGGTGAATGCTTTAACAACACACTAGGAGGCTATAAGTAATCTAGAGGGGTATCCCTTCTGTTGTATGTTTTATGCATTAAGACATCAAAATGCAATTCAGTGTCAAAACCAGATCATTTTATTCAAGCATTCAGAAAGGTGTTGATTTATTTTTAGTCATTTTTATTTAAAAAGTTTTGATAATTACTGGCTTAAATATATATAGTTGCAATGTTTGTGATTACCTTTCAGTATAAGCTTTTCAAGCAAGGCTGATATACTGAGCATCCTCTAATTATAATTTTGATTGAAATAATTTTGAGCAGGTTTTTTTTATGCTCACATAATTTATACTAGGGTCATTGAATTTTACTCCAGGAGACTATTGCCCAGTCATTTTCACTGAATTGTGTTTTGTAAATGGCATCTGGTTTTCAAAGTGCCCTGTTGCATAGCACTGATTTTACCATGTGCACGGATGTGACTCTTGGCAGTGGTAGGTTTCAAACAAGTGCAGTGAGCTGCACCTTTGTTCTGAGCGCCGTGGGATGATGGTGCTGCAGAGCACCAGGGTGTACATACTATTTAACATGACTGTGAAAGAGTACATTACCCTGATCTGACAGTGCTGAATAAGGTAAGGTCTTAGTTGCTTGATACATTTGAGAATTCAGAATCTGTGGGTGAAAGTAAACCAGACTGAAGAACTAGAATTAATATTGCATCTTGGGAAGATTATAGACTGTGGAGATGAAAAATACCTTGCAGATCATCTGGTATATATTTGCCAGTTTGAAATTGATTCTCGTAGTGTCTTTTATTAAGATTTTTTAGTCCAGTTTAAAATGTACCAGTTGGTGAGATTTCAGTCACATCTCTGATGAAGCAGCTTCCCCTCCACCCCAAATAGTCAACATCATTTTCTCTGTTTAGTTTTATCCTATGGATTTCAGATGTGTCCCACAGTTTGTCCAGACTCTTTCCCATTATGCTCTGTCACTGCTTACCCAGACTAACCATATGTTCCCCTGTATCTTGGGCTCTAATTCTGCTCATATTTTGCACCTCAGTGATTTCTGGCTTCCTGTGGTGGCCCTGGGAAGAGCCTGGCCTTTCTCAGCAGACAGCCCTTGCTTCTGGAATCCTTCTCACTTCCACGCTGAAGTTCTCACAAAGCCAGTCTTTGTGTCTTCTTGGGGAATGATGCAGGGCCCATCTGTTAGTCCAGGCTGATAGGAAAAAAAACTGCCTTTAAGCATGGCTTGTGGGCTGCTTGGTTTTTTCCAGAGGTTTCAATGTCTGTATTTGACCAATGCATTTCCAGAAGCAATCTGAGTGATCATGGCCTCCTGGCAGCACCTCTCTGCTGTGCTTCTATGATTATTACCACCTTGAATCCAAGATTTCAGCAGCAGGTGTCTCACACAAATATATTTTAAAGCAAGCTCTGTCATGACTTATTTTTAAACATAGCAGTGAAACCTGTTCCTTTATATCTTTCAGGTTGGAGGTTTTTCCCCATCTTTTCTTGTTATTCATGTAGAAATTTTCATTTTCTTACTAACTTTTGCTGATATTAAATCATTATCAATTTAAGTAATTTTACAAATAACTCTAGAATATTTCTTCCAATTGTAATTTCTTCTGTTCAAAGATTCTCAATAAATATTCTTTCTTATGTCACCCACACAGTTTTTCTGGCTTGTTTCTAGTCTGTTCTTGCCAGATGTTTTTTCTCAAGCTTTTGTGATAAAGAAATGGAGCCACTGTACCCATGGTATTAAAGAAATAAAAAGAGGGAAAAAAAGCTTTGAAAAGTGGAGGGATATTTTTGGCTAAGAATTGAAATTAGTTTGGCATTGCATTCTTATTTTTCCCATCTGGGTTTCAAACTTTTGATATGTCTTAGTGTAAGAACATATTGCCTTCAAAGTTTTACAACACCTGAAGTAGTAATGTTTTTTCAAAGCTCAAGTTAATAGGTGGCACTTGGAACTTAGAGTTAACACAACAGGAACACTGATGATTTTCAAAATTCTGCTGCAAATACACTTTTTACCCCAGTTCATTCCACTGTATCCTGCTTTGCCAGGTGAATTGACTTATGTAGGCACGGAGAGAGACTGTATGATTTTAATTTTATGCAAAGTACCTCAGCTTCAGAAGCAGTTAGAATTCTTCCTCCTCTGCCCCCTCCCACCGAGTTAGCTGTCAGACATTCAACAAAGAGTCGCTCAAACCTCTTTTGTCAGGAGGGATTTGAACCTTCTGTGTCCTAGAAGACTTCTTAACCATTTGGTGAAGACAGTCATCTTTTATTTATTGAATCTAGACAGATAGGTTCAGAAAAAAATATTTGAGAAACTTAATAATCCCACATCTACCACAATTGAATCTTTTCTTTGAACAAATCAATTTATCGAACAAAATAGGTGTCTTGCCTATTTCTGTGGCTGACTCAGCAGCAGGAGAACCCTGCTATGTTGTATAAAACAGGAAAAAATAAAGAAGTCATTGTCTTGGGGTGACAAGAACTCTCTTGCTGTTTTTGATTCTGCCTGAACCCATTGAAAAAGCTGTGCAAAGAAAGCTCCAGGCTGCTGCCCCCTCAGCAGGCAGGCTTTTGGAATTTTGGAGATCTCTGTCTTTCTTCGTGTATAGGCTGGGCATCTATAACTACATTTTGAATTCTACTCCAAAGACTATCAAGTTAGGTATTTTACCTTCTAACATTTGGCTGTCTGTAGAAAAACTGGTCCCTACTTAGATATGTGCTCTTTTTCTTTTTGGTGCTAGTTGGAAAAGAAAATGTACAATTTGTTGAAGTATTGCTGGAGCATTTGTAATGCAGCAGTAAGGTCAACCCACACGAAACTGAGATAAGTACAACTCCAGACCACGCAGACTTCTGCTGTGGTCACTGGGAGCTTTTAGGAGTCTCCTGCCATTGTTTCATTGGTGATTTCATGAAGGT
Source organism: Serilophus lunatus (assembly GCA_013399895.1). Classification (NCBI taxonomy): domain Eukaryota; kingdom Metazoa; phylum Chordata; class Aves; order Passeriformes; family Eurylaimidae; genus Serilophus; species Serilophus lunatus. The sequence continues at coordinate 1,982,554 of VXBA01003293.1, forward strand.
GAGATCCAGCTGCAAGTGTTTATAGAAGAAGTGAGTTGCCAGCATTGGTGCACCAGAGTGTAAACCAGAAATTGTCATAGCAGATTACTCCATAGTGCTTCTTCACTGACTGAATAAGGACTTCATTGAATGAAGAATGAAGAGGAGTTTGCTCTTAATCTTAGGAGTATTTTAAGAAGATAAACACCTAACTCGTTTGAGGTTTATACCAATTCAGTGTTACGTTCAAAATGATTCTTGAAATGGATTTTGAGCCATTTACCACATACTGAATTCAATTTTCTTAAATGCTATCAATGCTAAAACTTGACAAATCATGTGATTTATGGATCTAAATTAAGTAAATGGGATTTGTCTTTGTGATGATGTGTGGGCCAGCATTCCTTAACCAAACTCTAAAGACTGTGCAGAATGATGGTGTCCAAACTATTGTTGCCTCATGCCACATAAAAGAAAATCAAGCACAGGCCATTACAAAAGTTGCCTCTTTCTTGGTGACCATATTTTTTTTCTGTTCTCCATGGGTAGGTGTCATTTTTTAATATTACATCCACTAGGGGAAAACTTCAGTAATTATTTCTTCCTCCTGCAAGCACTGTCACAAATTTGAAGACCAGGCATACTTTCAGCGAGAATGGAGTTATTACTCAGAATTATTTCTTATTATTACCAGTAAGAACTTGCTGATGCTTTTTATAGCAATGTGCTTCCTTGAAGGTTTGAAATGACACTTTCTTTCCTCATATATTTATTCTTGAGAAATTCCTTACTGTGCTATTATTATTACACAGAAATAGGTCGTAGTTGGCTGGGTGTTTTTTTGAAAATGAGACCTGTGGTCAGATACCAGTTTGTCACAGAATGTAACCTTGTTGCCCTGAATTGTCAGTGGCATCTATTGCAAAGGCCAGGGAAAAATTTTCTTTTCTGCTTTTACATCTTTCTTTCACCTGGGAACTGGGAGGAGGTAGGAAGACAATGGAATCACCACGGTGTTTATTCCTCACTGAGTCAGAACAGCCTGGCTATACTCAACAGGGACATCCCACGACTGCACTTCAGTGATACTGCAGTCATCATTTGGAGGAACAAAAGATAGGGAAAAATTATGCTGGTACATTGCTATTTTGGTAAAATAATCAATGGCTCTGTCAAGACACTCTATGTGTGTTTGTATGCAAATTTCTCTCAACTCAGGCCTTGCTCCTTTTAAGTACACAATCTTCCAGCCTTTCCAACCTTCAAATTCTTTTTGTCTGGAGTAGAGTGATACATCCATCTGTTCAAAATGTCGTATATTCCTGGCACAGGAATATCCAACTTGTGTGTGAAAGTTCAAGATGAGGTCTCTGGATATAAAGGAAAGAAAATCAAAGTCTCTCCTGATTGTCAGGCATAGATTTTGAAAATGTTCAGCTCATGCCTATTATTCCTGTTCCTATGATAGGAACTCCAGGATAACTCTCAGTGTGAAGGATGAAGGGTTTTAGCCTATGTCTCTCACTGCTTGTGCTGTAGCTGTAAGTGTAATGGAAAAATGCATATACATTCCTGAGCTTGCAAGCTGCAGAAACTATATGAAAATCAGTGAGCAAATAGGAGAGATTTTCAAGAGAAATACGAGAATTACACCAAATGTTTAAAAAAATAAAAATTGGCCACTGCTATTCATGTTATCAAAAATTACTGACATTACTTGTTTCTCTTGGTCGTAGGTCACCTCTCTTGTGACACTCCAGCTGTTATCCATGGTTGGCCAGAATGACCAGCTTGAAGGACCACGATACAAATGTACTGTATCTCTGGACTTCATCAGAGCCATTGCCCGGTGAGCCTGTTAGAGTTCCTTTACTGTTGGATGTGCTGACTTGAAAGAGACTTCAGACCAAGTATTTGCTCAGTCTGTAGCTCTTTGTAGACCAAAGTAGAAATCTGTGGATCTTTTCTAAGAATCACTGAGTCGTCTTATTTATGAGAAATGCTTTACTTGAGGTAAATATAGTCCAATCCCATTTTGAAAAAGATGAATGATACAGTGGTACTATGTATTACAGTAACATACTGCCTTTGTGCTGAATAAAGGTCAGGGACTTCATGTGAAAATACTGCTCTAAAATGTCAGTCCATTTCATTACCAAAAAGCACATTATGGTATTTGAATCTGAAATTATATTTATCTCTCAACAGTGTTTGTTGTGCATATGATAAACTGTAGGTTATAAAAATTCTTCCACATAGTCTTATTTTGTGTGGCCTGTAACAGATACAAGCTAGTTCAGTTAAGTGAATGTAGGTACCTCAATGGCTTTGTTCATTCAGAGCCTTCAGTCTTGGAGTCTGAGTACAGTTCTTGGTCCATCAGGAGAGATGTTGATAATTTGCAGGCAGAAATAGATGCAATACAAAAACAAATGTCTCATATTTATCAAATGTCACCAGCATTACCTCACACCTGTTACTGCAGCCAGCATATTAGCAAGTCTTGTATAAACAGTCTGTAGCCAGAACAGAGACCAGAAATGACAAGTGTCAGAAGAGAGAAATCTTCTCAAGGCCAGCTCTTCTCCATGACGTGGGACTTTAGAGGAACCTGTGGTGTAGACTGTATGCCATAATCTCAGTGTTCATGTTGCTCTCCTGAACTATTAAATGTCCAGTAGCCTTGTCAGTAAATGCAACAGATACACTAATTTCAAATTTTCAGTTGGACAGGCCATGCAATGAAACTTAGTCTGGTTGGACCACACAGCCACGGCTGTGTGACCTCCACGGACCTCCACAGCTTCACTCTGTCAATTTGCTATTCCCAGCAATAAAGTCACTGGAGAATGATGCCCTGAAAAAGCTCACACTGTACCAAATACAGCAGACCATCTACTCAGCAACATGGATCATTGTATATGTAGTTATGCATTGTATATATCCTTGAATAAAGATACTTGAAATGACAGCACTCTCCTTGCAATTTTAACATCCTTAGAAGTTTCACTGACTCCATTAAAGTTGCTGGAAGGTAGAAATGGCCAGAAAACAGGACTAAAACTTGTGCTATGCAGCTCATGCTTATGGGAGAAAGCAGTTATCAGTGATGCTATCACTTCAACCCTCAGAACATGGTATAGTGCTTTGGCTTGCTTTCCTGTAGGTCATATACATATACACATCTATACATCCAAACTTATTTTTCCTACATGTTATGAGGAAGGAAGCAATTCGGTTTTTCTCCCCCTCCGAGTAGTTTGCAGGTGTTTATATGCTGCCTAGCTAGAGGCATTTAAATGACTGGACAGATTTTAAAGTTGGCCTATTCTGCTTTTCTCTTGATTCCCCTCTTTTTTGTTCCTTTGTTACACTGTTTACTAGAATACATTTTTCAGCCCACAATATTTGTTATTGAGCATGATCCATAAAAAGACCAGGTTTCATGAGCTCAGTCAAATGAGCTTCCCTCTTCTCTCCATGGGACTTGCTGCAAGGCGAAGGCATGATGTTCTGTGCTTTAAGAAATTTCATTTTTATCAGTGCTACAGCTTTGCAGGTGCCTGTAGATTTTAACCACTCATGGGAGAGGTTGTATTTGTTGCAGGGAAGAAACTACTTTGCAATTTCAACCAAAATACACATCAAGTAAGCAGCCCATCTTCTGATTCTTCTTTCTCTCTTACTGTAATAGCTGTAAAAGAAGTTGTTAGCCAATACAATCTTCAGATACCTCAGTCTTGCTACTGCAGTATATTTCCTGATGGAAGGCTGAAGAGTGCAAAGAGTGGGACAGAAAAGGATGCTCTTTCTCTCCCCACTCCCATTCAAGCTGTTCAGATCGTCATTTCATTTTCTGTAATTTTTAAGCAAAGTTAAGTTTGCATTAAAAAAAAAGCCACCTGTTTTTTGGAAGAGAGTAAAAAACCTGTCTTTTGCAGGCAGCTTTTAGTATGGTAACCACTGACAGTGCACAGTCTCTTTATTTGGTATCATGGAACCTCATGTCTGGCTCTATTCTCTTGCATACACTCCATCTTTGTGGGCATATTTCCATGCTTTCTACCACTTAGTAGTTATTAAGTTGAAGGTAAAGTTAGGCATCTCTTTGTTAGAAATCTTTCATTTCTTTTTTAAGAATTTCAAGCCTAAGTTCATGAATTTTCTCTAGGTGAAGTAGGGTTCTCTTAATGGTTGTTGAATGTAATGGATCTTTTCATAGAGTTTTCTGTAATAAATGCAGTTGTTATGTCAGGACAGTTTTGTGTTTCATTTAGTTGATAAGGTCACCATTTGTTAGTGTGTATGATTTTGTTTCTGTGGAAAGCTTTGTGTCTAAAGCACTTTTTCTGAGTGACACACTGTCATGCAAGTCTAACAGTGGCAGTTAATTTCTTTAAATTTGTTACAGTATTTCCTATTATGTATCTTGGGGACTTCTAAACTTTTTCTCTGCACAATATGGTGTTTTGTAGAAACTTTTGGAAAAGTGGGTTACAGGCTGATGCAGATACAGAGAATATTAAATGACTGTACTCTAACAAATAAAACATTCAGCTAGTTAATCTCACTTAGCATTGTTAGCAGTTATTTTTGCATCATTCAATACTTTTAAAAAAACCTTTTAATTTTATACTTGTCATTATATGCAGTAATTTGCATTATTTATTCAAACAGTAAACCTCAAAGTCTGAGTGTGAGATTGTATAGAAGAATGAGAGTAGAGACAAAAAAAATAATTATATGTTTTATTCTACTGCTGTTTCATTTTGCCTCCCATTAAAGTACAAAAGTGTATGTTAAAATCTTCTATCCCATTGAGTGGCATTCTTGAATTTTTCAAATTTAGCTATGAACATGGGTCAGCTACTGTCAAGACTGAAAGAATGTAGACTGCAAATGAGTACAGATGAAGGAGTTATGCAGTACATGCTAAAACAGGTGGTTTGGGAGATGAACAAAACATTCAGTATCATAAAACGTTGCTGCTTTGCATCACCAACTAGAATATTAAGTTTACCATATGAAAATATAATCTTAATAACTTTGATATATTTTTACTGCTAATGATTAAAATAAGAATCTTCCATTTTTTACTAGAATGTTGCTTTATTTCCTTTTTAGAATCTTACTGTGTTTAATTAGTCAGCAGGGAGATACTGTAAATAATGATAGAAGTTAAAAATTCATTAATCCTTGCTTGCATTTCTTTTGGGGATATTGCTTGATTTTGATTGTGTAGAATGTCCTGTGTGTGCTGTCTCCAAACAGGTCAGTCTTAGCACTGTTAAGATGATTGCTCTAATATACTGTGTTTTTGTTTATAGGACCGTGAACTTCGACATAATAAAGTACTTGTACGATTTCTTGTGAAAACAAGCTTCACAGCCATATGGACACTGTGACAATGACTAAGGCAAGCTGTGTTCATCTCTCTTCTTAGCTGGACAGAAAGAAGAGTATTTTGGCTCTTTTGGATTTGTCCAAACAGGTGCTGGCCCAGCATGGAACCTGATGAAAATACTCTGATTGGTCTGGGTGGATCTGAGCAGAGGACTATTTACCAGGGACCCTGGAGTATTTGGAAGCAATGTGTTAATTATAAACAGCAGGGTTTGAGCACAATCTGTTCTACTCTTAATGATGTTATCTTAACACTGAAATTGCCTGAAACCCATTTACTTAGGACTGCATTTTGCTCTATGAACTCTCCCCAGTGCTTTGAACATGGCAGCAGCCGTTGTTTGTATGCCCAGTCTTTTCACTTCCTCTCCACAGGAATCTTTGCAATTGCCTGCCAAAGCAGCTTTTCCTGAGGCCACCATTTTAGGAGAGTGGAGTAGCAAAGTATAATAAACATAAGAACATATTTAAAAATCAAGCTGGTACAAATTTTTCTTTCTCTTCTGTAGTATGTAGGCAGACTGTTACACTGTTATATGTAGATCATGATGATAGGAATCTCCCAATTAGTCACCATACTGTCTTTTTTCAGACCATTCATAAATGTTGACTATGAATCTATTTTTAAAAAGCTCTATTTAAAAGAAAAACATTGATGCTGAAAGTTCTATCCCTATGTCAAACTTGAAATGTTTTATTTTTGCTTCAGCATTTTGTAGTCCTTCTATGTTCATCCAGTTATATTAAGTGCTAATTATAGTGCCATTTAGAATAAATGTACTTTGATACACACTGTGTAATGGCTTTTGTAACCATGTCTGCCCTGTAGAGGAGGACAGCACAGCTGCCTTTTCATCAGAAAGGGAGAAATTCAACAGGTGACAGAGAAGTTCCCCAAAAGAAGTGGAATAATTAATAATCAATGTGGTATTATAAAACTTCGGCTTTGGAAATATGTGATGTAATACACTACAATTACAGTTTGCAAGTAAAGGTTTCCCAATTTAGGGAGTGTTAAAATCCCCCAGTCCAGTTGGGGATTATTATCTTAATGAATCTGAAGATTTCTATCACCCTCTTGAAAACTCCAGGTCCCACAGCCTGTTACTCTTGAATGCTCATCTTTGACTGTTTAACAGTAGAAAACTGTGCCAGGTGCTATGTTGAACATTATGATTTTTTCCAAGGAAAAGTCATCAGTCTCTTCACTCCTTGCTCTGATACTAGAGATGATCGAATACCCTGAACATATGTAGCCCTTTTCTTGTTTATTTTTTCATTTTTCTCTTTCTTTGGGTTTGGGGTTTTTTTCTTGGGTTTTTTTTTTTCGCTTTTTGCCTTTTTTTCTCACCCCTCACCCTCCCCAACTGTGGATGTGTAGCCATACTTCTGGACTTAGACCCAAATGAATGAGTTCCAGGTGAATCTAAGTGACAAAAGCATCCTTCTGGCCAAGCTCTGGCTTCCTCTCTCAGGAGACTGTGAAAAGGCAGCAATGAGTCATCTCCGTGATCTGTTTTCCTTCCTACCGCTGAGTTGAATCAAACCCTGCACCTGTCCATGAGGTGGCAACATTTGTCACACTTACTGAAGTGCTTGGATGCAAATTAGTAACCTGTTTCAAAAATGTTTACTACCTGCTTTTGTTTTTGCTAAAATGCCCATAAGGTGAACTTTGGGCTAAACTTCACAGCATCTTTCCATCTTGGATCTAGTGCTGGGCTGAGCTTAACTCTTGTGTGTCTCCTCTATGACTACCTAGGGCTGCAAGTTGGAAAAACATTCTGAGGTTTTCATGGGTAAACTAGTCCATGAAAAACAACAGAAGTACATCATGGGGTTTCATAATTTCTAATATGGATTAGAATTTGATGCATGGAAAATGATGGGACTGATACTGATTGGTTAAGTGCTACAAATATTGAGTCACAAAATTTCTTTTTCAGTAACCCCGATCATTCCCACAAAGCAGATCAGACCCTCAAAACTCCTTAGCTGCAAATCTGGAACACAAATTAGACATGAAATAAGGGTCTTAGAAAATAAGCAGTGAGAAAATTTGGTGATGCTGCTGGTTTTCAATCTAATTTCTTCTATCCTGATGAGTATTGACGATTATTTCCAGTGTAAATCCAAAGGATGCGGATACTAATTTTTGTGGAATGTAGTTAATTTGACTGAAATGAAGTTAGAGAAGGAGTAGTAACTGAGGATCCACTAGGCAGAACCGTTCTCCTTACACTGAAGGCACTTTTGTGACCTTTGTGAAAGACTCCTATGAGTGATACAAAATTAAAGCTGAATCAGCAGAGTATGAGAATGAACAAGGTGACTGAAGTGCAGATGATTGATGTAGGCTATAACTATACTGCTGATGAATAGTAGGATTTATTCTGACAAACTAGAAATATTTCTATATAGCCATGTCAATGAGTTTATAAAATACTGCTGAGTTTTTTACTACATACTTTAGCAATAGTGTGTTCTGAGACCCCATTTTCATGGATGAGGTGTGGCCTCCTTTAACCTCCCCTGGGCTAAGAGTTCACCCCTTACACAGGTGGCTTTAAGAACTGTGCAAACTATGCAGATGAAGAAAGTTGTTCAACGAATCAGAAATCCTTCAGTACTTTAGTGCTGCAGTATTTTAAAATACCTGAGAATTTTTTTCATAATTTGGGAGTCACAAAGCATTATAATAGTGTAAAAATTACATACTTGCAGTGCCTTTCTCCAATGGCTGATCCAAACATCAACAGGTGCTGGGGCTTGCTCTTACAAGGAGAAAGTAATGGAGAAAGAAATGCAGCTTTCGTCAGTTGCAAAATTGGTGCCCTTGAATAGCTCTGACTTGATTAACAGCTGCATTTTCATACACATAAGAATGTATCCACATGTAATGCAGTAGATTTACTGTTTTCTGACAGTGATGTCTTACTCTGGTTCTTCCTGAACCTGCTGCTTCTACCATAACAATCCCTGTAGCTATTGTGTCTCTTTTGGGGTGAGTTAAAGAAATACATTGATTATTTGAGTACCTTCTGAGTTCTGATGCCTTTATATACCATGTGAGAATGCATTCATTTTTGCCATTGGTTAAATTTTTCCAGTACTTCTGCCAAGACTGTTCAGGTGCTGTTTTCCTCTCATAACTGGAACAGCCAGCCATGCCAGGAGAATAGTGTGAAGGGCAGGATTCCCAGCAGGAACACAGGAGATACTGCGTGTCCGTGACCTATGAGCAGAATGTACACAGCTGATTATATCAGGATTAGAAATTCTCTCTGTATTGTCAGAGATGGCAGGGAAGAGAGAAATAGTGGATTCTTGAGGGTTGCCTGGAGGTCAGCATACTGTGTATTCTAGCAGCCCAGGTAATTGTGGAACAGAAGATTTATTCCATCCAGGAGTAAATGCCACCTGAGGTGAAGTAACTTTGCTCATTTTCTCAATGACAGAATGGCATAGCTTACAAAAGTGCCTTATCATTGCTGGTAAATATTGCATTGGGATAGAGATACAGCTTGATTAGCAAGTCAAATCATAGACAATACAAAAATTTTATGTGTTTGTAGATACTGGAATGGCTCCACTAGAAAATCGAATGGGAGATTAATAGCAAAAACTGTTTGTGTTTTCTATCTCAGCTTCCATGTAATGTCTTTTGCACTGAACAGGCAGATTCATATAAACTACAATACTCAGATAAAGGTAACATGGAATAAGCTGTTTTACTTTTTGATTCTCAATTTTTTTGCATGTTTATTAAAACCATTTAAAAAATAAATCTGAGAACAATACAGAACTTGATTGTGCCAGCAGAGTTGAAGCTGCAGAAGTGCAACCTTTATCATGACATTTGCCTGAAAACTGTATTTGGGGATGTCTTTAAAAAGCAACAGCTCTAAGGCAATGTCTATGCGAGAACAGAAAGCTGAAAAACATCAAACTGCTTGTTATTGGAAATTAGCAATGTATCAGCCATATATTTGAATAACCAAGTATCCAGGAGTCTGATACCAAGAAGCTGAGAAGTACAGCATTAAAATAAGGTAAACACTTTTAAGCAGCCTGTGGCCAGTGATACTTTCGTGCTGTTTTAAATTGAACAAGTGAGTGAGCCTTTGAGTGAGAACATGATGTCCAAAGTACTATGGGTAGACTTAACATTTGAAATGTAATGTGTTGTACTTGCAGCACCTCCTCCTCTGTCAGTGACAAATACCCCATTTTTCCAAAGAAGCAGAAGTATCCCTAACTCCTCCTTTCATTTGGTTCAAACACTGGTTTGAACAGGCAGGTACTTCATTTGGTTGCAAATGATTTCCACTGGTGTGTTGCAGTAGCCATAAAGAATTTGTCATACAGGTCTTCCAAGGGAGTTCCCACCACCAGGCAGCAAAGTACTGAAAGAAAATACATGTTCACTGCCTACTGTTTGCATAGGCAGCTGGGCAACTCCAAAAGAGAAAGGGGCTGGGCTTTCCTTTGAGGTGAGGTGGGCATGAACTTGCCTTTTTGACACCTTTGATGTTTTGAAGTATCCAGAACTCTATTGGACTTCTGTATTCCCTTCTGTTTCTTCCTGTATCCTCCCGCTACAGTTCTATGTTATTTTTTGACTTAGCTCTTTCAGAGAATTGTACCACAAGCACAGCCAGCTCCTGGGCCTGACATCTCCCGAGGGATCTCCCACAAGTGAGCAGAGCAGGAAGGCTGCAGAGGGCTGCCTCTCCCCATGTGCTGCAGGTGTGCATTGTTCAAGTAACCTATTGCTGCATACTGTCTTCTGGCCAGCACTTGTTTGGATATTTGGAGAGGGGTCTGTTGAGTACTTGAGAGCAGGTGTTCAGCTTCAACAAGGTCCTTTTCCAAATCCTGGTGAAGTGTGTTGTACCATGAATGCTGTATCGTGATCTTATTCTCGGTGTTTTTCGTATTTGTTTGGTTTTGATGAAATGCTGATGAAAAGCTAACGTCAGTGTCAGACTGGTGTAGTATATGTGATTTTTCCTATGCAGCACAGCAAAGGTGCAGCTTTGCCTAAATTCATTCAGCACATATGTTCCATCTTCCTGGCACATACAGATTTTCTACAGAATGGGATTTCTAATATGCAAATAGTTTCTTTTCTGCATTCGATTATTGCTCAGGGAAATATGTGCAGTTCGTTATTTCATGTACTTTGTGCAGGTAGTTGAGTTCAGAGGAACTAAATAGGACTGGTAGGGCTGGAAAATAGTTTTGCTAGCAGGCCTTCCTGGAGCTTGTGCATTGGTAGTTCAGCAGCTGAGCACTTCCTATGTCTTCACATAGGTAATGAGGACTTCCACACAGGCACTTCCTAAATACCGGGAGTCAGAGAATAGTTGGAAGTGGAGAACAGCCAAGGGTAAGGTATGTAACCTCTCATTAAGGCAACCTCGCCAGGTGAGGGAGCATGTTTATACAAAATTCAGCAAAAGAAGAACGTCCCCAAGAGACCATGATGGAGAGAAAAGTTGCTTACCACTTTGGTGACAAAAGCCTTGATTATATTCTTGCGGTTTTCATTGTTTCTCTTTAGTTAAAGAGTTTTTACAATATTTATAATGGTGCTGTTTCTCCCTCTCCCCCATTTCTATCAGTACAATCATAGCTCCTGTTTCTAATTCCTCTGCAGTTGTACCCAGTGCACTGGGACTTCCCACCTGGGCCAGCAGTTTGTTTGGGGAAGCAAGTGACATGCTCTGTCTGTGATGCTGCTCTGGATGCCAGCCCTGGTGTAGCCATCCCAGAGCAACTCAACACCCCAGGCTAATGTCAAGAGCAGAGAGTGATTTTGTCTTGCAGAGTATAGGAACTTCAGGAACAGCCTTGAAAAAGAAAGATGTGATATGAATAAATAAAATATCTACAAGGGAGGCAAATGATGTTACTTGTATGCTATTACAGCAATTCCTGAATTCCAGCTGCATGGCTGAATGAATGCATATCCCATTTCCTCACATTTACATTTTCTATGCCATTTTTAATTATTCCTTAAGGATGCAAATCACTAGAAACAACAAGTAGCTGGGAGTCCTGCTCAGACTTCTGAGAACAGCGTCATGTTGAGATTTGGGGATTTCAGAGAAAATGAGAAGAACATCCAAAGACGAGTACATGGTTTTTCCAGTGATGAAAACAAACCTGTAGCTCCTGCCTCCCGGGGAGGGGAGCTTCCTCTCCTGTCAGCATGGGCTCTTTCACTTGACTGAGCCTCGAGTTGGGGCATATGCAGAAACCTTAAATAGCTTCTCCCATGCTGCTCTTCACTTCCAATAAGATAGCTCTAGATATGTTCTAACGTTAAAAGAGATGTGTTTATGTATCCTGAGCATGTTGCTTTCTAATGGCTCAGAATCCTTTAAACAAAATCTCATCTAATTTCAAGAGTGCTGTTGATCCTAGGAAAAGCAAATATGATGGCTGTGCAAATAATCACAGTTGCTTTCTGCAGAGTTGTGGCGTCAACAATACCTCTGTTGTTCACCATCCACACCTTCTTCTGTGAAAGTCAGATCCCTGAAGAGCCTGAAGCTGATCCCCTGATCCCTCTGCTTCATTTGGGATGTATTTGCAGAAGTAAATTAATCTCTTTGCTAAAATAAAAAGTGGATACATAGGGGATTGGACTGGAAATTCAAACTGCTGTGTATTGGGTAGCCTGTAACAACGATAGGCTTTCACATGACTTGAAAGCCTTCACACTATGGGAGTCAAAATCCTGTTTTCAGAATGATGCATAAATATATGGCTGCCTTATGTTTTCCTCGGGGGGTACAACTTCACAAATGTTTGGTGCAGAAGGCAATTAAGTGTGCGGCCATGGGCAGCTGTTTTCCATCAGTAGCTAAAGAATAGCTCATTCATCAGAAAAGACAGCACTATCTCTGCATGTTCACAGCTGAAGAGATATGAAGATAGTGGATGAAGTCAGGTGGTACTGAGTTTGGTCTGCTGTTTCTTGATTTCCTGGGAAAGTGAGGATAGTGATAGTGCACAGTAAGATCATGGTTATCAAATTATACTCTCAGGGAGACATAGATCACCACAGGTTTCTGATCATCCAAGGTCTGTGACTGCAGGCTGACTTCAGAGCTGCTAACCCTAACCCTTTAGGAGTGTCATCTTTGATGCTCCTAAATTGAACCAGGGAGAGGAGAGGAGAGAGGACACCTTTTCCTGCCCTCTTGCCAAGAGGCTGCCGTTCTTTTAGCTAAGAAGGAGAAGAAGTTTGTAGCAGAAGACCTGGACAGACAAGTTTGGTTACAAAGATCTAGAACAGTTACATGGATTAGTGTGTGGAACAGATCTACTCTTCATTCAGCTTGTTTAAATCACAGAAAAGAAGCAGTCTCAACAGGGTTCAGGCTAATCCTTTTTACGGTTTGTGTCAAACAGTCCTTGCTCATTAAAAACTGGGATTTCTTTTTGCATGAAACAAGTAAGTCAGCGTAGGCTGCTTACCCAGTTTCAGCTCTGGTTGCTGGGAAAGTCATTCTTTTATTTTTAGTCAGTTAAGGAGCATCATTTTTATGCTAACCTTTTTTCTTTTGAATTCTTTTCTACAGATGCCTTCCAGAAATCTTTGGATGTTCGATATGTTACTATAGATATATAGTAAAATTTTGACAGCTTTCTTATTGCTCGAAACCTGCAGGTTCCCTGCAGAGACCTTTTCTTCACTGAAGCCTTATTGCCAAGTTGTCAGAGCATTAATTAAACTAGAAGAATAAGGCATTGCGTGTCATTTCCTATACTGGATGCCTTCATGTCAGGGACATATCTCCATGGCAAGAACCTGTATATAAACAAAAAATAAGCCTGGCAACAGTACCAAAGCTCATGCATTTAAGTGAGCACAGGCATTTAAGTGAGAAATATGGCAAAAGAAAATATGGAATTTAAAGCAAAGTATTTCTAGGGAAAATGAAAAGTTTGCTGAGTACTGCAGTCATTAAGCACAAATGTGATGATTTCGTTTGGCTATGTGTATTCCAGTGTTATTTTTCATCTCCATATTTTGGGTATTTATTGGCTTAAAAGGTTTCTTATGCTAAGAACTCCACATTTATTATAGGTAGAATGGCTGTTCCTTAGTGGGATTACAGATTCTCCATACAAGCACATAAAATTATGTATAGTAAAACTTTATTCCATATAAACTGCTAATAATTTGCATACTTTTCATTTTGCTGCACGGATCAAAATGTCTTCATATATTATACATCACCTCTCAATTTGATGTACATTTACTCGGCTGTTCAGAAGCCAAAAAATACAGCACACATGTTGATGTTGTCTCTGCAATAAAATAAATAGATGCTCTGACTATAATTGCAATCCACCACTTGCTAACCCTGCAGGCAGAGCCACAACACTACTGAAACGAGTATTTTTCATTTTTTCTCACACTTCCAGGGCTGTGGTTTTCTGTGACTTTTCACAAAACAAATTTGATCATTCACTGACAGATTGAAAGAAAAATATTTTCAGGAGCTGAAAGGAAAAGATTGTATTATGGGGACTACAGAATGAATAGGTGATATCCAGAGGGTAGAACTGTCATGGGCACACAGTGGTCTTTCTTACCATATACAGAGCAGTTCCTGATGGATTATATACAAAGACTGCATGAAGAGGGAACACTACAACTGTTTGTACCTGGTTGTGCCGCTGAGGCTTGGGAAAAGCAGAGGGACATCCATCACTTGGTGACTTGGTCAAGGTCCTGGTCAAGAGCACAAGAGTAAACTTCTGGGTCACTGAAAAGGCACCTGGAGAGCACTGGTTGTATTTTCTCTCTCAATCAAACACAAGCAATGGCAGCCTATCATCTCATTTGAAACATTTTCAAGATTAAAATATCCTTGCTGTTAGGAAGCTAGATTAACTTTACATGCGTGTGCTTCTGGTCTGGAGCTGCACAGTTGTTTTCCACGAGCAAACTCAGCCCTCCACCAGGAGCTCCATGTCCAAGGTGGCCAATGTAGCCAGAGGCTTTGTTGTCTTTGGTAACACTGTGTTGTTTTAGACAGGCAGATGCAGTGGCTGTGCTGCCAGGAGCTGCCAGTGGCAACGTGTGCAGTATGTTTCCCTTCTCTTGGTGTCTTCATAGAAGCACAGAATATGCCGAGTTGGAAGGGACCCATCAGGATTGTCAATCCAACTCCTGGCCCTGCACATGACCATCCTCAAAAGTCACACCATGTGCCTGAGAGCATTTCCTTAAACACTTCTTGAACTCAAGCTTTGTGCTGTGACCACTTCACTTTCATGAAGAGCCTGTTTCAGTGCTCAGCCACCCTCTGGGTGAAAAACCTTTTCCTAATAGCCAACCTAAGCCTCCTGTTGGTCAGCTTCATGCCATTTCTTTGAGTCCCGTCACTGGTCCTGAGAGTGAAGAGATCTACACCTGCCCCTGCTCTTCTCCTTACAAGGAAGTTGTAGACTGCAATGAGGTCTCCCTTCAGTCTCGTCTTATCCTGGATGAACAGTGACCTGAACCGCTCATGTGGCTTCCCCTTCTTGGCTGACTGTCGCTGGTGTTTCAGCTCCAAGTGCAGCAGCACGGTGTGGCTGCCGTTCTCGGAGTTGCACTACAGCAGAGCAGTTTCACACTTGTGCTGCTTCTGATCCTGCACAAACCCTTCCCCAATAAATCCTGTGAGACACCCAGCTGGCTGTTCTGGGAAGTCAGTGCCCAGATATTTTGCATCTCAGGCAGCCTCTGTGGCCATACCTGGGAGCCCAGCAGTGACTCCTGCATGTCCCCACAGCTTAGGTGAGAGTTCTCGTTCAGCTTGAAAGGTCCCACCTTTGGATAGTCAGGGGTAATCAGGGCCTAAATTTAGTGCTGGACACCACGGGAGAGAGAGGGAAAGTTAAAGTGCTGCAGTGTTGGGCCATGCTCACAGCCTCCTCTTAAGTGTCAGAGCGAAGCTTGTAAGCCTCCTGCTTAGAAAAGGCCACATTTTCAGCACAGCTTCTGCCATAGTGTGACTTTCCCTGTGCTCGTCCTCAGTGCTGTGTCTGCCGAAAGGAATCAAAGGGGGCTTGAGGTGTTTCACTACAGAGCACTCACCCTTGCCTGAAGCAAGGGACAGCACTGAGGTATCTACCATGACCATGGTGAGGCTTGATATCCTCCTTAGCTCCCTCTCTGCCATCCGTGTTGCTAAAGCATCCTCACCATTACTCAAGCTGATGGCAACTCCTTTTTTTTTCTTTTTTAAAAAAGGTCTTTAAAAATAATTCTTTAAATTTTTCTGATGAATACAGTTAATCCCCTAAGAGAGGAACACTCTAGATTGCTTAGCTGCAAACATCTTTTATTCATGAGCAGAATATGCCATACATTCACCCCCTCACTCAAGTCTCAGGCATTATTTCAGGCAGAAGAAAGCACATCTTTAGCATTGCAGGCTTTTGAACAATACAAAAATGTGTGATGAAGTGGCAGCACCTCTCAGAGGCAATAACCTACTGAAACATTACAACCTTTTATAGTCAGTGGGCATTTTACAGCCTTGACTTGTGACCAACAGAACTTTGTTATTAAATGATTACTTTTTTGTACACAGAACTTTTCTCCTTTCCCCTATGTCTATTGGGTGAATCCTAAATAATAAACTGCATCAGTCTGCTTTTTCTCATAAACTACTTGGTTTTTAACTTACAAGGTTTTTAACATAATTTTCCCCAGTACATCCAGTAACTCCTTTTCTCTTTGCATTCTGGGTGTCCTATGGAAAGGCATACAAGAGTTTTTAAGTCTGCTGCAAGTCTATAACCTGCTGTTTTCCCTC
The DNA here is from genome assembly GCA_013399895.1 of Serilophus lunatus. Classification (NCBI taxonomy): domain Eukaryota; kingdom Metazoa; phylum Chordata; class Aves; order Passeriformes; family Eurylaimidae; genus Serilophus; species Serilophus lunatus. The sequence continues at coordinate 1,998,768 of VXBA01003293.1, forward strand.
TCAGGTCTATTTTTTAAAGCACGGGTGAAATAGAAAGCCTGAGAAGTGCAAAAGCTGGTTTCTTCAATTAATTTAACACATTTCTTGGTGAAAAAATGAAACAACAGCCCAGATAAAAAGTCTGTAGGGAAACGTGCTGCTTCAGACTAACTTCCCAGGGTTGGCTACCAAACGTATTTGGGCTTTGAGAGAATTAGTTCATTGTAGCTGAAACTTTAGCTTTGATCTCATAAGTTTTTTAAATTCTGAGGATTAATAGCATTTGAGGGGCAGATCCAAAGACTTTTCCTGACTCCTATGGACTATGGAGGGGGCTGTAGATACACCTGAGGTTAATGACAGGAATGCCCACGCTGCCTCTTGATCTCTGGAAATGGAATTGAGCTTTTCACAGCTCAATTAGGGATCAGTTTGTATAAATATATCTTAATATTTGACCCCAATCTCCTTTGCATGCCCTGGTGCAGTTTGCCTGTGAATACTATGGTCTCCTGTTAGCAAAAGGAGACGAGATATTTGCTCAGCAGCCTAGCAGAGATGGCTCCAGCTGAGGGTCTAACTGGGGCAGGTTGGAAAGCTGGGACTGGCTGTAGAGAAAGAGCAAAGCTTTCTGCTTTTCACCTTTGGTACTAAGCTGCCATTTTTCACAGCTCTGGATTTTGAAAGTGGTGTTTCTCTTCCAGCTATAGTTTCTCCATTAAAGATAAGCCAGCCTCCTGTGCCCAACAAATGCAGTTTTCACTCCTGCTGGGGAAGGAGGAAGAGAAGGGCTTAGATGAGAGCTGTGCTACTAAATACTTCTCTGTGCACTCACAGACTCACCACTCCTGATCCTCATGGGCTGTGTGAGACTGGAGAGCAAAGACCGAGATGAGCATCTCAAAGCCTCCCCTGCTCCCCACCATAGAAGGGCTCATTCCCGCAAGACTTGGTGAATAAATCTCCCCTTGGCAGGGTGCCCGGTCCTGTCTCCCCCCAGTCCTACTGTTTGCTTTGTGCCAGTTTTGGAGCTGGACTCACGCTGGCAGGAACTTAAAACTAACTCGGTGAAAAACTGGAGAGCTTTTTGCCATGTCTTCAGGATGGGCAAGGATGGGTGTGCTTGGTAACCACAAGCCATTAGGATCGTCTCAACTGCTCCCAAAACCAAACCCTAAATATATGCAGACCTTACTGTTTCCCTGTACATGGATGTTCCTTGCCTGTGACCAGTGGCATAGCTTGGGCCCTTCTAGCCAGTGGCTATAGATGGAAATGCTCTTCAAGAATACTATTTACAATTAGGTATCCCCATAGTCTTCCAAAGGGGGGACCCTGTATTCAAATTTGGGATATCTTCCTAAGGAGTTGTGGACAAGCTTATGCTGTCCACACACTGTACATGTGAGACTGCTAAACAAAGAACACCAAAGCTATTAAACCTGCTCTTTTCATGAGCTTTAAATTCATTGGCAACATTTTTTTTTTTAAATCACACTAATCTTTCAGAGAACAGAGCCTCTGCTGAGAAATGCTGTTCCAAGGAGAATCAGCCACCATACAAGGTATCCTCTTGATTTATAGCTGCAGCAGCCTGAATTTCATATAACATGATAATATCCTATAAAGTCTCTGAGCTCTACACAGAGTCCTGCACAGATAACTGGTTGAGCAGTATGGGAAGACAGGATGTGATAATAACGTCTTTCCTTCAGCATGAAATTATGCTATTTGGGATGCCGTACTTCTTGGATGTGGGAGCAGTAATCCTATTATCAGTCATCAACAATAAACGACATCATTGTAGATACCCATTTGCTGGAGGTGATACAGGGAAGCTATTAGGAAGCATGCTGAGGTTTCACTTGCTATTTCCTTTCAGATTTTCTCTGCAGATTTCTGTCCATCTGCAGATGTACTTTTTTTTAATCGCTATAAGTAAGAGGACATTTACTTCACTTGGTTATTATTTCAAGCCACCAGCTGTATTTCAGCACTGATATAGGGAATCTCCTTCCAGCTCTCAGGGCTGTCCCATGGAGGGTCCTGAGCCATGGCATTCTCCTCAGAGACACTCCAGGTGCAGAAGAGCAGGAGGGTTTGTGGATAGATTAATGGCTGCATCTATGGGGATGGGTAGCAAAGAATAGCAGCAAAATCGGCCATAAATTACCTGAGAGAAACCAAGTAAGGTAGACAAGTAACACCCAACTGACAGTGCCAAGCAAACAGATGAGTTTTCATCATCTTCACACCTAGCCCATCCTTTCCAGCTATGGCATACTTTTTGATTACACTCTGTTATTTTACAGCTAGTATGAAATATTTAGGGCTTTAAATTTACATAGTCATAAGACATACCACTGTGCAGTACATCTTATAATTCAAATACAGGAGCTGTATAATTACATATTTCCACAAAATTTTATTAGTGGAGGAAACAATTTTTTCCCAACACATTGAAATTATTTCTATAATGAAATCACAGGAAGAATTTCTTCAATTAAGTAGAAGTGTAAATGAACGAATTAGGTTATCCCTCTTTAGACTTCATGTGCTGGGGTTGTAGCTGGCCATTTTGTTCTAAGAAATCCTGTACAGTGGTGCAGACTGAGAAAGAAAATGTCAGTGCTGCAGCTCACTACTCTGCCCATCCATACCTCAGGTTTATGCATATGCACTCGCTTTGGTCCTGTATTAGCAACCTTAAGGAACTGCTGCTGACTGCCAAAAGACAATCATTGTACATTGCCCTCATGGCATTTCTTGACCAGCTACAGGATTTTTAACCATCCTTAGTCCAAGGCACAGGTAAGCACTTCATAAGCACAGACTCACCCTGTGAGTAGGATGGTTGCCAAAGCTTCCCATCTACTTTGCTGTTGGTGGTGAGTTATTAGATTGCAGGCACGAGCTTTCCTCACGACAGATGGGCTGGTGCACCTCTGCAGGAGGGTCCCTTTCCCATCATCTCGTCTGCCTCTCTGGTGCTGGGTGCTTTGGGCCTCTGGTGCTGTAGAAGGTTCACCTGAATTCTTCCAGATTCACTTCTCCTGTATTTCCTTTCTTCCCTAACTCTGCTTATTTTCCCCAAATTTCTCTACCTCCATACATAAACAAACACAAACCTCCAGCACCTAACTGTGATCACAGATGATGTTTGAGCATCAGTTCTTAAGAGATGTAGTAGTGTCTGTCCCATAAGTGCCCACCTCTTCCACTGGGCCATTTAGCACCTTCCTCATGCAGGAAGAGATGTGGCAAATGAAGGTGGACAGTGTTTGTCCAATATGAAGCTGACCTTGGAGAAGACCACAGAGGGAAGATTCTTAGACAGTCTTCCCATGAGTAAAGGGAGAGATGGAGATAGTATTTTCAATGAGAGATCCAGCTGAATTTTTATAATACACATTTTTATTCTTTTACACATCCTCTCTTTCTCTGATCAGGGTCACCTCTTCTCACTAGTCAGTAGCACAGATGTCAGTGGATTGCTTTCTCCTTTGGGAGATGAACATTTCACACTCCTCTTGGCTGGGAATCACAGGAGGCCCCACAGATCTTTGCACAGCACCCCAAAACAGCACCTTTGCTACATGCTAGTTTACTTTGCTAAACCTTGCACTGGACACCTTACGTGTTGACACAATGAATTCCTATGAAGAATGGCTTTTCAAAATGGCATTTTTGTAAAATCAACTGTTGCCAATCATTTAAAAATACACATGGGATCAAAGTTCTGTTTATCCAAGGTTTAATAATTACCTTAGCAATGTAAAGCTGAGCCCAGTGGCACAATAAACCTTCCTGTCCAGTTTGACATCTTGTATGTTGATGTTGACTCATGACTTCAGTCACTGTTTACAAATATTAGCCTGGGAGGTCCTTATAGATCAAAATAAGTGATGTTATCAGGTAGGCAAAGTTAGAAGAATGCTACAAAACTGACGTTAATCTGATGAAAATATCTTCTAAATTAAACAGGTGGTGGAGCTAAGCCTCTTCTTCAGGCTTTTGTTCCACTGATCTACTGAAGGACAGATTTGCATTTATTGGAGCCTAAGGATTCGTTATGGTACAATTATTAAATGCAACCTACATAGCACTAACAAGAGGTGAAACCAGGGTCACTCTTTAACTCATGGATCAATAAATCTTTTCCATCCTTGAACTGTAATGTCAAATGTCATTGCCTAGAAATTCCTCTCCCAACACACCAGTATATGCCCATTACAGTTATATTCTCATGTCAGGGTACAAATAGCATACACATAATCTCAGCTACACTTTCCAGTTCTCTATGCAATTTCTTTTACTTGCAGGTAAATCATACTGTAATTTCAACATCTATAAATAAGTAAATATATTCTGATTAATTTTAAACTTCCATAAGTTTCACTCTGCCAATACAGTAATTGTTCTCAAACTTTTCCATTTCTCAATAAGAATAAAATCTTTGCCTAGACTCCATATTCACAGTGACAACACAACATTAACATCTTTGTAATTCAGATAAGCGAGATCTTCCCTAAGAAATTCAGGGGGAAAATATGCAACCTGACAGAACAGCATGAAGCTCCCACATGAGAATCCTGAGAGGAAGTGTCTACATATTTCAGAGTAAAATCAAAGGAAGCCATTAAAAAGGAGCACATTGTCTAAAATGTGTTGAAATGAGACGTGTATTTATTCTCTCCCTGAGGTAAAAACCTGTACAACTTTGGGTTAACAGCCCATAAATTATCAAGTCATTTCTCACTCATGGAATAAATAGCATCTGAGAGTGTCTGCATCCACACATCAGCTGAAGCTGGAGAGAGCTAAATTTACAAAACATTGAATCAAGAGGTATGTGAGACTCAGTAAACAGCACAAAATTGAGTGACTACAACAAGGAATATTGCAGCTGATCATCAGGTTTTCAACTTTTCAAGAAGTTTCTGCTGGATTTCATGGGGTGCTCAGAGCCCTTCTGCAGAGCTTGGCATAACAGTGAGCACAGACCAAGGAGGTAGGTGGGTGTGGAGGATGGACAAACCAAGCAGATTGACAAGACCTAGCCTGGGCAGCAGTCCTTGCTTCAACCATACTTAACCATAGTGTTTTGGGACCACTGGGTGAAGATGAGAGGGTCACAGGTGGTTAGTGTTATCCAAATTCCTGGCTGAGCTGTACCTTTCCTCCCCACTCCCTTCCTGAAACCTATCCAGCCATCCTAGTGGCTGCCCCATGTGGATGTAGGTCAATATTCAGAAAAGATCAGCAAAGGTGGAGCTATCCTGCCTGCTCCACTGTTCAGTGGTGAGGAGGGTGCCTGCCTTCTGTGAAGTCCTAGGCTTAAAAATCTTGATGGTAAAAGCACAAATTGACAGGTTTCAGCACAGGGTGATCCAGGAGCCTCAGCTTGTATCCCTTCCAGATACTACCCTCTCTGGATACACTGCTTCTTGAATAAAGATACCTGTGTTGGAATGGGCACCCCTCTCACTCAGCCTGCAGAACACATAGGAAAGGGATTGGGGATCAGCAGTGCTGGCATTCATATTCAAGAGGCATGTCAGGTCCAAGAGCCAGGCGTGGTGAAAGCACCTCATAGAGGGCTTCTGTCCTGCAAAAGCCTGTCCTGGCCTAGTGGTGGTCCACAGTGATGCTTCACCCTGGAGCAGGACCGAGATGCTGCCAGGACAGACCCCACATCTAGGAGTGCTCTGACCCCACAGCAGGGCACAGCTGGCAGAGCAGCACATGTGGATCTGCCCTGAACTTCAGAGCACATCAGCAATTACCTGCTCTTTTCTGATTAACGAATTCCTGGTCTCACTGCATATTTTTAAGGGCAGGTATCCAGAGGCTGGACCACACGGTGTCTTCCCAATACTGTGAAGAAGTGCCCATGCTGGCAGACTGTAGGAACCTCAAGTGACTTTTTCTTTAGTGGATTAAGCTGGACCTCATCCTGCAGCACTCACAGGTCAGCCTCGGGCCTCTGAAGAGGCGTGAACTGGGCCAAGAACATCAGCCCTAGAGATAAATATGAGTAAACACAGGCAAACAAATTACAGAGGGGAAAAAGAAACTGACAAAGATGAATGTGGCAGATGAAATGTAACCAAGTGTGTTAATGTGGGTCAGACAAAGACTTAAAAAAATCTTGTACTCAGGATATTAAAATTGCACTCCCTGTTGTGTACCTACTTGCACCTCTTTTCTAAACATTATTTCTGCTACATTTGCCTTGAATTAAGAAAGAGGTTTTTCATCTTCGAAGCAGTCAGACCTGCAATTACACCGACCCAAGTTTTGCATGAAGTAATATTTTTTCCTGCCTTAAACACAATTTGTGCTCAAAATGAACTTGTTAAATAGTCTGTCATCTCACGTTTCCTTCTGTAAAGAGCAGACAACACCTGAATAGTTAATGAACTGCAGTGCAATTTAGTCAGAGTGGGAAAAATACTATTTCAAACAAAGAACAAAGTCATCCCCTCCAGTTTTTCCCACTGCCCTCAGCTTCCTGCACTGGTTGTTGGGTTGCTCAGTTACCCTGCACATGGTGTCCTTTGAGCATGTACTGAGACAATCTGCCCAACCCCAAAAGCTGCACACACATTATGGGAGCTGATGTTTCCCACCACCATGCTTCACAAGAAGCTATTTAAGTGGGAATTCCAAGGCAGTCTGCTGCCCCAAGTCATGGACCAGCTACCCCAGCCCTGTTCAGGCTGTGTAGTCTTAGTGTTTCAGCCTACGTAGGGGCTTACAAGTGCTGGATGCCTTATTCGCCCAATAAGTCATTTACTAGGAGGCGTTCATCCCAGTAAACAAGAGCATTGATGTGCCTCCAGTTGTAGTGCTGAGCCCAGAAATGTTGCTCAGAGGAGTCATCATTTGCAGTAGCAACAGCTCTGGAGCTGTACACTGGAGTGAATGATGCAGAGCTGTGCCAAATATGGTATTATCAAAATAGCTTTTGTTCCAATATACTGAGCACATCGAACAAAAATATTACCTATTGTCTGGGTTGTAAGTTCCCTCTTGTATAAAATATGAATAACATTTTTTACCTGCATTCGTGAACTTCTTTGTCTCTGGGTGCAGAATTTATACACGGCCACAACATTGCCCTTATTTATTACTTTCCTTAAGCACCAGGAGTTACAAAAATGTACTTTTACTTTGATCCTTCACAGACCCAGTAGCCTGCAGGAAGACTACAATTCATCAATGGTTTTGTTATGTGTGTCACTGTAACAGAGGGCAGGAATAAGATACAGCATTCCTCTGCCACCTGGGACCATCCGCTACCCAGCAGCGTGAAGGCAGATGGGTAACATCCTCTCAGCAGGTGAAGTGCATGAAAACATGAAAAAATAAAGTGGTGATTGTGGCTGGGAAGTAGCAGTTAAGGAAATTTAACTCAGCTGACTGTGATGAGTAAAGATGCTATCAATAGTTCCTGCTACTGGCTAGTGAGTTATTGGATATGTGATTTCCACAATCTAACTGCCCTAGCACATTGCTATATTAAATCTTTTGTTGCTTTTGTTGTTTTATCCCTAAAGAATATGAGAAAGGTGAATTGCTGACTTTCCACAGCTTGCTTTGGCTGCAAATGGAGCTTCAGCTCCTCAGGGCTTCAGCTCATGGGCAATGAAGCAAACAGCGACGGCGGGTGAAGATGGAGCTGTCTCCCACCTGCCTGCCAGAGGTTACTGTTGCTCTAATGGTGTCAGCAGCAGAAAATATCTGCCCAAGTCAGCTCAAGCTGGGGCACAAGGGTGGAGCAGCAGAGTTGTAGGTGCTGAATCAGCTCTGTTTTGGAGCTCCAAGGGACGTTAGCAGCAGCACAGAAGCAGGGCAGGGCAGGGCAGGGCAGGGACTATTGCAGGACTTGCTTAAGCAGCTATGCCAAAGCTCACAAGCACATTTTGTGCTTCTTCCCCCAGGACTGTGTTTTGTTGGCAAATAATTTCCAAAAGAGGGAGAAACTGAATATTGTAACCTTGTTATTATCCACTGGAGAGGTCAAATCTCTCTGAGCCCGATGTTAATTTAATTAGTGATGGGGCAGGGCTTTAGTAAACAAAACCCAATGCTAAATCAAACAGAGGCATCTTGCTTAAAACTCGCTATTATGCTCAAAAGAACTAAGATGGCAAAAACTGAGTGAAAATAGCTCAAGGAGTACAAGGAGCAAACTCCAGTCCCCATGGTTCAGTCCTTGCTGTGTGTGTCAGGAAGCGCATACTTGGAAGTCTGCATCTTTGGTGCGGGAAAAAGAAAATATAATAGACAATAGGGTGCTGTGGAACAGAAAAACACAGCCAGGCAGGGTCCCCATGACTCATATATAGAAGATCTTTCCTCAGGAGTGGGAGTCATAAAGATCTACAACAAAGTATTGTAACCTGCTAAATACCACAAGTGTCTCTGAAGCCTCATTAACTTCCCACAGTGATGATTTTTTCTAAATACGTGACATCTTACTTCGTTTTACTCCATGCCAAGCACATTTAAAGGCACTACCTTGACTTCCCTTCAAGTGGTTTGTCTGAAACACTCATTTCTTGCTCTCTCTCCCTTGTCCCCCTCCCCAGTACTGGGCGATGCTCTCTTCACTTCCAGGAGGAATGACAGCAGCATTCTGCTTCTTGGAACAATGTTCTGGTTTACCTCCAGGAGTCAACAGTAGGTGGTTTACTTTCTGGCATTTCTGTCTCTTTTTTTGTTACTTTTCTAGGCCATTTGCCAAAGGGGAGAAAAAAAAAAAAAAAAAGAATACCATGCTCTGCATTTCTAGATCTTCTCCCATTCAAGGCTCCTCGAATATTTGACAAACATCCTTTATTGTAAGCCAGGCTGCTGGCAGGTGGATGCAGTCGCTCTGGCCCCGCCAAGGACATGCTCCCCTGCCCACTCTCTGGGCAGTGGGACATGAATGTTCAGCTGCAGGAGAGCTGCAATTGTGCAGCAGTAACAGGGCAAAAGCAAAGGCAGCTGCAGGCTGAGATGAGTTTTCACTTCCTCTTACAAACCAGAGCCATGGACAACTCACACTAGGTCACAGTGGTGTGGTACCTGTGCAGCAAAAGTCCCATCAGAGTCCTCAGGTCAGGTGGCTGCTGCTCTCCCGCCCAGCCCCAGGTGCCATGGCTGGTCACTCAGTGAGGAGGATGGCACCGTGGATGGGCAGAGCTGGTCACAGAGCAGAGCTCACCCACAGCTCTGGCACAGGGATGCACCTGCAGCAGTGTGGGAGTGGCACCCATGCCTGGAAACACAGGATTTCCAGATCTGTGGTGAGGAATTAAGTCTGTGTGTACAGCTAATAAAGATAACTCCTTTCCTCTTATCTTACTGGAAGGAGGAGCAAGAAAAAGGCCAAGAAATTAGCCAGATAATGTTGCCAGGAGCAGTGCCCTGAGCCCCCTGGGAAGGCCGATAAAGCCCTGTTATGACCACAAGGCAGCAGAGGCATTGCTGTGCCCCCAGCCCTGCCTGAAAGTAGGAGAGGGAGAATATGTAAGTTACCAAGTCTCCCCAGGTCACTTTGGAGACATCAACTGCCTCGTCCTTAGGGACAAAAGCCAGTGTCATGTGCTCTTGCACCACACATCCTTTGAGAAAAGATTTTGGAGACAATAAACTCCAAACTCCTGACAATTTCTTCCACATAACTAAAGAGTCTCAGAGAGAAGATCGTGGCACGGCAGCCACTGTGACAATACGGTCACATGGGCCAGGGGCAGGACAGGGGCTATAAGGACATACAGGCACTCAGACTGAGTATTTTTATTGTAGAATGAGTGATTATTGACTGGCAGATATGGCGTATGTGGATATGTGAACTTGAGCAGTGGGGCTGCACTGGAGCTATTGGGGTTCCCTATGTGCAGCTGGGGCATCCTAGGGGGCTTCAGATGAACTTTGGGAAAACAGAATAAATTCAAATATGAGCAGGGATCTAGAGGCACGCCCTAGGATTTGTTCCAACTCCATAAACACCCATCAGAAATCTTTAAACCTGTTACGAGTCAACACACGATGACCCAGCAGTGTATTTTAAGACACTGTTTTCACAGGTTCATCTCCTCCCTTCCATGGCAGCTCTCCAAGAGCCTGTTAAGTTTTATGAGTGTGGTGCCTCTTCACACTGTTGTGCATCATGTCATACAAGAAATGGGAGGACCCACATCTGCTGGGATGCTGCTCTCTAAGGAGTGCTTCTTGAGGGTTTACCAATCTGTGGAAGACTGAGCAGGGAGCTCATTGAGACGTAGAGAGGCTGATCTGCTCGGCGTATTGAAGAGATGGATAAGAGGAGGTCTTTTCACAGCTGATATACCTTCACAGGGAGAGGCCTCTGCTATGACTCAGCTCTGATATCTGGCACTGTTGGACAAAATCCAACATGGGGAATGCAAGGACAACTGTATTAAAAATGAAAATGTTTTATATAGGCCAAATAGTTAAAAAAGCTTCCTCACATCATTCTGAAGAGAGAGCAGAAGAGTTTCTGGCACTGGAAATCTTTAGGACCTCATAAAATGAGTTTGTAACCTGGACAGAAAGCCCCAGTCTGGAGCTCGTTGTCCCTGGTGTATCCTATGATCAACTCCACCTGGTGTCAGGATAATGTCAGGAGCACCTTTGCACTTAAAAGTTGTTGAAGCAGACTCCTTGTTTTACTCAGACCACTTCATATCATTAGTGTAAAGGGAGCCTGAGAGCGCTGCAATCAGTATCTAGCCTAGTACAGTCACACCCTCAGCCTGCTGCCTGTCCTGGGCCCGTTGATACGGCTTCACGTTAAAATTGATGGCACTAAGACATGGAGGAACAGATTAACAAAGAGAAGCCTAGGGCAAAGATGGGAGTCTGGTAGTTTTCTTACAATGGCTGGACTGCTCCTTAGCAGTATAACTATGATTCCTCTTGGGAATAAAAGTGGTGTGGTGTCATTTATACTTTATATTATACAAGATATTTTCATTGACAACCACTTTGAGCAGCTTTTCAGTGACCTTCTTAAAGGGAGCTGGGAGGAATATTTGACTCATAAGTGGTGAATTTTAGACTTCTAGTGGAGGATTTGAAATAATGAAAAATATCTGCTTATATATTCTGTAAGATTCTGGCTTATCTTAATACTTTGCTTTGCTGCTAATCAGAATTAAGATTCTTTAAAATTAACCTATGAGTCAGATTTTCCAACCAATCTTATTTGGTTGAAAAAGTCATCTTGTGGCTCAAAACTGAAATGGAGAGTCCATTCCTAACTTCTTTACTACATTTGCCTGGTCACTGTATGCTGGCCCTGTGTTCTTTTGTTCTGTGTGCTTCTTGGATAGGACTTGCCCTGAAAAACAATTAATTTTACAATTTACGAGCAGATAAAATTAAAGTAGTATTACTGTGCAGTTCTGGGGATCAAGGCTCTGAGGAGACATTTTCAATAAATGAAGTGTGCTAGGAAGAAGAAAGAAGTTATACACTGTTTGTTTTCTGTCCCCATTTTTTCATCATGGCATCATCCATTTCACATCACCCACATCATTACATCCATCTTCAGGCCTGGGCCCACATGTACCTGGGTTTAAGGGTTCCTGAAGCTGTGACAGTCAGATTTTTGTCCAGTGTGCACCTCCACAGATCACACTTCTTTCTGGTGATGCCTGACTGCCCCTTACACCTGCCAAGGCACTTGCAGACACCCAGGGCCCATGAGAGCACGCACATGCTCCCTTTGCCCTCCCTAACCATCCTGCAAGGCTGTGCAGAATGCCCTTACCTTCATCCCCCGCCTGCCTCTGCTTCATGCTCAGCCAGCCCCTGCTGCCTGGCTGCCATGGAAGCCTGTTCATGTCAAAAGCCAAAGCCAGGCTCCCACTCCCACTTCAAAAGATCCTCTTTAACCACAGAGAAGGGAAAAGAAAAAAAAAAAAAAAAAGAAAAAAGGAAAAAAGACGACATTTAGTTTAGTGCATAAATCCAGCTAGTCAATTACTGAGGGTGGGCAACACATTAACCCCTGTGCTGACGTGCTGGAAAACAAATCTGAGAATTCGGTGGCCCCTGTGACCGGATCTCACATAATTTATGAGCTCTGACATGCCCATGTATGTCCTGCACCAGTGGGTCAGGGAGTGTAGGGATGGCAGGATGGATGCTGAAGCCTGGTCTCTACCCAGGAACACCCTTCTCCTGCATGACCCAGCCTGTCAGTGGGACTCCTACTTGTCCTCAGAGTCTGCATAAATTTTTGATGCAAGTACCATTCACCTTTTGCTTGGACTGTATTTGCAGCCACAGCCAGAGAGTTTTGCTGTAGACAATAGGCAAGCAAAATGCATTCTGAAAAATCCTATTGGCTTGCTTGTGGACAGATGTGTGCCCCGGATAAATGTGTTTGAGTCTTGGATCATCTTGCTCAAGTCTACTGACATGCAGTCACACAAAATACATATTTAGATCCATTTTAAATACAGTATCATAAAGGAAAGCCCTCTAAACCTGCAGTAAAATGTATTTCCAGCTCTCTGCGAGTTTAGTGATTGCTAATGAAAGAGAAGGGATATATTTTCTGGGGCCCTGAAAGGTTAGTGATCATTAAATAAAACAGAAAGAATATCTTTTATAGATTTCCTCAATTTACATCCCACTTTTCCGCACAAAGTAAACTGTTAAAACTGTCCTGGCCTCTTAGCCCTGTGTACCTTGGGTCCTCGGGGTTACTCAAGTTAGAATAGCAAAGAGGAGAGATAAATTAGGCAGTAAAATGGACTAAGAGTTTCTTTTGTGACCACTGACATTTAAAAAATTCTTCAGATAAAGGCTACCCACGATAAACATTTGCAAGTTAATGAAAGTCTTGGAAACTTCAGTATGCAGATGTAACATGGGTAAATACCCATCATTTCTTTGTGGAATGCCAGAGCAGCAAATGGATAGTAGGACAGAGTAGTCATGGATGTGATACTTGCTGTGGGAGATACCTCTTTATACAAGATGTGTTTATTTAAGGTACATTGAAAATCGGATTTGCAAAATGAGATAGAACATTAGAATTGTAAATAACGAGAGTCAAGTGGAATTCCCTTAAATATACTTAGACACACAGTGCTAAAAGGGCACAGCAGCACCATGGATCAGAAAGAGAAAAAAGTATATTCTTATGCCTGTATTGCATCCAGAACAGTACATTAAAGGAAAGATCATCTAAATTGGGAACATGTAAAAGAAAGAACCATAATGACTGTTGTGTATTTGTCTTCAGCAATTTTTAGCTTTTTTCCTAATAGAGAAAAAATAGTTTTAAGTTCAAAGTCCCTCCCACTACCTTCTTTTCCAAGCATGAGCTTCCGGTTAAATCCTTAGGAGATTTGGATCTTTAAAGCAATCCCATAAAAATAAAATATATAAGATATTAAAGCATAAAAGCTTTCAACTCTTTGAAAATATTTACACTTAAATGCTATTATTAAGCCAGGCAATGGAAAGTTTTTAATACTTGTTCCCTCATTTTTTTGTTTTTTGTTTTAAATCCAATATTCTTTTTGATGGCCTCAAGATTAATAATAAGTGTAGGGATTTAGGCTCACCTATATGATAGCATCTTGTAAAGAAATACTTTCTGAAAAAGAAAAGACTTTTAATATTCTCTTTTATATTCATACCTCATTAATGTTAATAAGCAATAAAGAAATACAAGTTTAAACCCCTTTGAATGAAATGCAGTGAAAAAGAGATAAAAATGTGTACAGTTAAATACTCTATTTTCAGATGAAATCATGAGATGTCAGTTTACAGACTATGCATATTGCACCAGCCCACTGGAAATGGAGCAGCCAAACAGCTGCTATTGTTCCTACCCTAGCAAAAATTAAAATCTCGTAATAACATAGGCATGGAAGTTGCCTATAATTTCACATTTAGGCCTTTGTTTAGAAATTACTTGGGCTCTGCTTAAGAGCAAAGTTCATGTAACTGGCAAAGCAAGACAGCTTTATTATCTGATTGTGACAAGTCCTGTACACAAAAAAGGGATTCATCCCAAAGGGTTATTTGGAATGGCCAAAGCAACTCCAGAGTGCCAGGCTTCTCTGGTAAGTCCCTGCATAAATAGGAGAAGAAAACAAGGAGACTTCATGAACAGAAGACTTTGTTTTGTAAGAAAAAGCGAGATCAATTAGCTACTAATTACTTTTGACTTTCCTGTCCAGCATTCACAGGTCAGATGCTTCAACTTTGCTGACACTGAAGTTTCAACTTCACTGATAGACTCAAGAGACACAGGGTTCATCTCATTTTATCATGGTCAGACTCATCGTCCCCATTTATTTCTCTGATGTGGGTTATGAAGATAACTGAGGGAGGGCTTTAGAGCCTGCAGTAGAAGTGCGTCTTTGGGTTGGTCACCCACCTGTTGTGGTGGCAGAAGAGGTCCCCCTCAACAATTTGTATTTTTTGCTATTCTACATCTGGGAAAAGAAGGGAAGAGGCGGGCTGGGATAGGCTGGGCTGGGCTGGGCTGGGACAGGATGGCACACTGGCACTGAGTATCTCAGTCTGGCTCTGTGCTGTATTTTCAGTGCAAATATTTGCCGAAAACCTTGCACTCCAGAAGACTATCCGTGCCTAGGAATACTCACTCCTTATATCTCAAGTTGACAAGAATATTTGTGAACTACAGTGTCTGCTGGGCCCGGGGGTACCGGCAAGACAGCAATGCTTCTTCAAAGGTGATCATGAGCATTCATCTCTTATATCAGCTGCAGAGATTGGGTTTTCTGCACATTCATCACATCATTCTCCTCTAGCCATCAGTATGTCTTTCTTTAGGAAAATCTTCCAAGAAGCAAAAAGAGTGAGTTTGCTTTGTGTGTACATCTGGTGGTCAAGAGGAAAGACATAAAAAGGAAACTCTGCATGCTTGTGTGGATGAATAGAAAATGAAGACTTGGTGGAAAGATCTGACTTTGGAAAGTCCACTTTATAGTTTTATTAGAGTAAGCAAATCGAAAGTGCTTCATCTTTCTGTACTGTTTTCAGACCACATGCTATACCACAATGAATAAATGACACTTTAAGTTTGGTGCTCCATGGCTCTTGCTTATTTGCACATGATTATGTAGAAAGGCTAGCTGTTGAAAGCTCGGGACAAGATGTGCATCGGGACTGTCCACATGGAAATGAGAACAGTGGTTTTTTACATTCTTCCATGAAAGCCTTTACTCAGACCCAAGGAGCTTGGATAAAGCGCCTTATTTCTTGATTTTACTCAATAGTTCCTTAACCTGCACTGATCCTTTCAAAATTATCTGCCACGGCCACGTTAATAAAGCAGCTACTCGCCTGCTAATGTGCTTTTCAATTCTGCTTTTGGGGTGTGAGCTGTCTCCCTGAATGAAATGAGCAGCTCCACTGCCTGAATAATCACTTCCTTAAATTAATATGGACTGCAGCCATGTCCATCTGTGCTGTGATTTCCCACCCATGCTTGAAAGAGGCCTGTACCTCCTAAGTAATTATTTACATTCCACCTACTGCATACCCCATTGCAGACAACACTCTTTACTAATTTCTCATCTCAATTTACTCCTCGTTGTGTTAAAAACATACTGCATGAGGGGTGAAAGCCCATGGTAACCCCCATCCTGAAGAATTAGGTACTTCCTGTCTTTAACACAGAATAGTTGTAACTTACATAAAGGCCTTGGATTAGAGAAGAGAGAAAATAGAGGTTTTTTTGATTTTGGCAAGCTTCTATTTTTGTTCCAGGTGGGTTGGTGTTAGTCACTTTTCCTAAATAGTTGGTTTAATTTTATTAATAATAATAGCTTTGCTGTCAATAGAAGAATGAATGAGAAATTCTGGGCAAAGACCTTTCATAAACGCCTCATCTTCAAAAACCAGATCCCATATTTATCCAGACCAGTGAGGGGACATGAAACCAATGTAAAAGCGCACTGGGACATGCCTGGTTTCCTGTGAAAGGGAGAGGACAGTATGATGTGAGGCTCCCACAATACCCAGCCACGCTGCAAGTTGCTGTGGGGCAGAGTGGGATGTACTGGTTCTCTGGGTCAGAAGAAAATCTTTCACACCAGGTAAGGTTTGGAGTGACTTATGGGTAAATTGTGCTTATATCAGTGAGATCCTGCTGGAGCTGGAAAAGATCTTCCTTGTAGGCAAAGAGTAGCAGGGCATGGAATCATCTTTTTCTTACTTCCCTCTGATACAGAGGGCTTGGTTACAGCCTTGGTTCCCTGTAAACATCTCAGCAAATGACTTCCTGCTATTGTAGGGATATGCAAAGTTGTGAAGTTTGTGGTTCCTCCTGTTTTACTGATGGGCACCATTAGCATCACTCTTCTATGTAAAGATGAGTCTGAAATGTGCAGGAGAGCTTTGGAAAGCACTTTTTGACCTAGATGGGTAGGGTCTGAGAAGGCAGGTATCTATTACACTATTTCTAGAAGATGCAGGAAATGGAGTTTGAGATGCCAAATTGTCCCTTTGAATCCTCTGTCCTTGATTATCAGCGATCTGGGGTTTCTACTGGATTCCCCACCAACAGAGCCTGGATGAAATGGCAGGCCATGACTTCCCTGTCTTGCCCCTTGAAGAAGACGTGAGAGTTTAGAGGCCTCATAAAAGTGTAGAAACAAAGGAGAAAGGAGAGAGTGATGCATAACATAAAAAAGAGGAGGATGGAGAGGCACAAGGCTTCCAAGTGGAGCCATTACTTTTTCACCTTCTTAAACTGACTGTCCCCTCATTGGTAAGTGACACACATGTCTCCTAGAAGAAAGAGGTGGGCTGTCTGCACTAACAATCCTGTTTGCTCTGAATACTAAGCAGATGGAAACAAGGAAAATTGTGTAAAATTCATCAGCATGGACCCTATTCAAATCCCAGTGACTTCAAGGAGCACTAGTCTGAGCCCTGAAATCTGCTACTAGATTAGACACCCCATGGTCACAAGATTATTTTGGGAATTATCTCTTGAAGGAAAAAAAAAAGCATTGCTGACATCTACACTATCCCGACAAAGGCAGACGGCATCCCCTCCTCCCACAGCAGTGGGACCCCTTCCTCTCTCATCTTGTTTTTTATAAAATAAGAGAGTTGGCTATGTCTAGCAGCCCCGCCCCACAAACCGACTGGCCAACTTTCCATGGCTGCTGAGCAGAGTGGGTACAAGCCAGGGTGTGTTTGCCCAGCCAAAGCCCCTCTGGCATGGCCTGGCCTCGCTGGCGAGCTCTTCCCTCTTTCTGGAGGGAAGCAGGAGTGCATGAGGGACAACGCAACCTGTTGGCAGTGGTTTCACTAGCGAGCTTGCAGAGCTTTTGCCTATATGATATTTGGCATGAGGAAATTATATTATTAGTCTGTCACTTTTACAAGCATTGAAATACATGGAGGAGGCACAGATGTTAAAAAAAACTCTACTAAAGCAAACAAATACTCAAAGTTGGAAAACAAATAAATTACCTAAAAAAGAAGTCTTGGAGCCCAACCAGCTCCTCATCAGCCGCTGCAAAGCCCTGTTTCCACAGCAGTGGCCAGAGACACCCACCAGCCAGTGATGGGAGATGTCCCATCCCCTACATGGTTCACTACCATTCTCCTTTGTTTTTATAGCAAATATAGTGCATTTCTCCATCCAAACTGAGGATAGACATTGCCTTACTCCATCCCTAGTGAGATGCAACCCAGTAAGACAGGAAACAGCAGCAAAGTTTTGTGGTGACAGTGAACTCGGGCTCGATGCAGAGCCAGCGGAAAAGGCAGGTTGGGCAGATGGCAAGGATGTCCCCTGGGCCACCACACATGGGATCTCCGTCAGCTGGGTGGGAGGTGGGCCAGAGAAGCAGCCTGCACGGACACGGGGCAGCTGCATGGTGCCATCCCTGTGGCTTGCACTTCCATGGAGGAAACCTTTCCCTCTGGCACTGAAACCAGTCCAGGAGGGAGACCCTGGACTGTGCCAGTTTTGCGCTTCAAAAATGCTGGCAGGTAGGCTCTCCTTTCTGATTACATCATGTCACTAGCACTCACCCCGGCTGTCTCTGGGCGTTGGGCAGGATCCAGTAGCAGCAGGTTAGGTACTTTAAACCATGGTGGATTTGCTCCCATCTCCTCAAGCTCTGGTCACTCTCTCAGCCCTGCTTTGCTAAAAATGCATGTTTTTATGAATTATTCGACTTGCCTGTTTTTTGTGCTCAGCTGCTCATTCCCCTTGTGGTCCCCACTGGGTTTGCTTCTTTGCCTTGGATGAAGGGCCTGGGCGCACACTCCCAGGGCACTGAAGCCCTCTCCCAGGGACACCTGCACACCCCAGAGACTTACACACTGACCTCCCAGTGTTTCCAGACCTACCTCTGGGGATGTGTGTACATGTATATCATATTGAACATGTCAATGGAGAAGGTTGAAGTAAAAATCTCACTTTTTTCCCGCAGTGGGTACAGCAGAGGCAGGGCTGTAGCTTGGACAGGGACAGGTGCAGCAGTAGGGGCAGAGGGCAGGAGCTGGGGCTGACACGAAGTAACAGGGACCCGGGCAGAGGAGTAGGGACAAAAGGACAGGGTATGGGGCAGGCGCACAGGGGCTGGGACAGAGGGACAAGGACACGTACTGGGCAAAAGGAAGGGCGATGGAGCATAGAGACAGAGAGATGGGGCAAAAGAATGGACGGAGGGATAGAAACAGAGACACGAGTTGAGGCTGAGAGACATGGGGAAAAGGAGCGAGAGGGCCAGGGACTTAGGTGGCAGGATGCGGACTGAGGACAGGGACAGGAGGAGGGGCAAGGGGCAGGTACAGGGACCGAGGCAAGAGCAGTGGCCGGGGCTGGGACCCGGGAGCAGAGACGGGGGCAGAAGCTGGGGCGTGGACGCAGGTCCAGGGGCAGGGACAGGGACCCGGCGGCAGACAAAGGGCGGGCAGCAGAGCCCAGCTCGCAGCCCGCGTACCCGCAGCGGCAGCACCGAACACCGGCGCGCAGAGCGAGGAGCAGGGGGAGCGGGCGGCGGCAGAGCGAGGAGGCGGAGGAGAAGGAGGGGAGGGACCTTCCCCTCCCTCCCACCCCGACACCGGGGGGAAATAAATTATTCCCAGCCCTCGCACTCCCAGCTCCGTGCCCCGCACCCCGGCAGCGGCAGGCGGGGACGGTGCAGCCTTCTTCGGGCTCGGAGGGGCCGCCCCTGCCCACGCCGCGCTCCGCGCCCCGCGCCCGCCTCCCCAC
>VXBA01003293.1:2018025-2122909 GCA_013399895.1 Serilophus lunatus
CTGCTGGCCGCCCTGGGTGCCCTGCTGGCGGCGGGCCGGGCGGCTGCCCCCCGTGCCCGCTTCTCGCCCTTCTTCTTCCTCTGCACCCACCACGGCGAGCTGGAGGGCGACGGCGAGCAGGGCGAGGTGCTCATCGCCCTCCACATCGCGGGCAATCCCGCTGCCTACGTGCCCGGCCAGGAGTACCACGGTAGGTGGTGGCGCCCGCCGTGCCCGGCGCTGCTCGTCCCCCAGGCGGTCCCGGGGTGTCCCGCGGGAGGGAAAGTGGTGGTGAGGGGAAAGAGGGCGCCCTGGACGGGGAACCACGCAGTTGTGCGCCGTATCCCAGGTCAGCCCGGCGGGAGGCTCGGCGGGGCACCCCGACCGTGAGGGACCGTCTTCGCCAGCCTCGGGCGCAGGGACCGCCGCCCGCGCCCCTGTCCCAGCGCCGCGTTGCCTCGGCGCGGCTCCAGCCAGGAGCAGCCCCGAGCCAGAGGAGATTGCGAGTCCCATCTCCTCAGCCGGCCCTGGGCTGGATCCAGAGCCTCCCAAGTTGCCGGCAGTCTGTTCCCTTCCCGCTTGAGCGGGTTTCGGTGCCAGCTTGCAGTGAGCGCATCACCCTCTCCGCGGGGGCTGCGCCTGCCGCAGCTGGCGGCATCGGGTCACCGCGATGTGTCACTGCGAGGACCGGCCCGGCCTGTTGCTGTCCCTGAAGGGGCCACGGGCGAGGACTGGGGGTCAGACACTCACGGGTGGCTTAGGAGATGGAAGGACGTGCACGGAACTAAGAAATAAACCAGCTTTTTGTAAGCGCCCAGATGAAGGCGAATGAACAATAACAGGCAAAGTTGTTCAATAAGTAGGGTCTCTAATTTGGGGCTGTACTGGGTTAGGGACAGTGCCCAGGGCTGAGCACGGCCTCGCAGACAGGTCCACTGGTGTGGGAACCTGCTTTCAGCTGCAGAGTGCCCCTGGACATCAGGAACCGTGCTGTTCAACAGCCTCCTCATCATTGCTCTATGTAGAAAACTTCTATGTGTGAAGCATTTTTTTAATTTTTAACGGCGAGAGACCGTTTAAAGGTTTAATCCTTCTTCTCTCTTTGTGTCTGCTTGGAGTTTGCAGTGCTACAGAACAGTAACAGCTAATTCCGCAATAAGCAATTGAAAGTCAGAGAAAATGTCAATACATGTTTATTTAAAACAGCTTGTTCAGTAACAGATACTGTGTAATGGTCCTTGGCTAAAAGATGGAGTTAAAATTCTGACTTTGGTATATTCCAGCTCAGAATTTAAATTTCTGGCAAATCATTGTACAGTTGAATTATGTGAGGATTATGTTTGACATTTTTACTGTAAAGACATAAACCCCAAACACATCAAAGATTCATTTTCACACAATCTAAGAGGTCCTGAAGTTTTTGCCTATGTATAAGCTTTAACAATATGGTTTTACCAAATTCATAGGAAACTTTTGATTTTAAAATACTGGCATCCTTTTTAATAACCCACATATGTAAATTGTATGACTTCACCAGATAATTTTTTTCCTTAGAGCCCTTGGTCTTCCAGCCCATAATACACACTCAAGTTAGGTAAATTGTATTCAACTTTCTCAACCACAAATGTGCAGAGGGAAAAAGAAGCTAGGATTTCCATCTTGCTCTATTTTAAATGCTTGATTTTTGAAGTTATGGTTGAGCCACGTAAAGAAGCGAATCACGCCCTGTCCTCGCTGCTGCCATGATTTCCAGCCTGCAGCCTGTGTTTAAGCCCCGTTGCTGGTCCAGGGAGAGGCGTTTGTGGCCGGGAGCGCTGTGGCCAGGACGCCGGGCAGGGCACTCCGGCTGTCCTGCAGGGTGAGGAGCAGGGACGGAAGTTGTTTCTCTAGAGATGCTCTTTTACCTCTCGCCCTTTTAAAAGGGTTTTTGAATTTTGAAGTACCAGCTGGCGGAGCAGCGCCCCAGCTGCGCGCCACACCTTTCAGGTTGGCCAAGGATGGGTTTTCCGTCGCTGTTTTTTGTATCTGACAAAGCAAAACGCGGCGTCTTTGAATCTGCCTCTGTGCCTCGCGCGATTTCCCCCTGTCCGCTCACAGATTTTGCCGAGGCGCTGGTGCCCATCCCGCTCCGTGAGCTGCTGCTGCGGCATCTCCCCCGGGGGCTCTGTTAACCCCGCTGTGCGCCCGAGATGGGCCCCGCGGTCCCGCAGCTCAGTCTGAAGCAGGCAGGCACGGGTGGCGCGGCGCTGCCCCCAGCACCATCGCTGCCAGAGGCCAACATCTGCGCGGGGGTGCAACCCAAGCATTTCAGGGTATCTTTTGAAGCCACTGTGTTAAGAAAGTGTAAAGAAATTGCACGCTTTCAAAGGACGAAGACAGAGGAAAGTCCACAAGATGAACTTGAAAACTAATTTGTTTACGCAGTGCAAGGTGTAGGTACACGTCAGTGTGAGCCAGCCTCCCAACTGATATCAAACAAATTTCTTTTCAGATTTGCTCATTGGCTAAACACCTACCCATGCCAAACCAAGGCGAGAAACACTGCCTTATTTGCTATGCATAGTGCAGCAGACATATCCTTGAGCTAAGCACACTTAATCAGTTAGATATTTTGAAATATCTCATTTGAATATTTTTAAATATAACAATTATCAGTGTTAAATATAGCACAAGAAAAAAACCCTCAGAGTATACAATCTGAAGAAATAATTTGAAGCAACATGGAATTTTATACACTGCAGTTTAATGATGCTGAAAAATGCCAGTCTGCACTGGTTGAGCATTTATCTTTTAAAAATCAAACTTTAAAGGTGGTCTTGTGAGGGCACACAGCTGGAGTTTTGAGATGCCGCACAGAAGCACAGGACAAAGGGAAACTCAACGTATGTACAATTCAAGTTCACTTGCTCAGAGAACATATTAAAGTACACTGGTCCAAATCTTTGCAAGTTCCAGTGAAGCCCTGTTTTACACTTACTGCCCCTTCATTCAACAGTGACAGGTGACAGCAGCATCTAAAAGCATCAGGTTTGAAGAGGAATGAATTGGATGAAACCATACGCCAAGGGCTGGGTGAGAAAAAATTCTGATTAAAAAAAAAACCTGGCCAGCGACTTTCTGCTAATTTGTTTAGACATTTCCTCGGGCTCTCAGGGGGAGAGTCAAAGAACTGTGCAGCCAGTGGAGCTGTGACAGAGGCTCTCAACCCTCTGCCCAACTGTCCCTTATGCTGCCCAGCACAACGGGAGAGGAACGGCATGTGTTGCGGAAGACACTTGCCTGGGAACCAGGCAAGCACAGGAGCTTCTGCAAGTGGCTTTTCTGACACCAAGTCTGGCACCTTATTTCCTGTGCCTTTGAATGTCATAAGTAAAACAAAGGCAGTAATATTCCCTACTTTGCAAGGTTAAATTAGATGCTTCGAGATTTAGCACTTCTCCCCTAATCCTTAAAAATACTCCAGATTTGGCCCTATTCCTGCAATCAGTAAATATTTAATCACTGATTGAATAGGACCAGACCTACACTGCATATAAAAAAGCTCTTTTATATCTAGGACTGATACATCAGAAAACGATTTTATTTCCTTTGGCAGACTTTTACTCCTTGATTTAGCTTATTTCAAATGTAGCTAAGTTCTTGAGCTGGCAAAGCACTTATGCACCTGCTCAAATGCAAACTGACAAAGTGTACACTGGTTTAATGTAGGCACCTGCTCAGTTTTCTTCCAGTTGAGGGGTGGGCACATGTTTGGAGAGCTGCATCAGGGCTTGATTGGCTTGCTTGTGGAAGCAATGATCATGGTTTTCTCTTGGGCTCTTCTCTGTAATACACAAAGCAGAATATAATTTCTTCAAAAAAGAAATTAAGCCAACAACAGTATAAATTGAAAATTCTTGTAGAACTTCATTTGGATTTATTTGCAATCTATGGTCAATTTTGATTATCCATGTCAATGCGCCTTCAGTGTTGAGAGCATGTACCATGATTTACAGGCAGATAAGTACATTGGAACTGCATAAAAAAATAAGGATAAACTTGACTGAACACTGAGTCTTTACTGACCTTAATCACAGAAAGCTCAAACTGAACAGTCAGATTTGTGATGTTTGAAAAATACAAACAGATTATCTTTACACCGTGTTTTTGATTATCTATTCAGATTTTTTTTTGCTGTCACTGCAAACAGTTTGTTTTTCCCAAGGTTTCAAATTTAGATCTTTTAGGAACAACTTTGAACTGTTTTCCCATGATTGATGCTAAAACTCATCATTCTGCCCTTAAAATAGTTTTCTTTAATGAGACCTGAGTTTCTATTTCACTCTCCATTGTTCCTTTTTTTTTTTTTTTTCCAGAACAGATTAACCTTCAGTCCCCAAATGTTATCAGTTTCCATCAAAGACTGCTACTATTCTTAGATATACTGTATATTGTCTGGAACCATTGCCGTGATAGGTTGTAAAAAAAGTTTTCAACTATTTTAAGTGGTAGTTATGCACTCTTTCAGCACTGATAAAAAGTTGTTTAAAGTCTGTCCAATTCTACCTTTGTTATTAACTGCTGTATTTAAAAAATACAGATTATGACATAGCATCTGTTTTCATTAGGGTTACTTACGTGTCTGGTGGGTATTTTCATTGTAAATTCTTACCCTTCAGATTATTACAAAATAAAAACATGTTTGAATTCAAAGTGAATGAAGGGAAGAAAGAAAATAACTGGAATGTAAGTAGTGATGCTGCTTGAGGCATAAACAGGATTATAACTGAGTGGCAGAAGCTCAGTTACGGATACTTCACCAGTTATGCTGAAGCGTAGGGAGCTTGTAGTGAGTCAGTAGAATTAAATAATGCACAGTGCAGTGGTAATAGAACAGCAGATTTTGGTCCATGTTTTCCAGCATTATCCTGAGAACAAAGTCAGCTTCTTGAGTCATTTTCATGGTATTCCCTCAAAACCTTACACTCTTCTCTGATCTTTGTGTGAATGGAGGACTCCATCATTTTTTGTTTTAAATTAAGGAAGTGTGGAAAAAATTTTTCTCATAGGATACCAGTTAGCTCCAGGGATTATTTTGCAACTCTTAAGGCACACTTACATTAAAAATGTGAGGGTGAGAATAGGTAGCAATGGCAAGGAAGTTTTTAAGAATGGGGAGGACCACTGATCTTCAAGTCACTTCTTTCCTCTGAGGTCCCTAGCAATACCTTGCAGCTGCATAAGGTTTCCTATAAAAATTCATATAAAAATTTCATCTTTGGTCAGCATTTACAAAAAATGCCCTCATCCGCCAAGAGTGCGGACTCTGCTCTGCTGTATTTAGGATTTTCTTGCATAAAGGGATCTTTGTAAAAGAAAAGTTGATTTATGAGTACTGTGGCCTGTCTGAATTTCCCAGATTTGACTCTTAGTTAGTATGTTATTGAGTGAATATGGGTTTCTAGATCTTGACGTTGACCAGAGCATTGTCTGTATTTCTGAAGTTCTTGTCTGGCCCCAGAGTTCATGTGCTATGTCTTTGCAAATTTTACAAAGTTGTGCTTTTAAGATCCCTTGGCCAGAAACTGATGAAGGGTGCCAACCTAAACAGAAAAAGGTAGGAAATGTCACAGCTGACAGCTTACTACAAACTGTGTTTTGCTAGGGAAGATGTTAAATTTCAATGGTTTCAGCTGTCATCACTCTAATTCATGGGCCACATAAGCAGTCAGCAGATGGCCCAGCCAAAGATGTAGTCAGGCAAGGGATTGATGAAAGGAGGTAGAAGTTCCACAAAGGCCTAAATGAGCCTTTCTTGCAAATTTGCAGAAGAGATGTAATCTCTGGTTAAATCCTTTCTCCCCTCATCAGGGGG
Organism: Serilophus lunatus; assembly: GCA_013399895.1. Classification (NCBI taxonomy): domain Eukaryota; kingdom Metazoa; phylum Chordata; class Aves; order Passeriformes; family Eurylaimidae; genus Serilophus; species Serilophus lunatus. The sequence continues at coordinate 2,023,859 of VXBA01003293.1, forward strand.
CTGCTCTCCCCTGCAAGGGAGACTTGATTGCCCCAAATAACGGAAATCAAAGCTAGCATGGCGTGCTGATGTGACCCACATTTGTCAGGTGACATCTGACTGTGGGACAGACATGGTATTGTGGGTCTGCACAGGGCAGACTGTGCTGTGGTGGTTTGTATACATGAAAAAATGATCTGCCTCGATGGGTTCACCATCCAAGGACTGGAGCCTGCTGTGGGCAGTGGCATATATGCATGGAACTCCTTATGAGGTGTCACCCTGCATTGAAATCAAGGAAGAAAAGAAACTTATGAAAGGTTAAAGTGTGCAAAAATAGTGTTTCAGGGGGAATATTACTCATATTTTCTGATTTCTGAGTTTAGAGGTATTTTCTAATATGTGTAATTTATCTGTGGAATTCATTGCTAAAATCTGTTCATACAAATTGCTTTTAAATAGAATTTTTTAGCAAACATATTTTTCTTATAAATAATTACTAGTTGTAATTATACATAAATAGATATATGTATATAAAAGAAGAGATTAAACCTTGTACTTCAAGATCTAAGGAGATCAAGAAATGATTTGTAAGTAGGTTACTGTTGCATGGTGGGCTGTAGGATGTTTCTGTCATGTTTCCCATCTTGATTCTTCCACCAAGTCCACGTTGATTCATTAGGTGGAACAGGGTGAGACTGTCATACCAGTGGCATTTCTCATTTTCTTTATTGTCGATTTGGTCTGGATTTTTGGAGACGAATGTTTTTGAAATACTGCAACATTTTATGATGGTACGATTCTACAGTATTTGCATATTAACTGGTGGAAGTATGATTTTCAACCCTGTAATAGCCATGGTGATGCAACTGAGACGGATTCAGATGCAACCTTCATTTGCTTTGTTGTCTAATGCCCTACAGCCGTGGTTTGGATTTGTCGTGAGTGTTTGCTGCATGGAGAAGGAAGGAAGTGGCACTGTCTTACCTCTGAGAATAAGCAACCTTTCATAGCGGCCCTTGTTAGGAGAATTTCAATAGTCTCTGATGAAAGGTTCAGTCTTTCTAACGTGCTTCCTCTCTTTGTGTTAATATTTCCTGCCTTTTCATTGGGCATGAAAGGTGCACAGAGTGCAAATATGTGTCTGGAATATTTGTGTAATTCCCACCTTTTTTTCCCCCCCATTTGGGACTCACCTATGGGATAAATATAGGACAAACTCTGATAGCGCAACTTTTAACATCTGTCAAAGCCCAGTAGCAGACTGCTCAAGGAAAGACCTTTACAGTTTGTGAGACAATACCTTCTTTTGGTGTTTCCTTGGATGGAGGGATATCTTCCTCCAGCCCTCCTTCCCTCAGGTCAGTCCTGGAAAGTTGTATCACACTATTTGCACAGACCAGGCTGAGCTCTGCCAATAGACAGCGGCACCATGGAAAGAGAGATCCCCCTAGTCCACATCCATGGGACCTTCTCCATGTACCCCTGGTGCTCATATGGCTCCTACAGGCAACACATTTTTGACTCTTCCTACAAGAAAGAGCAGGGTCCTTGTAGTGGGGGTTTTTATAAGTCTTTGTTTTGTTTAATATATTTCTTATTAAGAATTTGCCTTAAATAGAGCCATTTCCACGCTGCTTGGAGAGGGAGACCTGGGTTTTGAGTGGGGCATTCGGGTTTGTGCTTGTCTATTCCATAGTCTAGGACCAGGCACTACTCTGTTCTTTTGCAGCTGGAGAGGTCCTGGCTAGGGCCAGAGATGGCACCCAGTGACCAGGCACGGAGCCACAGGCTCCTTGCCATTGTCTCCTGTAACCATCTGGAGCCCTGATGCCTCAGTGGCACCACAGTGTTTCTAGGCAGCTGGGTTCAGTTTAGCTTCAGGCAAAGGCACCTGTGGGCTTGTTCTTTGTCTCGCCAACCTCAGCATCACCTGCGTCACTCCAGACTCCCTGTGGCGTAGTTGTTGGCTATTCACTCTTGTCCTGCTGCCGTCAGCACGGCTTTCTGTTTGGAGATGCTGTTTGGTGTACATGTTTTTGCATGCTAGTGGGGATCTCCACAAGGCTGCTCTCTGTCCATCCCATTGGTCTTCCCAGGGAATCAGGACATCTCTAAATGTTACCTTGTAGCGTTTCCTTATGACTTACTGTAGGCAATGCCTTTTATGTGAACATCTCAGTGTAGAAATAAGGAGATGTCCTGGGGGACTGGACAAGAGTGGCCTGTGAAAGATGTTGGGGAGCAGGCAAGGAGTTCAGTCACTTTCCGAAAGGCTTTTGTCACAAAGTGGAGGCTGTTTGTCACAGCCTTTGTAAGATCCCTCTTGCCATATTTTTTCATCCTGGGAACAAAACAGAAGTGGTTGTTCCATTCTCCTCTCTAGTGCTTTGGTATTAATATTGGTTTTGAGAATTTCACAAGCATCTCCTTGGGGGGTGAAATCAATGGCAGTTTTCCAGACTATGTCTATTGAAGTGCAACCTGCAAGAGCCCTGAGTGACATCAGACAACAAACCCATCTCCCCTGCCCTAAGTCTTACATTCCACCCCCCCCACCTTTCAGACTTCCTAAAATTTTTTGTGCTGCATGTTTCTCTCTGAACTGTGCATGTGCTTCAGTGCATGCCCGAGTTCAGCCCTGGTTTCCTGTGTTCTGGGGTGACAAACGTCACAGGATGTATCAGGCCGTGTAAAATGGGCCCCATTCTTCCCACAGACCCTCTCTGGGGGGATGCCTTGCCCTGCTGCCCAGGAGGGACAGCCTGTCCCCACCTCCTTGCTGAAGGACTGGGTGCCAGCAGGGGAGCACATCAGATGGATGGTTGCCCTGCACGCCTCCATCTCCATCCCTTCCTTCCCTCCTCCTCTGCCTACTCAGAGGAGGCAGCAGCTCTGAGAGACAGTGTGGAGTATTTGATTGAGATACCTGAAGTAAAATTTGATTTAGATTTCCTAGATGAGAAGTATTATTAATAAGATCAGCCTTCTGGTTGTAGGAGCTCACTGGGTGTTGGAAATATTTTTAAAACCATATGTAAAATCATTGCTATGTCTCTCCTGGAGAAGAAGCCTTGGGGCTTACTGCTTTTTTCTCCTTGGTTTTGCAAGACACAGCAGAGAGGACTCCAGTACTGCCTTTGGTCTTCTTCAGCAGAGTGAGCAGATTAATCATCAGAGATGTAGCTGAAGGTCTGTGTGTGTTTCCAGAATGGCTTCTACTCACACATATGCCTGTTTGTGACTTCTTGTTTCCCATAGGAGACAAGGCCATATGCATTGTATTGGGGGAACAGAGTTACAAACCAGACTGAGATGGAATGCCAAGAGCTCCTGTACCATGCTTAGCAAAATTTTAATGACTTCAGATTAGACAGAGTTATTTATTCCTCCCCATGTCTGCTTGAAGAATAGTTCTGTAAATAAACAGCTCTGCCCTTACAGATCTGAGACAAGAAAAAGGCTGCCTGCCTGCTCCAGCTCCAGCTATATCTGTGTCTTCTACTGTTCACCTCGTCATTCCTTGTTGCCATGGGTGGCTGGATGCTGGCACCCTATTCCATGTCCCCTTGCAGAGTCTGGCTGCAGTGTGGCTGTACACTGAGTGGTCCAGTTGGTGAAATGCACACTGAGTAAAGGACCTCACCATTTCCCTCTTTCCATTTCCCCAACGTAATTTTCAAAAGTGCAGTTAGATGATCAAAAGTTGGCAAAGCAAAAAACCCCTCAGTTCTTACAGTGAAATCTGTCAAGGAAGCTCACTTTAATGCACAGGCATGCATCCAGGAGCAAATGCTGTTTTCCTCTCTTTATCCTGCTGCATCACATCTGCAGGCAGTTCCTGCCCCAGCTTGGTTTGAAGGGATTTGCATATTGGTTGTCCACAAGTAGCATATGTAGAATGCTCCTTGGGAATGATGTGGAGAGACAGTGAAAAGTGATTGCCTGTCCATGTGCACATCGTAGCAGAGAAGAGGAAGGAAAGTGGAAAAGACAGAGCACACAACACTTGCTGCTCAGAAGACTTGAAGAAATCTGGGAATATTCTTCTCTCTGTGGCTGAGAGGTACTTTGTGGTCTTAGCATTCAACATGTCTGGTAGAATATTCATAAACGAGTTAGTAGAAAAGGATACTGACAAGGATGTGGAATATCAGCTTTCCTAGGTAGGTGGCCCATGCTTTTGCAGAGGAATGCTTTTTGGAAGAGCTGGGTCTTTCTGTGTGGATCCTGCATGGGGGAGCTCTTCCCGCACTAGAAATATAAGCAATGAAGAGGTGATCATCCTTTTTAACATCTGAAAACAGCAGCATGACCCTCTTTGGCCTCTCTTCATGTCAGGCCGTGGGATGTGAGAAGTCATTCATCATGTCACGGGGCTTGGCAAGGTCTCTGCCGTTTGCCTTCCAGTTTTCCCACTGCTCTCCAGGACAATACAATAGATAGGAAAGAACAAGTAAAATAGATAATATTTTTCTTTCTGGCTAAACAAGCCATGGTTTCCAACCCACAATAACCTTCCAGTGTTCCTATCTCACAGGGGAAATGCGTTGCTAGAAAAAAAACAACCTTCTTTCCAGAATTAGGTACATTCGTCTGGACACTGGATGAAATGATACCAAGAACTACAGAGAGAAACAAAACAGCACAACTGGCCAAGACAAAGATTCTGGTTTAACAAAGTGTTACCCAGCCTTGCAGTGCAGCAGTCTGGGGGAATGTCAGGTACCCAAATTAAAGAGTCAGTGTTATGAAATGCCATGTAAGTTTGAAAAAGAGGGTCTCTGGCTATAAAGTCCAGTGATAAATATCTTTGTATGGTAATTTGTCTGGCTTTGGCCCAAATTGACTGTAGCCTTCAGAATTTCAGGCTGATTAGCGCAAAGATCCAGAACCTCAGGCAATTATTTATATGCTTTCCAATTATTATAGTTGATTTGCTAATGGCTGATACCCTGGCAGATAATGTTTGAAGTTGATAGAATTCTTGTACGAGCAATACCGAGCACAAATACAGGCTGAGTGAAGAGGTTAAGAGCAGTCCTGAGGAGAAGGACTTGGGAGTTCTGGTACATGAGAGGCTGGACATGAGCCACCAATGTATGCACAACCCAAAAAGCAAATTTTATGCTAAGCTGCATCAAAAGCATCATTGGCAGCAGGTGAGGGAGGTGATTCTGCTCATCTCCCTGCTCTTGTGACACCCCACCTGGAGTACTGTGTCCACCTCTGAGGTCCTCAACGTAAGAAAGACATCAACCTGTTGGAGCAAGTCCAGAGGAGGGCCATAAGGATGGTAAGAGGGCTGGCGCATCTCTCCTATGAAGACACACTGAGAGAATTTGGGTTATTCAGCCTGGAGAAGAGAAGGCTCCGGGAAGACCTCGGAGCAGTTTCTGGTGCCTGAAGGGTGCCAACAAGATAGATAAGAGAAGAACTTTTTTCAAGGACATGTACTGATAGAACAAGGGGTAGTGGCTTTAAACTGAAAGAGGGCAGGTTTAGAATAGATACTAAGAAGAAATTCTTTGCTATGAGAGTAGTGAGGCAGAACAAGTTGCCCAGAATAATTCTGGACTGCCCATTCCTGGGGGTGTTCAAGTTGAATGGGCCATTGAGCAGCCTGGCCCCATGGAAGTTGTCCCTTCCCACGGCAGGTGCATTGGAACTAGATGATAGGTAAGGTCCCTTTCAAACCAAACCATTCTATGATTCTATGAATTAATTTAGCTAGAATTGTCATGTTCATAGTGAATTCATTTACAATCTAGTTTTGTGAAGGTCAAAACACGATAATCGATTTGAGTACAATGTGGTAAAAGTTTTAATGGAAAATGAGAAGTGAAACATTTGAAATAGATTAGTGGTATTTTCCAAACATAGTTAATGTTTTTTTTTTGGAAATGTATCTTCATTTGGAAACTGACTGTGCAAAAGAAAAGAAAAGAAGTTACCTGCATAATCAGAAAATGAAATAGACTTTTCTGCTTGAACAGAATTCTTTATCTAATTTTTTTGGGTTCATTGAAGATTTTCATATTGACCTAGCTGATATTTTAATTTATTTTTTGTGCCAGACCCCTCAGTACTTCCCTTTTTTATGTTAACCCAAGCTGATCTCTTTTTCTTTCTTTTTCTTTTCATTTTGGTCACTGAACCAAAAATTGAACAGTTCTGCTTCTGACAAGTTGACCATTTAATTTCCGGCCACTGAACAGATCTGATTCAGACCACTCTCCTCATGTTTGTTCCCAAAGTAAATTACAGAATAATAATTCGCTTTTCAAGGCACCAAAGCACAGTTGGTAGCAATACTGATATTTCCAATGTAACAAACTCATGCTTTTTGCAATGATACCTGTGGTTGCTGTGTGGCTACTAATGTACAAGTTGATCACATTTTCCTTTACATTATTCTTTTTTCTTCTTCAATGGAAATCTGTTCCCTAATGTAGTGTTGATTAAAAAAGGCTTAGAGGAGATCTGTCACTTGCCTGCTTCTGGGTGTCTACAGTTAAAGAATATTTCTGCTTCTGAACTTGAAAGCCTGTTGCAGTGCATCTATAGAATTGTCTGTAATTGAACTAGACAAATAGTCCTTCATGTCTCTAAAATTATCTCTTTTTTTTTCATGGAATAATATTTAGAGGGCTGTCGACCTCAAATAGAAGTGATGTAGAAAATGGATTTGAAAGATGCAGAGTTACTTTGTTCAGGGAAGCGATCCCTGTATTATTTATTGTCCTGCTTTTCATTCAACCTGGAGTTAACGCAATTATGGAGTATAAAGGTGTTTCAGCAGAGCTGTGATGTTTGCGGCATTTGCCTTAATCAGTGGAGATGGAAAGGTGTGGGTTTGGCTGGGGCTGACAGCACCTCTCTTTCCCCAGCCTCAGACAGCCTCGATTACTCTGTGGACCTTTTCATTCAAATAGATTTAAGCTTTGTTTTATCAAGTGGTAGCAGATGTTAGGGAGCCTTTATGCCACTCATCACTGATGGAATGCCAATGCAATGGCATCTGGCTGTTTTCTTAGTACAAATTGTTTCTGTAAACTCTAAACTGTCTTTGAACAGTGCTAGGGGTGCATTACGCACTGACTACTCTTCTTCTGGGATGTTGCCCAAAATCTCTAACTCCCCCCGGGCGCTTTTTTCCCCAATTAGTTTTAAATCTTGTGAAAGTAAAACCTCCTCCTATTTGAAACATTTTCCATTTGAGAAAACACATTGTAAAATTAATTGCAGTACAATATTTCTCTTGATTGCACATCACCAACCGCTAAGAAACACTAGTGAGTGACTAGTGAGAGCCTTTCATTCCAGATTTACAAAACCTGCACTTGTTGCAGTTACCGAGTACTCTCTTGTTACAGTTATCAAGTATTCTGTACTTGCAAACAGTGAGAAGCAGGGAACCCTTTTGTTCTGACTGATGAAATTTCTCTAGAGCATGGAGATTTTTCATGAGGTTCAGAACTCCTACAGGTGCTAGTAAGTATAGTGCCTTGAATCTTCAGAATGGTCCAGTTGTTGACAATCAGAAATTGCATATCTGTCTGAAACCTTGGAGTGTTCCACCTTTTAGCACTCCAGGGAGGAGGAGGAGTGTTACCACCATGAAAGAGTGGATCAGTGCCATCAAAGCCCGAAGCTACTTGGTGCATTGTATAATACTAGTGATGATCCCTACTCTCTTCCATAGAGTAGAAAAAGTAAATTTTTCCTGATTTACTCCTCCAGCACAACATTTGGATGGCAGTTCCCATCCCTCTTGGGCAAGTGCTGTGGTGGAGCAAGGCTGACCATGGCGTCCATGTACAGAAAGGTGAGGCAGAAGAGATGACCACATGTGAAGGAGTAGTCAGATTTTCAGCTTACTAGATTTTTCCCTTTCTTCTCTCCTTTTTCAAAATGCTGGGCTCATTGCTCAGACAGTGTATCTGCATCAACGGCTTCTGTAAACGTGCCCGGGTCAAATGATCTAGATGATGTTCCAGCTGTGTGCCAGTTCAGTTCTCATTTCTTCTGCTGAATTTAACATGTGTCTATTATGTGCAGCATGCAGAGTGATTTTAATGCATTTGAATTACAGGGGAATCATCTTCTTTGTACTTCTTTTGTGTCAATACTTTTTATGTCAATAACACTATGCTCTGGTATGAGAGAGGTTGGTGCCCTTGTAATTAGCTAGTCCAGAGTGTGATGGCCTTAATAATTTTGAGTTTTACTTGTGGGTACCTTATACAGATATTGACCACTGAGGGAAATCAGGAATGAGTGATAACAACACGTCACATTTTCTCTATTATTTTTGATCAATTTGGAAATGTTTAGGTATAATTAAAGTACAATAATAATAAATTATTTTAGTCATACACTTAAGAACGTGTCCCATGATATCTCTCATTGCATACCTGGCTCTTTTGCTGTTTCTTGAGCTTTTCTGTTGCAAGCAATCAAATTACTGCTAGGATGAATAGTTACACATTGGGTGGCAAACATTTAATGTGCTCTTTGGAATCACAAGTGGTGTCACAAGGAAATACATGTGCATGAGATGTCAGAGATCTTAATATGTATTTCAGGATTCTGGGTGTACAGCAGCTAGTAATTATGTTTACCATATGTGTCATGACAGGCCTAATGCAATGCCTATCATATGCCAAAAGATAGCTCTTCTTTCTTGGAAATCCCCTTTTAATATCTCCCAGGAAGACCACATTTCTGTGGCTTAGATCTGGCTCAGATTTTGTATTGGTGGGGGCATTTTTTATATGGTACAAAGCTGATAGTGTATTAGGCAGGAATTAGGAATTACTAGGAAATCTCCCAGTTCTGCTTAAAGAGCAACGACAACAAAAAGAGTCCTGAGATATGTTTAAATATAAGCTTACTTAATTGTACCTGAGGGCTCAGGCTCATTTTTACTTTTGAAGAACAAAAAACTCTGGAAGGGTGCAATTATAATTTAGCTTTTCATGGCTTGTTCACTGTAGGAATGCCTTTTGTTGAATGCATAGCCTGAAAATTCCCATGTTATTTAAAAAGCTACAGACTGGATTGTGTCCCTGTGAGAAATCAAGCTAGAAAGAAATGTTTCTCAAACTTAAAGCAGGATTTTTACATATTAACTATAAATATTTTGCAACTGAATTATTTGTTTTAAAATAAAATAAAGCCGCTTGCTGTCTCTGCAGAAATGAATTGAGGAAAGGGATTTATCCAGGGTATTTTAGTCAGATGAATGGAGAGATATGTCCATCACCACTAACATGATGGTTATTCCTTCTAAATATAAACTGATAATATTATATATTAAAGGCTTGATTATACCGTTAAGAAGATTAGTACGTTTAAACAGAAAATAAAGGCTTATGTGCCCTAAATATGAAACTACAAGAAAAGGTTTTCATATATGGCAGTATCACAACATTCAGTACTTTTGAACAAGGTATTTTCCCCATGGAAATACCTGTAAGGAATAATCACTGCATGCCATCTCTGGGAATAGGTGGGATGCCTTAAATCTAATCTCTTCCCAAGTGATAATTTAAATATATATGCAGGTATTAATCTTGGCATATTTGGGTGTGGTTTTTTGAGTAAACAATGATTGCATGCGGTCATTTCCACAAGGGCAGTTTTCTGTCTCATCCGTTTTCTGTAAATGTTTGAGATATCTTTTAATTGCAGAAACTGGCAAATCTGTTAAAAAAAATGTGTCAGAAGGCAGAAAGAATTGATGATGCTTCTGTGATATTTCTGTGAATCATATCTATGAATTTAAAATATTTAACACGTATTAAAGATTTCAGTGTCTTTTAATATTGTGCTTGACTTACACAGCACCATCTCTAAGGACATAGTAGCTGAATCTTTTGATGGTATTGAATTTATGACATTGAATTTGAGACTTTTGTGCTCATGTCATGAAGCTTGTTAGGTAGTGTTTAACATGTCTCCTTTTTAATTTTTTTTTTTTTAAATCTTGTTCTTTATAACTTAGTAGTTCTTCTCAGTGAAAGATTTATAGTGAGGATGGGGGAAGACTAGTTCCTTTCACAGTTATCTTTCTGATAGATAGCACTCCTTGATTTTCTTTTATGCATCTCTCAAATTACATATTCTGCTCCTTAATCACAACATCTTCTTACTTACTTTATCTTTTAAGAGCAAAATCACTCCATTTATAAATTAACTTTGAAATATTGTAAGATCTTCTGCCTCCGGGATTGTCTTTGTTTCTTACTCAAGCATTGCTCCACGGTCAAGTCCTGTCCAGAGAAAAAAAGTCACCTAATTGAATCCAGTGGAAGCTGCAGTTTGAATGGGCTGCTCTGTCTGGAGGCAGAGCTGGAGCTGATGGGAACCCACAGCCCTGTTTCCCTCGGGGGCTAGATATGGGCTGACTCTGTGGGAGCCTGTGGCTGTGCCAGTAGCGGAAGGTATTGTGCAGGCACCAAAAGTGCTGTGTGGGTCAAAACTAAATGCTTCTACTTTGGAGAGCAATTCACAGAGTTATGGACAGCTAGGTATGTTGATCACTGGCTTTTCCACCCACTGGTTTCTACAGGGCACCATGAGAGTGGTGCCAGCCCCTCTGAGCCCCTCTGGCTGCTGGAAGCGTATCTACCTGCCTGGAACTGGCCATGCTTGCGCTGGAAGAGGATGTCAGGTCTGGCCTGGGCTGAAATACCCTGAATTTTCTGCCCTACTTTCCCACAAGGTGGACTGTGCCAAGGGGAAGGGCTGCCTGGCCCCTCCTGGTCTTGAGGATAGGCTGGGGACATAATCTTGCCAGTCTCTCTTTTAGGGCTGGAAGGTGAACATAGAGCCTGAGCCTATATGTGCTTTTTAAATTGCCCATTGGACCTCTTCAAGCCCATACTCTCTAAAATATTAACCCCCTCCAAACTTTGCTAGCTTACAAGAGCTGCTATTGTTTAGACACCCAAACTTCCCTTTTAATCATGTTATTAGGACGACTGCGTAGTAATGTCCCAAATATTAAAATGTCCCTCTGTGTATTTTTTGCATCTGTTACTTTGGTGCTGTTCCCATTTATATAACAAGATATTGTAGACCAATATGTTAAACAAATGTTCTTTGCATTGCTGCGGTGTGGTTACCTTTTCCACACGCTTGTGCTTGCAATTAAATATATTTGTCCCTGTTGAAAATTTATGTGAACGAGTTTTTTCCTGGGGCACATTCAGTATGCTGTCTGTCCTCCCTTTGGAATGTGTTGGTTGACTTCAGTCAATCTTAACATAGGGATACAGATCTCAAAGATGCTAGAGACCTGAAAGCTTGGTGGAAATTGGTAGCCAGCAGAGTGAAAAGCCATCACTAAAAGTGGAGATAGTCAAGTGAGCCTAGCCTAGGAGAACTCATGGAGAGAAGCCCTGCACATATACTGCAGGGACTGATTCCCACTGAGAACAGTTTTTATTTCTCCACTGAAAGTAAAATACATGCTACTGCAACATCTCCTTGGGATCCCAGTCACTAGGGCCTGGATGTGCTTGGGTTTGGTTCATGGTCAGGGTGGCCTGGGGAATGTGTGGCTCTGTTATGGGTGAGCAGATGTTGGCAGTGATGGGGAGAGAGGCCCCCTGCCCTGGTTTGGGCATGGATGAGGGACAGTGGAGGTCGCCAGAGCACTGAGCTGCCTCTGCTCTCACTCTTGCACCAAAGCCCTTAGCAGTGGGGTTTAGATTTATAGTCATATCTAGAACATAATTTTTTGTCCTGGACACATAACCAGTTCTTCTAGTGACAATCAGAAGTCAGTGGCTTTTAAACCAAAGGCTGATCTGGTTGGTATCTGAAGTTTTTCTTCATCCTCTGATTAAAGAAGAGTTTCCTATAAAGGGCAACTGCAAAGAAAGTGCATAGTGATCTCTTTGGGAATAAATTCTCAGAAGAAACAGAATGAAGGCAATTATACAAACCCTTGGAAGAGATGTAGGACTGAATGGCAGTGGTGTGAGATGGGTGCAAGGTGGCTGAAGGCACTTGTTTGTCCCCCTGCCTGAGGCCAGTCTTAGGACAAAGCCTTTCCCATCACCAGCCTCAGCAGAGGTGAGTTCAGATCCAGGTACAAAGAGATGCAAGAGAATCTCGGCCATGAACAGGCTTTTTCTTACCCTCAATGAGATTTTTATTGCTATTATGAAAATTCTTTCCATTAGATCTTAACTTTTATGCATTGCTCCACCCAAGTGTATTTAAATATTAGGTGATTTATTTCTATATTCTCATTTGTCCTCCATGGGAATGACAGGGATTTCAATGTAGTACAGAAAATCCTTTGATATCTTCAAATTAGAAGAGCTCTAATAAAGTGGAGTACTTTTTTTAAGCATAAAATGATGTGTTTGTGACTATAATTGATGATACCCTCATGAATCTCTTGAGTTAAATAAAGTGAATCAGGTAAACAAAATACTTTGTCTTACTCATATGCATTGTTGCAAAACCAAAAATAAAACACAACTTTAACATAATTAATTTGAATTTGTTTTACCAAAAAGAAACACTTTTACTGGAATGGCAATATTTAAATTTTGTGCATCATCCTGGGATCACTTTAATTTAATTTAACTTGATTTCATTTCTGTATGAAATCTGCATTTGGGTCATATTCTGTGAAAATGGGATCATTACTCTAGTGGCTGAAATGTTACCAAAGCGGTCCTGATGAGTGAAGAATTTGGCCTTGAATTGAGTCTAATGCAATTGTTACAGAATATTTCTAGGTAAAAACACTGATGCCACAGAAACATGCCAGCTTAGGTATTATTTAATGCTTGAAGTCCAATCCTGGTCAGGACACCACTTTCCAGTTTCTCTTCCTGCAATCTGCCTGCCCTCTGCCAAGCACTGGTGTGTGATTAATTGACTGACACGAAGTCTGTTATTTACATTGCAGATATATTGTAAGTAGACTCCAGGTGAAGCTCACAGCATGCTGCATATTTACCACCATATGTTCAGGAGGTTGTGAACAGAAAAAAGTAAGTCTAAAGCCAGAGGAGGTATTAGAGGACACAATAGAAAAGCTAATTACAAATGCTTTCTAAAGCGGTCCCTGCTTCACTGTTTGATGTCCCAATATGTAATTACAGAGAACTAGCAAACAAGGGAAGATAATAAAGGGAAAATATAAAAACCAGGGTGTGCTAGTTTGTGAGAGAACAGGAAAACAGAGCTCTCAGCCCATTTCTCCTTTAGCTGCTGGAAACAAGGGAGCGCTGTGAAAGGAGGATGGAGAGGGCAGGTGTCCTGGGCAGACAGGGAAGGTGTGAGCGCAGGGTGAATGGACAAACTTTGTCAGTGCCTTTTTTCTGGTGGAAAATGGCAATTCACCCTCCTGAGGGGGCTTTGACCAGGTGGGATGGCCAGAAAGGGAATGCTGGAGCTGGCAGCTGTATCATCTCTACAAGCAAACAGTAATTTGTTCGCTTTAAGCAAGGGCAGCATGGGATGAAATCACCCCGCAGGATGCCACCCTTGTTTTAAAGCCCATTATGGGCTGCCTGTGCAAGTAGAAAATCTCACTCTGCATCCATTACTCTACCCCATACTAATGTATATATTTTCCTTCCTTTTTATATGACTTCTGACTTAGGCTTCCCCTATAAGGGTCACATGTATCTCCTGTGTTTCACAGAGTGGTAAGAGTAGTTTAGTGAGGATTATTATTTTCAATAAAATAGAAGATAAATATGTATCTAAATCTTAGCTTTAAATTTTCATGTGTAGTGAATCAACATTTCTTAGAAAAATAAAGATGCTGCACTGCAATTCTATTAGCTACACCTTTAGCAGGCAGCTGGGGGGTCAGGATACTCTTAGGCAAATGAAGCAGCTTCTGGCTGGCTGTCGCAGGAAGATGCAGGCAATGTGGGGGGCTGGAAATTACAGCTCTAGTTTTGCTCCAGGGCTGAAGGGAGAATGTTTTCACTCGTGCCTCAAAGGGCCTTCCCCATCACACGGCTCAATTATTTGGATGGTAAGCTGATTAGAGGATTTGAAACCAATCATCCAAAAATGGTTGATGCCAGCCTCAAACTGGCATATCAGTTTATTCTCAATGAGGGCAAAGATGAGATACATTTCAAATTAGGGTTTTGTAGAAGTGCTTAAAAAGAGCCTTCAGAAGGTGTGTTGTAGTGTGCAGGGTGAGCAATCAGCAAGTAGCTTCTAAGCATACCTTGTGTGCATCCTAGTGTGATGCCAAGCGGTGCTCGTGTGCTTTGCCTGCACATGTGCCATCCTGGTGTGCAGCTGAGCTCAAGCGGCGCAGGGCTCCCCCAGGCTGCTTTTTCTTGGAAGGCAAGCAAGATGTTTGCTCAGGAGGAGAAAGTAAGAAAAGAGACTTACGTTGATTCGATGAGAGGACAAGTTGGAAAAGGTTCAAAGAAGATTGGGCACTTAGAATATCTACTTCTCTGTTCCTCAGTTTCCTTCAAAGAGCCCCCCAAAATTCCTAAGTAAAAAAAATCAACAGATTCCCTCTTCGAAGTTTGATTCTTTGCAAAATTTCAGTTTCTTAGCAGATTTCCAGCCCGACTTCACAAGAATGATTTACAGAAATAAGCTGGCTGGTTTGACTGGAGCAAGCAGAGTCAATCAGGTTTACATGTGAATATAAATCCCTAGAACCTAGACCATAAACATTGCAGATTTTCTTTTTTAAATAATATTTTGCAATGAATCATTATCAGATGATTAGTATACGTTTGTCCATGGTACACGGACAGCTTAATGTTTAGGATATAAATGTAGATTTCCTTACTTTTATCATTACATTCTGAATGATAAATTTGCATTGATAAAGTTGGGCTTTAAATGTATCTGCTAATCCTGATTAGTATACATCTTATTATATTAATTGCACATTAAACTTCAAAGCATTTTTCAATTGTTAAAAAAATGGGTTATAGAAAGCACATGTCAAAGGTGACAAAGAGACCAACCCTGCACTCCTCAGCCCAGCTGTGGAGGTGGTTGGGTTGGAGACAGAGAGCTCCTTTGCTTAGTGCCCGCAGAGTACTGAGCACTTAAGTCTGTAATTATCCATTCCTGCTTTAATCTTGCTTAAAGCTGTGGTGTAGTTTCCTTCTCTGTTCCTGCAGGGACTGGTCTCAGTTTCCAAGATGTCTAGATGTGCAAAATGATGTGCACTGCCTTAGATTTTAAATACCTTTTGCACGTGCAGATGATGTATTTGAATGTTTCCAGCACACTTCTGTGCTGATGAAGTTACTGGGAATTCTGATGCTCAAAAACTTAGGGCCCTGGAGTGACCAAACAGGGAGGGGAATGAAGGGGGCCATGTACCTTTCCCATGGTACTGATTTTTCAGAGGATTTACAGAAGCATAGTAGTTTTCATTTGTTTATCTTTTTGTTGTGTTTAGTTGAAAGCAGCCAGTGGGATCAACAGTTAGTGAGAGACACCTTGGGGAAAAACACTTGTGATTCTGTTACTCTGCTTTTTGTATGGAAATGACACTTATCCAAATGTTCCTTGCTGGACTGCTTTCTCTTAGGTGAGAGGAAGCAGGAAAGGAGTGTTAAAAACTCACGTTCAGATTTAAGAGGAAGCTACAAGGGATAGAATAACAGATTTCAAATGTGAATCTGTTCTGATGGGACACTCAGAAAACTAAGGTGGAACAAGGAAAGAGGAAAATTTATGTGATCTACAAATTTCTTTGAAGACAATAAATAAAAGGAGGCCTTAAAGACCTTTAATGAAAATATGTGTCCAAAAATGTAACAGTTTTACTTGTGTGTATCTCATAGGGGGACACTGCCATAATATTGCTAAGAATTTTGTTGTCTGGTGAGATTTAGTGGAAGAGCAAGGTCACCCCAATCAAAATTGCCATAAAAATTTGAGAGCCCAGAGAAAAAAATCTACCTCATCCTTTACCATGATGACTTAATGTCAAAAACCCCCCAAAAAACTATTTTACTCAGCTGTCAAATGGCCTTGTGCAAGTGGCTAAGTAGAGTTTTACAGACTCAGCTGAAGAATATTGAAGAGGGAGAGCTTTTTCATAAAAGCAGCAAGACTACAACCATTGATGCAAGAGGACAGAGAAGTTGTGATTTTGACTATATCTAATGCTGTATATATTTAAATGTGGTCTCTGAGGGTCCTGTAGTGGGATGGATATATCTAGTAATAAAAATGTGGTTGTAATAGTTTTTCTTCATAGAATACTGTCTGAACTACCTTGTATTTTAAAATCTAATGAGACTGTTTTTAGGACACTTTTTCACAATTTTCTGAGCACTTGTACCAAAGTGCAGATAATTCCACAGACATTTGAAATACTCGTTCAAGATGAAACTTTGGAAGTATATTTTAGTTCTAGCATTACCTTGCCTGATTTTTTTTTTCATCCTTGCAAGTACTTAAGCCAGTAAACCAGTTAGCTGCAGGTGGTTACATTTGCTAATCAGATAGATAATTATTATACCCTGGTAAAAGGAAGACAGCTGCAATTGCTATAGAAGATTGTTAGGAATTTTTTAGCATAACAATGAACTGGAGCACCTGCCTTCCTAATATGCTTTACAATTCCACTACTTGTATTATTTCCTTGGCCCCTCATAGCACAGAAGGATCTACACAGTGCTCTAGCTGTAACTTGGAGACATTTTCATTTCAAATGCCTTGTTGAGTTTGTCAATAACTTTCCAACAACCTTACCTTTTAGATCAATGCTTATTAAAGGTTTGATTTCATTAAAATGGTGCACATATATTTAGCAGACTTATGTATTGCTATTTTAAAATTACTAACCAATTTGGAAAGGATTTTCACTTGCTCAAAGAAAGTCTGATTTCAGATCGGTATTTTGAACTTGACAGTTCTGCATGTAGGTAACTCGTAGACGTGCATGTTTCCTCCCCTTTTTGAATAAATCTGTGACACATTTGAAGGAAAGTGTTTTACAAGCAAGAGACTTAGTTATGCATAAATCACTGGAACAGCATGGGTATGTCCTTGCTGTGCTATGTATGTGGTATTTATTTCTGTATTTGTCTCACATAGATATATATATATTTATATATATATGCATGTCAGTCACTACCCATTTTCCCTTAATTTCATTTCTGCCAACCCCTGCCTTAGATATCCCCTAGAAACAGCAGTCTGGCCAAGAATGGCTTTTTGTTTCACTTTCCACGTATAAAACCATCAATGTAAATTGGTGAGGATTGATTAGTGTATTTCTAAAAGCTGTGCTTTTCTTGTCCTCTGGATCTACTTCCTCTGGCTGCTTGCTGCTCTTCAGGTCAGGTTGAACCTGCTGCAACATCTAGGGTGCTAACCTATGATAAAAGGTAAGTCTTCAAAATATGTTCATTTAGTTCTCTGTGTTTCACAGAAAGCAGGTTATCTATATTTCTCCACAGCTTATCAGTGTGGTATGAACCATTGCAATATAATTTCTTATTTATGAGTATTAGTTTAGAGAGTTTATCCTGATAGTTGTAATGAACTACTTGCTGCTCCCTGTTTAAATGCAAAGCTACTGGACAGAGACCCTCCTTCGTCGTTGCAGCTTTTCTATGCCAGTATTGCCTACATCTCACATTTGACCTTTACAACCACAGTCTCCAATTTTATTATCGTTATTATCTGTAGCTTTTTAGTAACAATTTGCAAATGAATGTCTCAAATGCAGTGAAATTTTAGCAGCTTAGGTTCCCCTGATATCCCGAGTTTCTAGAGAAGGTTTAGTGACTCTGTCCTTTCTTGCTTCCTTTGTGTTTTTGCCTGGGGAGGCATGAGAGCATCACAATAACCAGTGCTTGGGGATCTTGAGGAGCTACATCTCAATGCACTGATTTTTTAATATACTGCGATTTTATTGTCTTGGGAATGTTCGGTGGGGGTTTTTGCCATTCTTAAATCTGAGTAGAGTATGAGGTCGTATTTCTTAATTGTCTAAATCTCTTTCTCAAATTTCCATCATTTCCAATCAAATCCTGTTTTCCTACATTTCAAGGGGGCAAGTTATTTCTCCAGCCTCGTCAGCAACATACACAGCCAGTTAGGTGTTCCCCTCTCAGCTTTTTTCTGTGTCTGCTGGAAGAATAGTGATGTCCAAGCCAATATGCACTGTCCTTTCATGTGTAGTCCGTATTTCATACTGGAAATCTTCCTTTCTCATATACTGTTCTGCAAGTCCAAGTTCACCTGTGTAGATACCTACGTTGTTCTATAATAATTTGGATTTTTTTGTAATTCTTTAATCTCTTCTCAATGTGATTGTTCATCTCTTCAGGTCTGTGTTAGAATTTCTCTTTGTTAGCAAATTTCAAGTTAGTCTGAATTTTCCCATTGTCCTGTTTTTGGGAAAAACGTAGTCTGTGCAGTCAAGTCATGCTGCTAATTGTTTGATTAATCCACCGTTCTGACCTGAAAATTCCCCTCTTTGTTTCTCATAGAAACATCACCTTTCACAAAACAACTGCCTGCAATAGTTTCATAGGTGTATGTTTGTTCTTGGACAATGATGTTCAGCATTGGGAATGAGGGACCCACTTTTATTTTAGCTGTTTTTGTAAAGGACTCTGGCTGCTGCTTAGAAGTGTCTCACTAGAGGATGGAATTGCTGCCACTTTTTAGTTTATTTACCAGCAATATTGTGAAATCAGTAGAGTAGTTGTTGGGACAGGGGTGTTTTTGTGTGGAAGCTTTAGTCGTTCAAGGTCTCTAGGTGTGAGGGTGGATTAGCAGAGCACAGAGTGGTACAAAAACTGAAGTGGAGCTTTTGTGTTTCGTTTATTATGTGCGAGCATTTGTGGCAGATTTGGTTACAGAAGGGAAATTGTTAAAAGATGATGCTTGTTTTTCCTCAAGACTAAATGGAGAATAAAGGCTTGAGTTCTCTTCCTGATTTTGCTTTTCTGTTGTTTTGGTAGGAGGTTTTTTGAATTTTAGTTTTTAAGGTTAGCTCATATGGGGGCAGACTGTGTCTTGGCTAATGGACTGCATATACTGATTTTTATTGTGTTATAACTTCAGTGGTAGGGTATTACTGATCACTGTGATTCTCTTTGAATTTGCCAGCAGTATTACATTTGTAGTATTGTAATTTCAGTTTTGTTGGCCATAATGAAAATGCAGGCAAAACAATGTAGAATGAGAGCTATATATTGAATTTACAGTGACTGACAAGGAACAAAGAGATGGACAGGAGTTTAGGTGTCGCAGGACCTGAACTCCAAACTGTCAGTCTAAATGATTTAGAAATGAGCATGTGTTCATAGGATAGGCTGTTTGTTATCCTCTTACAATTTTCATCAAACCTCAACAGTTTGATGGTGTTTATCTAAGAATTTTCCAAGTAATTTTTACTTTATTCAGAGGTAATAAGCAGAGAATCTCAGAAATATGTTTACAATCAAAGAAAGCATTTTATCAATGCAATCAGCATTACATGTGACTCATTCTCTTATAAAGAAGGTCTTCATGTCCTTATTTTCAGAATTAATATGATTTTAAACACCATATTTTAAAACTACTCATAAATTACTATAGTGTTCTTGTATTTAAGATTACCATTATTGACATCAGTTAAGAAAAATTTCAGTGTGTTTGCTTTTTACAGTGAGGGAATTTGGACAGCGAAACACCTATATATACAATTTGCTTATCACAGCTGGTATTTTGGAGATTTACTATACTAACACACTAACATTAATACACTGCAATGTCTGAAGTGCCTTTAGCATGCCATTTACAATCATCTGAGAGATTTCACAAAAGTATGATATTAGTAAGCCTTCATGAGTAATCCATCATGCCTAGGGGACTTAATCAGATTGGACATGTACTTACCCCTGGCTTAATAATTGTTACTTTCATTATTACTGTCCTTATTTCTGTTTCAACTGTGGTGCAAATGTTGACAATTTCAATTGTATTTCAATGGATTATCATAATAATTCTCCAGAAAACACAGCCCAGCACAAAACCTTCAGCCACAATTCAGATGTTATGTGTTGTAAATTGTCTCACTGCTCCTTTTAAAGGACTCTACAAAAGTTTAATATTTCTGCAGGACTGTTGAGGTAGCTGCATTAAATATTAAAGCATTTAAATGTGCAGAACTGATTAATTCAGAATATATCAGAGCTGCTCATAAATGTTTAATATCTGTATTTTGCCTGATTGGATATATTTTAAGCTATGTGCTTCTTCCAGCACTCTAGGACCAGGTACTCATCTTTTATTTCTAGGAATGGTTTAAGCATCATTCCTTTTATTACAGGTTAATATTAATGCCTTGACCTTCCCCTGTTATTGTTCATTCTTTCATAGAACCTACTTCAAAATTAATCACCTGAAGTCTGAGAACTGTTAAAGTTCTATTTAAGTATACCTTTCACAAAAATATGGTTCAGTTAAATTTGTACAACCTCAGTAGCATGAAAACTAAATTTTTTTCTTTGCAATACTTACGCATTTCCTCAGAAATGCAGAAATATTTGGGGGCAGAACTGGGACTGAGGAAGTTCTAGAGTTAGGCTGAGTCTAAACTTGGATTAGGCAGAAGCTCTGCTATTTCACAATGAAAAAATTATACTAAAAAGCTAAAGAATGAGAATTGGTGTCTTTGGGGTAGGTGAGATCTAACAGATGTGTTGGCGCATGGGCTGATGAACCATCATCGAAAAACCCCACTGTAGTGGTGAGCGAGCCAAATGAATGTTGGTGGAGAGTTTCTTTTCCAAGACTTTAGAAAAAAAAGCTCACAACTTTCTAAAAAGGTGGTCTTCACTAGTTTACGTGTTTTGATAGATAAGTTCTACTGCTGTGTTCCAGAAAATCCCCATGAGACCCCAAACAAAACATCTCTACTGCATTTGGAGACCTGGGAAACACACCCTAAGTGCAACCATGCCAACTGGTGGGGCTGCAAGTATCATCAGTGAGGTCGTGTTTAGCTTTATAAACCTGGAAATTATTTAATGTTGAAGTTTCCACTTAAGCATCTGTCTTGCTTGTTCCTTCCGTAGTAGGACAAACTGCAGCAGGCGTCAGCGGAGGCATATGAGGACAGTCACCCTCACTGGTCCTGGGCTTGGGTATTCTTATCCTTGCTGGCCTGCAAGGGCTTGGATTTGTGGATTACTTCTGAATACCTTGTCCACTGTAGGCAGCACTCTGTTGTCCATCTACACATGCCTCTCCTGAAACCTCTCTTCTGTAGCACAGCAGGTCAGACAGCCTCATGTGTTCACCGGTAGTGTATGAAACACAAAAGATCTATATGGAAGGCTATAGATCTATTTGAGACTTAGCTCTAAGCCTGGTCTTACCCTCAAATGCCAGTGTTGTTTATCTTCCAATTTATGGCATCAGTGCTGTTAAAACTCACAATGGATGAATCAGCAAATCTTATATAGGCAAATTCTTAAACTACATTTTTCCCCCGCAGAAGCTACTTTCTGCAAGCCTTCTGCTTGGGAGTATTTTGTCTGCTGTGACTGGTACAATGGAAAGGGAAAGATGGACCTCATCTTCTAGCTCTTCATTCTCCTGTGGAATGGTGAGGCCATGAGGCTGGAATGAAAACAAAAACCATCTAGGAGCATCTGTCCCAAAGCATGTATGGTTCCAGCACTCACTGGGAAGCACCCTTAGCATACAGTATTAGCAGTTCTCTATACTATTTAATTTTCTTGCTTAACATGCTTTAAATGATCTTCTTTGCATTGAGTGCTTTTTCCTGATCTCTCTGAAGTTAATGGCTAAAGCTCCATTGCCTATAATGAGGCCCAGCTGCCAGAGGATGCCTCAGATATAAAAGAACTGCTGAGCAATTTACCCTGGTCCAAGATAGACATCTTGCTTTAATGCAATGCTTTTTCCTTTTGAAGAGTGTTTCTCTACTGCATGAAGAAGAATTCTGGTTGCTGCAAAAAGCAAACTTTAGGTTTAACAAAGAAGAGAATGAGCCACAACTATGGTACAGGTTAATACCCTGGTGTGCATCCACAAATACCAGTTCCAGGAGTGTTTTCTGGAATTAAACCTGTCTTGATTTTTTTGCTGTCTGACTTTCTGAGGTAGTGAGATGTAATATATCTCTGTAGCATGTATTTCTCCCTGTCCTTGGAGACTTGTGGGAATGTGGAGGAGAGGAGGTTGCACATTCTTCACCTCATTACAAAGATGAGGGACATGAAAGTTGTCCTTGAATGAGAAAGTGGATGTCTAAAACCAGTATAAATCACATAATATGACCTTTTTCTAGGGATCTCGGAGAGAAATCTCATCTTGAACTCTGAGACACGTCCTGTGGCTTTCCACTAGTTTACTCAGAGATGCTGCCTGAGGATAGCTTGGTTTCCTTTTGAATTTGTTTTTCAGGACTTGAGAAACTTCCAAGTTATCCCTGTTTTTGACAGGGTAATATAAACAGCAAAATGAATACATTCCCTGAGCTACTTTTGTATGTGAGGTCACAGAAATACTGTGTTTAGTCATGTTTATTTCAGTGTTAGCAATAAGGAAAAATATGTCAGATATAAAAGGGGGGGAAAAAAGTCATAAGGAGACATTACAATGCACTCAATAGAGGAAAAATGCACCTTTACTCTCTAGGAAATGGGATAAAATCAGTTCCGGCAGGAATAGTTTATAATAGAAAATGCAGCTTTTGCAGAATGAAAACCTTACTTGGAAAAAAATCTAACATTTTTCTAACCCTGGGGTTTGTTTTTTTTTTTTCTATATTGGAAAAGGGACATTTGACTCAGGTAAAAGTTTTGTACCTTTTTGGTACGTGGTTTTGCAAAGTTTGTGATTAGGATCTTACTGCCTTTATTTTGTAGGTAGGTTGGATGCATTAACTAGGCTGAAAACTTGAAGCAGAGGGAAGTGCCCCACCCCAGGTGAAGGGAATACCCAAAACAAAGTGTTTAATAAGGACATTAAATGATATGAATATTTTTGTTTGTTTGTTTCAGTTCAACAAAGTGAATTTAAACATTCCATTCTAAGCTGAATTAGCACTGGAGAAATTGAAAGTAATTAATTTTCATTTAAGAAAGACATAGTAAGAATATTTTATCGTTTATGAATTTCTAAGCATTTTAGCCTGCTAAAATCCCTTTAATGTTACATCTTTTATTTGCTAACACTAAATGTTCAAATAATATTGACACTGCACTATTTATATTATCTGTTGAAGAGCCTTATTTAGCAAAATTGCAAAGTCCAAGTTTCCTAAGATTTTAGGTAGGAGAATGCATTTATCTCTGAACTAATGTGGTGAAAGATGTACTAAAGTGGATTCCTGGAACACCTTGTGTGAGGTTTTAAGTGTATCTCATTGTACTCTTGTTGACTTCTGTCTGTTCCATATTTTGCAAGTATAGTGTAGATCAGACTCATCTAGAGCCATCTTTTTGTACTCTGCTTATCTGATTCTCCTTACTGATTCTTCTGTGTGCCACACTGAGAGGATTAGACAGATGTCATAAAGATGGAAGTGGAAAGCGGCATTGAATATATGGTTTCCCTGATACATGCTACGTATATTAATTTATACCTTATTTCTTTATAACTAGCTCTTTCTAATGTATGAAGTGGCAAGGCTGCTTTCAGTGGTGTCTGGACATTCCTCTGTGCTTTAATTACTGAATTAGAGGGAGACATTGAGGATGAATCAGAGGTTGCTGCCAGTTTTTTCTTGAAATATGTGACTTCTCAGAGGCTTCAACTTCAAACATCTGCAGTAAAACCAAGTAGAGTTTTCCCTTAAGGGGAAAATTTGCCTTATTTTACTCAGGGTAAAGACTGGCAGTGATGTTGCTTGTTGGGTCAGAATTTGGGCAGAATGGTAGATGTTCCTCTTCCACATTTAGGCACATGCTTCTTTTGACCAGGTGCTCAAAATTTGCTTCCAACTGTATCTGCTGCTGAAAATACCTGGAGTATATTCTCCTCATAGTTATTCTGTGGGAAAGAATGTTGGGCTTTAGATCCATCAAAACATATCGGTGTCACTTCTACTCTGATCTCAGTAAGTCCTGAGGGTAAGCTGTTTGAGGTGTCTGTCTTTATTTTTGCACTGCAACAGGGGATTTAAAAAAGAACTTCACCACTTAGGTAAGATGTCAACCAGCTTATATTTGCCTTAGTGGCCTATCTTATTATAGGTGTCTGGTGTCACTGGGGGCTTATTTGGTACCACATTTCATCCAGTGATATAAAGCAATGCCACAGAACAGGAGACAGTATGACCAACTAAGGTGTATGGATTTAACTGTGTTCCAAATATTGTTGTGTTTGTCTAGTCAGAAATATTTGGATCAAATTCTGTTTGGATTAACTTTGCCACTTGTTTGTTTGTTTTGGTGTTTGGTTTTGGTTGTTTGGGGTTTCTTTTTTTTGGGGGGTGTGTGTTTGATTTCTTTGTTTCTTAAAAATTTTATTGACAAACTAATGAAGAAAATCTAGGAAGATAAAAACCTCTTCGTGTTTTTTTTTTCTGGCAGATATCTGCTTGTTATCATGGCTACTTAACTTCTTGCTGAGGATACCAATACAAGTTATTCTGGCAGTTAGTTTCTTCTTCCTGTTATTCATCACCTCTTCTCTAGGAGAGTAGGTTGCACATCTTGGCTTGTCAGGTAACTGACTTTCCCACAGTGTAACTATGCTTTTTGAGCCTTTTCAAATATCATATTTACCATATTATCCCTTTTCCCCTCCTATAATAATATGCAGGACATCACCTATTCTGGAGGTACTTCTTAGTAATTGTCTCCAGTGGGACATGAAGACCTCCGTGACACAACCGTGCACAACCCAGGGAGCCGTAGGCTTCCAGAAAACCAAGGCAGGCAGCTGTGGGATTTATTTTCCAGAGATCCAAGTGCCTGTTTCTGTTCTAACAAGATATGAGTCATAGCAGGGACATGGCTGTGAATACTTATCTCTTTCACTGGGATGTGCAGAGCAGAAATAATTTCAGTATGGAAAGAGGACATGAAGTGATTTGTTAAAAATCTGTTATTTGCTTGGGGAATTTGTAGTGGTATTATCTGGGATAGTTGTGCACACCAGGGACAAGAACCATGCTGTTCTTTTTTTTTTTTTTTTTTATAAGAACAGAAAGTGACCATTTGGGAATTTGCTGTATATTTAAGTATTTAACAAGCAACTAACTGGTAATGACAAGTTCAACACAAGTCACATTGTGCTGCAATCATATTTTTCCATGTGTGCATGGTTTGGCTCATTGCCTTATCAGAATGTTGGGTTCAGATTTTTTGTGAACGCTTAGAGGTGGTAAAGCATCTGTTAGAAACTGTCTAGAAACAGGAGTCTGGAAGAAACCTGTTTTTATCTTCAGATTCAACCCTTTGCCCTAGTAAAATACAGGGAAGAGACTTTGAGGATTTATCCCCCAGAGCCCTGTCATACATTTCCTAATCACAACCTGCCATGGTCCCACTGTTCCAGTGCTCTGTCTTTCTTGTTTGGTAGTTGACCATTATAACAAACCTAACACAAGGAACAAACAACTGTTCTCAAAATGATGTACTTAAACCCATACCCTTACAGAGCTGTCAATCACTTGACACAGACAGCCTTTACAATCCATACTGTGAAGAATTGCACTATAAAGGATAGGCATGTATATTGTATGTGTCCCCATATCTGCCTCTGACCCATTTAGCCACATATCCATAAAGATAAGACAAATAGATGCCACTGAGCTTTAGTATTGCTCTTTGTGTAGGAGTTTCATTTATTAGACATATTATTTTCATTCCTTCGACTCAATTTTTATTAGGTGTTTTTAAATGTTAGAGAGCTAGTGAATATTTTTCTTATTTTTCCATATTCTTTTCTATGTTATTCTGATTTGAACCTTTGGAAATAGGTTTGGTTTTTTTGATTAAACGTTTCAGTATTAATATACCATGTATGGTCAAAGAATTGTAGTAATATTCGTTACAACCTGGTCATCATTCATATGCCAGAATTCAGTAGAAATAGTACTTTATATTTAGTATAAACTCTATTTTTCCCATACGAATCCTCATTTGATCTGTTCTGTCTACTGTGACTTAACCTAGAGATTGATTGACATTTTTAGTAGCATTGTTCCAATTTATAGATGGGGGTTGTCTAGCTTTTTTAAAAATAGCAGTCTGCAATAATACAATATTGTGTTTTGGTCCTCATCCTTCTGCTCATGGTTCTCAGCAACTTTCAGTATATTCCAGTCTTCGCTTTTCCATGCTCATTTTTGCTTTTGCCCTTTTAATCAGGACTCTTGTGTGCTCCCTCCTTGCTTCCCAGGGTGTATAACCAATTCTCACAAAGCTTGATTTGGTAACTGCTTTGGGGCTGGACAGGCTGCAGCTCAGTCTGCTGACTGTGCCGGGTAAATCTATTGTACTGAAAGGTGTCTGAGATGAGCTGTTTGGATGGAGAGGGGGATGTTCTGCACATTCACATCCGGGCAGATGAAAAAAAAGCCTTGCATGTCCATTGCACAGCTGCTATATTGGATGCCAAATGTATTTAGACTGCAAAGGACCAGGTTATTTAAGGTGTCTTATTTCTACAGTCCATTAAGCAGTCTTGTTAAGCTTTGATTTAAGGAAGATAAGCACAAATGTATTAAAGATAAATGGAGACAGAAACTTTATTGCTCACTCTTGTTCATGATCAAAACTATAAGACTATGCCAGCTTTCACCTGAAAAATATCGTGTGAGGAATCCACTGTGAGGAGACAGGATGGTGGCTGATTAAGAAGTGCTATTTTCATGGCTTGATGCCTGAAATTAAAAGTGATCAAAATGATAATGGGAGCTTATTAGGAAGGTAACAGCATCCTGTATCATGCTACTCACGGCAGTAAAACCTTAATGCTGTGTTATTATTAAAAAGAAGGTGGTGTTGGGCAACACAGGCAAAAATAATGCAGAATATTTGGAACAAGATATTGGGAGTGAATTTCAAAAGATATCACCTCGTGCTAAACACGAGTCAAAAAAATTGTCACATTGAACCTTAGCATTTACGAGGAAAGGAGTGAAGAATGAAACAGCCAGGATCATTTTACCCCATCTAGGTGAGCAATACAATGTTATGCCCACATTTTGGTGTTATGGATAGATCTGGCGGCCTCTACTTGAAAAAAAAAACTAGTAAAACTAGATTATGAGAGAGATGAAACATCTTCCTATGCAATAGAAATGTCCTCTATTTGACAAAAGAGATGAGAGAGAACTGAGAGATGTCTATAAATTTTGAATGCTGTCGTTAAAGCAAATGTTTGTTACTGAAAATACAAGAGTTCAGAGAAAAGAGCAGCTAAAAATAAAGGGAAAACATTTTCATGCATTATGTAATTGGCGGAGCTCATTGTCACCTGGAGCTGTAAAAGTACAAATACAGTTATTTGAACAGACACTTTAGTGGTTCGTTGCTAAGTGTGCTCTGTGGTTGGGAACTATTGCTTTCTAGACTATTTTAGAAAATCCACAGGTTGTGTGTTACCATGCAATCACTGTCACTCTTGCATTATTACTTGAAAATAGGTATTGAATTTTATAATGCACCAATATAATTTTTCAGTACCTTAAGAATTGGTTAAACTTTATTTACATACTTTCAGAGTAACAAACAGGGCTTCAGTGGTCTGTGTTTAAGCTTTCACTGTATTTTTAAGTGCAAATAAAAGAAGGCCTAAAGGAAGACACTGACCTTTTTAAAAAAAAAAAAAAATCTATGGAAAATAGAATTGGAGAATGCAAGCTTTAGGGAGTTTCTTTGTAGATGGTTAGGAAAAGATAAATCTATTTTATTTTTCCAGGGATATATTTTATAGTACAGATGAGTAGTTACTAAAGAGTATGGTGTATTTTGATTTGAAAATCATAGAATCATTTAGGTTGGAAAAGAACTCTAAGATTGTTGAGTCTAATCATTAACACAGAGCTGCAAAGTCCACCATTAAACCATGTCCATAAGTGGCACATCTGCATATCTTTTAAATACCTCCAGGGTTGTTGACTCAACCAGTTCCCTGGGTAGCTTCTTCCAATACTTGACAACGCTTTCCACGAAAAATTTTCCCTAATACCCAATCTAAATCTCCCCTGGTGCAACTTGAGGCTGTTTCCTCTTGTCCTGTCACTTGGAAGAAGAGGCTGACCCCCACCTGGCTGCAACCTCCTTTCAGGTAGTTCTAGAGGAAGATAAGGTCTCCCCTGGCAAAACAACCCCAGCTCCCTCAGCTGCTCCTCATAAGACTTGTGCTCCAAACCCTTCGCTAGCTCTTGCCCTTCTCTGGACACACTCCAGCACCTCAGTGTCTTTCTTATAGTGAAGGGCCCAAAACTGAACACAGGACTTGAAGTGTGGCATCACCAGTGCCAAGTACAAGAGGACTATCATCTCTCTGGTCCTGGTGGCCAAACTATTGCTGATACAGGCCAGGATGCCATTGGCCTTCTTGGCCACCTGGGCATACACTGGCTCATGTTCAGCTGGCTGTTGACTGGCTTTCCCAGATCATTTTCCATTGGACAGCTTTCCAGCCACTCGGCTCCAACCCTATAGTGCTGTATAGGGTGTTTGTGGCCAAAATGTAGGACCCAGCACTTGACCTCACACAAGTGGCCTGTTTATCCAGCCTGTCCAGATCTCTCTGCAGCCTTCCTACCCTCTAGCTAATCATCTCTAATGCCCCTTTGATGTCATCTGCAAACTGAGGGTGCACTCGATCTCCTCGCCCATGTCATTGATAAAGATATCTAAACAGAACTGCCCCAGTACTGAGCCCAGGGGACACCACCTGCGACTGGCCACCAACTGGATTTAACTCCATTCACCACCACTCTTTGGGCTCTGCCATCCAGTTAGTTTTTTACTCAGTGAACAGTGCACTTTTTCAAGCCATGGGCAGCCAGATGCTTCCTTGTTCTTCAGTATTGAACTTGCGCACTTCATTATGTTTACTTATCGTAATTCACGTGTTATAAGAGGGTTTGTATTCTTTTAGCCTGAGGTAAACATGTTCAACAGTCTGCTTTTAGTTGATGTGTTTCCTTAGCCAAAATTAAGACAAAAGTTCTTGCAAATTTTTAGATATTATGGAGTTATAATAAGTTCTCAGTAGATAATTTTACTTGCTCTTTTCAAGCCAGCCTTCATTTTCTTTTTTAACACTGTTGTTAATTGTGTATTAAGAGGTTGTCTTTTGAGGACAGCAGAATAAAAGGATTTACCAAACTCCTCTGAAACTCTACACACTGCAGTAATATTCAGACTTTCTAAATAATTTATTGAGAGCACAGCCAACAATATGAAATTTTCATGTATGGGTGTCAAACAGGCAATCTCATATAAACTTGAGAGGCATGAAAAATAAGGTTAGGCTTCAAAACAGGGGTCAATATTCTCAGGCTTAGTGTAATAAAAAGGTAATCACAATAATGTTTAATCTGTTTTTAAGAAAAGTTTTATGTTTTATAGAAGCATGTCAAAATTTGAATTTGAAAATTAATAAGGAGATTTGTGGTTGCCAAATATGGACACAAAGCAATTCCAGCATAGACTAGTAACCAGAATTGTTTCATACTCTTTGTAGATGATGAGGTCTAGGGATGACCTTCATCTCTTCCCATCGGTTCCTGGGACTTTTGATAGGAGAAACAATATGCTGTGACTGACAAAATACATTTCACAATCATTTAAGTATAAACATCATGTAAATACTATGAAAGGGTAATTTACTGGTTATATTATTAGCTCCTGTATTAACAATATTTTGTTCCTCAGAGGTGTGTTTTAATAAATAATATGGTTTGTGTTTCTTAAGCTAAAACTATAAATAACTGTTCTCTTTAATCATTATAGGAAATTGTTTTTAAATGATCATTCTTGTTTTGGCTATGGTACATAATATAATTCAGTGGTTGAGTTTTGACTGTTGATGTCTTCTGCTAGACACCCTTTTTTGAGACATAGGTGAAGTACATTTTTGTGAAACAGATCTTGTTTCATATCCAGGTTTTTGTTTTTACTCCTTAAACTTCATTAATACTATTCAGGTCTCTGTGAGTTATCAAATGGAATAACAGACATTGGTTGATACCCTTTGGAGTGTTTTGGTACTACAAGTGCTTGCTAAGTTGCTAAGCATTAATGATATATTTGGCATAGCATAAGAAAGAAGATAAAGATAGCCATTGTCTCTACTGTCCTCGGGTGAGCTCTGGGCGCTGGGAGCACAGTTCCTTCTGATGTGGGTGATAGTTAGATATTTAAATAGAAATTGGATAATTAAGTTACTCTGTGTGAGTGGCTCTTGGTGGGAATAATCTCTGTTCAGTCATCTTTAGTGTTGACATCTACAGCTGAGCTTTACAGTCTAGGCTCCCTTTATAGTCAGTAGGGAGAATTAGGCATTTCTTGAGTGTGATTCATCTAGTCTGTTTTAGACATCAACATTAGGGTGAGATTTACAGTCTAGATGGAGTGGCATAAATAGATATGATGTTCTCTGGAGCTTTATATAGTAGTCGAACATATTCACTGGGCCACTGGCTGAAACCTCCATCTTCTCTTTCCAAGAAGGCTGCCTCAACCAGAATAGAGAACATGCCTCTCTCTCTGTGCCAGCTGGTAGTCACTTTCTCCCATACAAAATGAAATGCCTGCAGCTAAGGGACAAGGACAGGGCCTCACAGACACTGCAGTTTAAAATATTTTAGAATATTTCATTGGGAAATCCATGTTTAAATCCTCTTACCTAGGTGAGAGCCTTAATTACCCATCTGTTGGTTTTTAGCAGGCTGCTATGACGACAGCAGCCAGTCTTACCTCTCCTCTGTCAGGTCTCTGGGCTGTGCCAACGTGTTTGGTGGTGCCAGCTGGAACAAAGCGCCTTGCTGCTCAATGTGGCAAAGTTTTTAGTGGGTTTGAGTGTGGTCAGAAATATATTTGTTAGAGATTTTGATACCTAAGAAGTCATACTTTTGGTCTCGTACTGTAAGTCTGTTCACAGGTGTAACCATTGGACTCTTTACTTTTAGTGAGGTGGGAACTCTGAAGCATCTTGGACTTTATTAAAATATGTGACCAATCCTTTATAGTTTAGGGATATAAGAATAAACACTGCTTATGTTGCTGCTGATGTCATTGTCACTGTCTTGTTGTGAACTGTCAAAAAGAATGTTCTAAGTAGTGTCTCTGCAAATAGTTCCTTCATTAGTCTGATAGGCTACTCTTTGCATCAGTGACAAATGATATCTTTTATGTCACGTTACGGACATCTTGCCACACATCCACAATCTATTTTCAGTTCTCTGTTGCTCATTACCAGTTTAGGAAAGGATTTGAAAAGCTATAGAGACAAAGAGATTTGATGGAGCATGGGGCAGTAGGACTGAAACTAGTACTGTAGCACAAAGCAATACTAGAAGCACTGGAGCTAGTACTGTAACAGAAAGCAATACCAGATCTGGTTTTTAAGCTGCCTAGAACAAAGTTCAAAACTTGTACACTTATTCTCCTGCTTCCAAGAGTAACTGCTGACTGGAGGTATTGATGAAGGCATCACAGGCTAGAGATAGGGCTGTTCTGTACACCTTCAAGAAAAGTTCACTGATGTGTTGTTGTAGATTTAGTGCTTTGGTGTGGGCTTCAGAAAACCAATCCCTAAAGGAGAATCCTTTCAGTTGTGAGAGTGCATGTCTGTTTGTTTAACCATGCTGAAATATTTTTTTTTCTTTCACGTACTTTGGGAAAACTAAAAAGAGTTATGAGTAAGAATCCTAAGAGCTTTCTACTTTTGTTTTCATGGGATGATGTGTAGACCTGTGATTCATACTGTTGTCGTGTATCTGTCTGGCAGTCATATTTGAAATAGCTGCATAATTAGGAATTTATCAGTTTTGGGTTCTTTTGAAAGCAAAGTATTTCTTTGAGCAGTAAAAACTAGTTCAATGTCAACATCTGTATCACTAGTCTTTTAAGCATTTCTTTTTTAGTAATTAAATTTGTAGTGCATTTAGGTGTATATACTTTCTGGATTCTTGTAACAATGCATTCTCCATCATTCATTTACAAATACATTTGTCAACACACTATTTTGAATGCATACCTGTAAGACTCTGAGTATTTATAGATTGGTAATTACTGTGATGTCTTAATAGTGTACCTTTAAATAAGGCATTAGGGCTTATTCTCTTTTTACTGGCAATTTAATCAGTAGTTGGCATTTCAGGGATGGTCTGGTATTTTAAAGATTTGGCCTTGGTATTTTCTGTGCCCTGGGAGCACTACATCCTTGGATGGGTTGACACTCGTGTCACCTGTGTTTGTCTTTGCATGATGGTAGCATAAAATTTCCATTGCCTAAAAGAGAGAACCACCTTGGCAAGGGGATGAAGAGCATCTTTCCTGCATTGAGGAGACTCAGGGAAGACCTCATTGCAGTTACAACTTCCTCATGAAGGGCAGTGGAGGGGCAGGCACTCATCCCTTCACTCTCATGACCAGTGACAGGCCCAGAGGAACAGCATGAAGGTGTCTCAGGGGAGGTTTAGGTTGAATATTAGAAAAAGGTTCTTCACCCAGAGGGTGGTTGGGCACTGGAACAGGCTCTCCAGGGAAGTGGTCACAGCACCAAGGCTGACAGAGTTCCGAAAGTGTTTGGACAATACCCTGACACGTGGTATGATTCTTGGGAATGGTCCTGTGCAAGGCCAGGAGTTGTACTTTGATGATCCTTGTGGGTCTGTACCAACTCAGGCTATTCTGGGAAAGCAGCATGACGTTGACAATCTTTGCAGTATTGATGTTAGTCTCCGTTCCTTTTACAGTATCTTGCAGCACTGTGAAGGGACAGAGGTCTCTCTGAACAGTGTCATTGCACACTGGACTTGCATTACTTAGATGATGGTTTATTATTTTTAGGAATGAAGCAAAATAAAACCCAAAAGAATTACTTCACTCTAAGTAATTTATTTCCTAAGACAAACGATTCCAGCCATGACTCAGGTGTGCAATGATGCAATACTACAGTATTATAAGGAACTGGTTTTGACTTTGAGAAGAACCTTAAAAAACCTGTTTTGATGAAAGAAAGCCTCATTTTGGGAAGTCTACTGTCTGGTAATCTCTTTTCACATACCAAAATAATTTTCTGTTTTCTTTATGGTATACAAAAGGGCAGTTTTACACTGTAGCTGTAGGTCTTGACTCACATAAACAGTATGTGGGACATCAAAGATCATTACCTTTATCAATTCCTTCTTGAACTTTGTTAAATTTCCACTTGTGAGTTTCATGTGTCATATATATATCTACATCTAGCCCATTCATTACCTTAAAGTTATTTAACTCTGTGACCGTCATCAACAGCAGCTGCATTTTCTGTTGAATTTTGGTATATATCAGCCCTCTTAGTGACATTTAACTGATGCTGAAGAGCAGCCAAAGTTGATAAGACCTGTCAGTGGCAGGTATCTCCTGAAATAATCCCCTTCCTTCTCCTGACAGTTTTTCTGCTCTTTACAGTTTAGATGCATTGGCTATATTTCGAGTATCAGTCAAAATCCATCTGCCTCCACAGAGAGTGTCTTAGACCCTAAAGAGAATATAAAGTAAATTTTATGCAATTACTTATGCTAATTAATAGATTTCTGTAATAGTATGCAGTCTGTGTAGCACGCTGGAAACCATGAAAATTATGCTCTTAAGAATATAATTAATTTCTTAGAAATACCTGACTATTACTACAGTTTAAAATCCACTTTGTCTTTCCTTTTATGCTGCTACCTCCACCTATGATATAATTTCAGCAACATCTTTGCTAGCCTCCTTCTTTCTGACCCTCTTCCTCCTCGAGACATGTCAGCTCCTGGCATTGCCAGAGGCACTGCTGTTCCTTGTCCCACAGGAGGCACCAATTCCAGGGCTCTTGGAGAATCTTGTCATGAGAAGTGCAAAGCATCTCCAGAAAAGGCTGCTGCATCCCCTCCCTTCCCAAGGAAGTAACACCAAAGCTTTCCAGAGATGGTGACACTGGCAGTATGAGGCCAGTCCGTTTACTGAGCCAGTCCTTTTGCGACTCTGGGTGAGCATAGCAGCCATGTACGTGCTGAGCATGCCTGGAGTTGCAGTCAGCAACTCCATGGTTTATTGGTGAAAAATTCACCTGAGGGCCTCATGATTCTCAGTAACACATTTTGTGAGCACAGGCATTGTACAAAAATAAGAGTTGGGCAAAATGGCACTGGAGAATATTTTCCAGCCCCAATGTTATTTTTTTTCGTGGAGCCATTTCCTAGGCTTTTGCAAAAGAAGTTGAATTTTTTCACTAATCCATATATTCCTATCCAGGTGTTTTGTGGACAGGGATGTTTCATATCTGTCATGCAAGCACTCTTCGCTTATTTAGAAGGTGAACTAAGGGTGCGCAGTGGGTTGCCTTTGTGGCTGTTAACCAGCATATGAGGCTGACCCACACTTCATTGTTGGGTTTTACACCTGGTCTCTTTCACCAATCACTGTGTGAGTCCCTTGTACTGAACCTCTCCAGGGTTTCCAGGCTCCTGCTTTTGGCTTCTTTGTCAAGCTGTGGTCCCCTCTTCCTCATTGCTCCCCATCTTTTCTCCAAAAACTTCTCTTCCATTAATCCCTGTATTGGTTTCCAGTCACCACCTCCTCAAGTCCAGTTCACTCTTGCCCTCAGATCCACTTTTGTGTCTCCAAAGTTTAAGTTATTTGTGACAGTGCTGGTCAAACTTTAGGAGCAATTTCATTTTTGTGACATTTTGCACATTTCTCAGCCTTTTGAGCAGTGAGATTCTGATGAATTGATGTTTTCTCATCAGAAGGGTTAGACTTTTGAAAAAGATCCCTCTCTTTCCTCCTTTCTTTCCAAACAGCAGACATGGCTTCCTGCTTTAAAACACCAAGAAACTTTCCAGATCAAAATGTCACCAGAAATGATATCTGCACAAAGCACTTTTGCTCCAATAAAGAAGTGTAGCTGGACTAAAATATATTTCATGGGACTTTTTTGCAGTGAGCTGTATTACTCAGAGTGCTTCAAGAGTACTAAATGAGGACAGAATCTCCAGAAAGATACTGAAAAAGAAAATGTCTTTGTTAAGCATGTGAGAACTCTAGGGTTTTTTCTGTGTTTGTAGATATAAAATATAATTTGTCCAGACTCAGAGGAAAGCTCTGACACTTCAGAGCAGAAGAGTTGATGAAAGGAAAGGACACTGGAATTTTTCATCTGAGGCAACATATTTTCCTCTTGCGTCATCTCAGAAATAAATGAAATGTTTTGATTGAAATTCCTTTTCCCTTAAATAATTAAATCAGTGTACAGCTGACACCATTAAAAACCAATCCAAAAAATCCAATAGGGTAAAAATTGGCAAAGATATCAGGAAGTGAAAATAGAAGGAAGTATTGAGCAACTTTTTTAGTCGTTATCAGCAGTATATTGCTGCCTGATCAGTAAGTTGTTCCCAAATGCAGCTCTTGTGCATTCCTTAGGAAGGTGTTCTTGGTCCCTCTTACTGCACTATTTCAAAGCAATTGAGAGCTTCCTACCTACCTCTGTACTGTGAGTATCTGTTCCCGTCCCCTGGTGTGAGGGGATGCCTGTTTGTCCTGGTGCAGCAGCCAGCAGAGCTGGCACAGGGTGCTGCTGTGTGTGTGATGGCAGGGTCCAGCGTATCCCCTGGCCAACTAACTAGCCCCCAGCGACAGGGCATTGTGCAGGATGAAGCAGTACCTGCTTGAATCAGCAGGTGACACTCACTGCTGTATTGCCATGGCTTGTGTGCCATGAAACTCTGGTGGGCCTTTACCAGAGCACCCCTTGCCTGCTCAGCTCTGTGCAGGTGTGCCCTTCCAGAAGTTTTCCAAGGTCCAGGTAGGTCATGGCATTAATCCCTGCTTCTGAAGTGCCAGATATTTGACATCAAGTGTATATAGCATGAGGCAGTGTAAAGGCAGAAACAAAGCCTGGTGGAGGGAATCTCAGAGGAATCTTCATGTTGCTTTTGGAATTTGAGAGCCCTCAATAACAAGTTCTGTTGCCAGGCTGTGCTTTCCTGTTCTTGGTCATTATAAAACATACACAATGCCAAGTGATTTTTATGGGAAGTTGATATATTTCAACAGTGGGTAGAAAAAAAATCATCACTGAGAATGTCATGGTTATTTTTTTTCCTCTTGAAGAACTAAGAAATTATTCTGAAATGTATGACACATGTATAATAACAACCTAGTGCTCTGTTTTTAAAAAATGTGCTAGAGGCATTGTGCAGTTTCCCAGAGGCTTAATGAGGGAGCCATACTGTGCTGGAAATTTTTCAACAATAAAATTGACCTATTACATGCTTATGTAAAATGAGGGTTGACAATCACACAAGTATGTCCAAAGTCAAATACAGACGTTGTGAAATATCACTTCTTTCCCACAGAGAAACTGGTCACCTGTTCACAGTAGGCTTTTGCATTATATCCTATCTAGTAAAGAATAAGATGCTTACCCACAGGGAAACAAAATGGCAGCAAAGTACTGGCCTGGTGCCCTTCTATCAGTGCTTTTCACTGACTTTTTTGCCAAGTCTTCAGAAATAACACATAGGCATACTTTTCAACATATGTTTTGCCTCTTTGTTGGTTTAACGGCATAAAGGGATGAAAAGGTCATACATTATTCATCACTTCATCTTCAAATGCAGAAAAAATTCATTGTTTGCTTTTTTGAATTTCTTTTATTCTCCATAATACGTCTTTTCTTTAAAAAAAAAATCTTGTGCCTTTTGCTATTCTTTTAACATGTATCAGAAGTGGCCTCTTCTTAAAAATTGAGCATATGGCTCTGAACCTGCATCTGAATTCAGGGAAGTGCCTATTTCAAAACACTGAAATTTGGAGTCATGGGAGAAGAAGAGTTGGATTCAAGATTTATTTAGTGTACTATTGAGTAATCAGAGGAAGATAATTAAATGTAAAGAGTTGAAGACTAAATTAAACATGGTAAATATTGCCCTCTGCCCAAAATGAATTAAGCTACGGTCAACTTTTTTGTGTTTAAATATTAAACACTAAGCTCAAATCAGATGTGTACCGCAGAGGGAACATTAAATGACTATTAAGATTTTAAAACCACAACTCTTTTTCTGCTGAATGTGTATTACCAGTGAATGTCTTGGCAATCACCTGTCAATACGTTGCTTCTGTTCCCTGCCCAGTCACTGGTGCATGATGCTTCCAGCAAGAGAGGGCAATACAGGGAGGTAGAAGGTTATTTAGGGAGAGATGAGAGTTTATCAGCAATACCTGTTAAGCATCAATCTGTCTACGTTAAAGGGGGTGGAAAGGATTGAAGTATTAAAGCAGAATGAGCATGGTAACTGAGGCCTTGATGCATCTTCAGCTATAAGTCATAAGACTTCTTCAGCAGGGAGATCTCCTTGCTGGTTCTTTTCCCTTCATAATGAAATTAAAAACCAGAAAATACTGCCTATATGGTAGGCCATAGATTTGCAGTTTATCCACATTTATTTAATTAAATATGGGTAAAGATTATAGAAAAGGATGATGATAGACATGTGAAGACAGAAAAAAATTCACATCATTAAGTTAATTAATTCTTTTTTGTTGGTAAAATTTCCTAGTTCTTATTTTCACTTCAGAAGTGTGCAGCCTTATGTTAAAAAAATGGACAGGAGATTATTGTGAAGCAAAGAAGGTTGCTTGCTGCTGTAGGATTAACGAAGTCATTCTGGGCATAGAGGATATTGCATTTATATAATAGAGAAAAGCTAAAGCTATCACTTAAGTCTTTCTCAAGTAGAGCTGATGAAGTTGATGTTAAGTATAAAAAGATACAATTTGAAACATGTTAAAGTAAAAATATGAGAATTACTATGTAGAAGAATTAAATCAATATTGCTAAAATTGTCAATTCCAACGGAGAATATATGAATACCCATTTTTCTTTTAGTTGCTGTTTGGATGTTTTCTGCTATTCTCTGCAAATCTCTTAAAAATACATTCCTGAGCTATTTAAATACACACAGCCTGTAATGTCTCAGCTGGCCATATAACTTCAGTGTGTAATACTGTAATGTGCATGACAACTATAACTTGGCACTTTATTTAGATCCTGAAAGAACAGTACCATAATCCTGATTATTTCATTGCTTTTGCTACACTCTAATGTCTTGATAGTTGCTTACAATCCATATATTCTAATGCATTATTTTACTAACTCATTGTGCATTCAGTATATAACATAGTTCTGTGCTTCTGCAAAGGCAACTTCCCAAGCACCAATTTAAAGTAACAGAAGTATCATAAATATTGGGGAATTTCAAATGGATTCGCTGGACTGCATGATGGGATCTCATTCAAGAGCAAGAGCCTGCTCACAGAACGTGTATAGGATCTAAAGTACTGCTTATAAATATTTACATGTATTTTATTTCTCTCATTTCAGTGACTATTTCAACAAGTACCTTCTTTGATGGCTTACTGGTAACTGGGCTCTACACATCTACAAGTGTTCAGGCTTCCCAGAGTGTTGGTGGTTCCAGTGCTTTCGGATTTGGTAAGTCCAGTGTAATTGACATTCTGCAACCCAAGAGAATGAATACTTGGTTGTACAGAGGGCATCAATAGCAACACAATTACTGAAACAGGTTAATTTAGGCGGGTCAATAGTATACAGAAGTCAGTGGGAGTCAATGAGATAAGGCAGTTGTGGCTTTTAGGAGCTTTTATTGCTTCCTGCACTTTCTTCATCCTTGCTCAGCCCTGGTACTAATATGCTGAATTATATGAATTTCAAGAGAAGAAACCTTCAGCAGCTAAATTGTTTTAAATAGCCCTCTTTAAATGGTGTGACATTTTGTATAAACTAAAGCATTTAGCCTAAAGCCTCTAACAGTTCTTGGGCTGAAAAAATGTTTCCTTTTAGCTTATGTTAACCTACTTTTTCCATTCACTTAATAGCATCTTCCTTAAAACCAGAATGCAGGTCAAGATATTAGATGCAATCACTTATTTTCCACGAAGGAATAACAGAATTGTATAAAAGGAGTATGACAGGCTTTGCAGAATTATTATGTATTTTAAGTTCTGCTGTAGCACCCAGCAGTAGCAGCTGTGCTATGGGCAACATTTTTGAAAAATCTCTTCTAAATTTCTGGAAGTGATTGACAGCTATACCTTCTACAGTTTGTTAGCATTTTTTATATCCTTACATGTGATTGTAAGAATTGTGTTTCTTCGGTTGGAAGAGCTCAGTGACCCCTAACAAGCAATCTAGAGTGAAGATACAAAAAAAAAGATACCAATTGCATGGGACATCAGCTGCACTGTGCTTGCACTTGCATGTTTAAATGTTAATTTGTCTATTAGGGTTAGACTTCAGTACTTTCTTCATAACAACCTCTCACAGTATTGCTTCTGTTATAATGTATTTGGGGTGT
This sequence comes from Serilophus lunatus, assembly GCA_013399895.1. Lineage (NCBI taxonomy): Eukaryota > Metazoa > Chordata > Aves > Passeriformes > Eurylaimidae > Serilophus > Serilophus lunatus. The sequence goes on from VXBA01003293.1 coordinate 2,063,391, forward strand.
GAGTAGTTTGGGCCTGTGTGTCGTCCAGCAGACACATATTTGCTTGTAGATGAATGACTAATGTAAATAACACATTATTTAAACATGTATTGAGGAATAGTTTGAGAAGGGCTTTGGCACTTTGAATAACACCACTGATCAACCTTTTGCTCAGCCTTTCAAAGGGAAGAGCATGGCTGGCACAGGTATTTCATGCCTTATGCAAAAGGCCTTGAAGGAGTTTATTTGCTGGAAGAGGTTGGTTGTACTTCTGTTTCTCCTTTCCCAATGTATGCTTTACAAGATGAATAGAATCTGATGAAGTAAGTGAGACAGAAAGAACTTATCACTGTGAAATTTTTGAGATGGTTAAGTAACTGGCAAGTTATTGTCTTGCCATAAAATAGGTGTTTTTATCACATCATTGGGGAGAGCATGGCAAACTCACTGAGCAAGGTATACAGGTCATGTTTATTTAAGCATGACAATTCAGCAAAATTTTAAGAACAAAAATACCTCTGTGCATTTACAAAGAATGCTTGTATTTTTCTCTAAATTTGTATCTTTATCTGTAGAACAAGGCTGTTACAGTGGCTGTTTTACTGAGACAGATGTCAAAGTAACATGTGATGTATAACAGGAAAAAACACATGGCCTTTTTTAACTTGCCAAAGGTCACTCTCTAGCTCTTGATGTGTTACATTCAGTCATTGTAAGATAACCAAGAACTAAACTGGTGATACATGCTTTCTCCAGTCCAAAAGATGCTCTAAGTGTACAGGCTTGAAAAATACAAAAGCCAAAGTAAGGCAAAAGCAGTCATGCAGAGTTGGAGCTACTTCATTTTGCTTGTCAATACAAATTCTCAAACATCGTGCCTGGGGAAATCTGATGTCCTGTCTCAAGCATGCCTCCATCTATGTCAGAGAAAAACTGCTGCCATCTCTGACTCTTTTTTTTTTTTTTTTTTTTAGCTTTCTGTTGGTAACCTGTAGGGTCAGTTTTGTCACAGCTATTAGTGACAAACTATTTTAAGTGAAAGTCTCGTTTTACTGTTTCTCTTTGCCGCATCCTAAGCTTGTGTATATATTGCAAGAAACCCAACTTGAATCTTTCATAACAGATGATGCTCATGTGCAGTGTCTTTGAAGTCACAGTAAAAAGTAAACAGTGAAGGAGAAATAGCAATGGCTTTTAAACTCAATTTTATATGAATGTTCAATCCATGAGGTACTGATGGCTCCCAGGACTGAGAATTATATAAAATTTTCCTATCTCTACTTTGCATTGAGAGATGAGAAGGCTGTCCATTTCCAAAAGGCTTATACCATGTAAGTGATACACTTTTAAAAATTATTTAGTAGTTGTAAAAATTAATAATAATTTTAAATCTACCATTTACAGTAGAAAAACAGAGTAGTCTCCACAGTACTTAATAGGTTGTTTTGCAAAATAGTAAATGGGAATCACATTGTTTTGTTTTCTGAAGAAAACATAAACTGCTTTCTTCAGAAACCCTGGATCCATCTGTTTTCTATCAGCAAAGAAGCTGTTTCTCCTATGCAGCAAGTGATTGTGATGCTCAAGTTAGATTTAGCTTGCGGGAAATGATTTTTTTTCATGTTGAAGTTCAAAAACCTCAGTTCAAAGATTTATATTATCATAAATCAGATGGAGGAGGAAGGGGCAAAGCTGGGCCTTTAAAATCTGAAGATAGCAATATTGTGAAGTTGAGTTGGTAATGGTTGCTTATGGTGCAGGGAAGAATAATTGTTTTGCCCTTGCAGTATTACTGTTGAAATGATCTTGTCTGATTTACACAGAAGGTCAGACTAGATTGTCATAATCTTCCAGACTGCTCGATAATATGAAGTCTCCCCAATATATATATACACATCTGTCTTCTGTGCTACCAGTTACTGTGTTGTGGCTACAATTATCTTTTAATTACTCAGTTTAGGAAATTACTTCATGGAAACACAATCATTTTCAGTTTTCACACTTAACCATGTCAAGAAGCTTGGGAGAAAAAAGTATTTTAATTCTAAGAATTGTTTTCTTTTTTTCAGTATATATTGTGTAGCCAAAGAAATAATTGCTGGTTTCCTCTGTGGGATTACACTGACATGAAACTTGCTGAGGTTTTTAGTTTGGAAACCTTCTTACCATTTTTTTTTAGGGAGAAATGTGTGAGGTTTTGGGTATAAAAGTTACTAGTGGTCATAAATATTTATGTTTTGTCCCAGGCTGAACCCTTGCCTGGGTTCAGGTTAAGGTAAAACTAAAAATGTAAGGCTAAAATTAGAACTGGGGTAAAATATCAATGTGTACTTGAAACTTCACCAACTAATCTGGAAGGCTCCTTTAGCAAAGAAATGATCCTTAAATGTAGCTTTTAAGAAGAGTGTTTCTTCATTAGGTCCCCTGATACAAAAGGTACCCTCAGTTGCCTCTCTCCAGTATAATTTTCACTCCGTTTCTGATCAGTGCCATGCGTGCCTGTGAACATTTCCATGCCCTTCAGCATTGTCTGCTGAAGACTAATTCCACTATTTTTCTCCCCATTTCACAAGCCGCACTGATACCCCTCAGTGTTCACACCCTGTCTTACTCTGGAGACACATTTTGGACTCCTGTGGGATCTCTTTATCCATCAGCGTTCTTCTGGTTTTGTTTCTGAGGCTTCTTGTTGGCGTTTGGTCGTTTTTCAACAGCTTGGGTCATCTGCCTGTTCTCTGAGGTTTCTCAGCCCACCAAGACTACTGTCCCATACAGCCAGGATGTCCATACGGTCACTGTGGGGTTCTCACTGCCTGACTTAATCCGAATAGGAAAGTGGGAGACGGGGCACTGAAAAAAATGATAGAAAGCTACGTACGCGGTGGTGGTTTCAATGGAAATGACTGCTTGCAAATGAGACTAAGAATAAATGGTTTGGTGGGAGGTAGGGGTACCCCTCTGTAGCTTGGCCCAAGTATGAAAGTACAGCTCGGCTCCTTCAAAGCCACATGCACTGGAAGGCAAGGAGCCGTGTATCATTTCCACAATTAAAGGAGAAGATTACAGCATAATCCCTCGGCAGTGATAAGGAGCGCCATGAGCTGAGGACCTGAATCTGTCTCATTACACAGGATCATCCTGGCTGACGGGCTGGTTGAGCAAACAGATGTGCTGGGCTGTGCACATCAAAGCTTGCCTTTGACCTGCCACTCACACTGCATCTCCACATATTCAGGTTCTTCCCAAGGCTTTCTGGCTCCCTGGTAGCTTTTCACATCATGGATACATGACGAATTATATTTAGGTTTGGTGTAATTAGTTTCTTACAAACTACAGTGGAAAATGTAAGCCTTTATAGATAAGCCTCCAGAAACCTAATTTTATTCAAGATCAGAATGACTACACTGATGTTTACCCTTTAATAAATGTGATATTAACAAGTAATCTTATAACATTTGTAGATTCATTTACAACCTAAATTGAAAAGGTCCTCTTGAAAGTCCATAGGCTCTATTGTGGTAGAGACAGTAGATTCCAAACCGTTATTACACTGGAAAGCGTTACCATAGGCCTAATTGGATAACAGAATATTTTTTGGTTTATTTTCTATGTAGGTTTATACCATTTTTAATTTGTGATGTTTTAAAACAGATTTCTCCATTCTACTTTGAGGTCATGGGCTGTTCATAAAATTTAGGTTTTGTTTAAGTCTGTGGGCTGCTTTATAAGAGACTATGAGAGTGATGTTACCTGGAAGTATTTCAGTGCCTAAACTTGCATCTTCTAGGAAAAAAAAAATCATATGCACTCTCTTCTGTCATTGAATTCTTTGGTACTATAACTTGAAGGTGATCACAAGTCCTGTAAGTAATACATTGACCCTCTGGGATTTAAGAAAAAAAAAGTTACAAATATTCTTTAAAATATGGTGAGTAAGAAGTTTCCTAGAGGAAATCCTGGGAAGAGCAGTCACCAGAAATAATGTAATGCCAAGTAAATTATCTTACAGTCTTCTCTTTTTTTTATTCTATTGCATTTTGACAGGATTAAGGCAGCCTTCACATAATCTTCTTTTTGATATTTTGGTTACATATGTGTTTGCATAGCAGACCAAAATGAATTTCCCCCCCTCAGTTTATAGATGAAGGAGCATTTTGATATGGCTCTGTATGAGTTGGGAATTGGGGAAAAGGAAAAAAGTGTTTTTCAGGTCCTGTATCTCCTTTGACACTCAGCAGCCTTAGGACAGAATAACCGTAGGTGAATGTCATTGATGGTGCTGCTTGCTGCTGGTTTCACCTCTGGAAAAAGAAGAGCAAAGAAGGTGCCTGGGTGGCTGAAGGACACTCACAGTGCCATCTCTAAGAGGGTGCCGCCGAAAATACGCCCAGCTCTGTCAGTGCCTCGGTCTGGACTGTGCTTTGGAGTCATCCAAGGCTCCTGCTGCTCCTGGATGGGGTGTGTAGTTTTAAGTCTTCAGAGGCTTGTTTTGGCATCAGATTATGCTCAAACGCTGATGCTTCTGGGACAATGTTTTGCTTTCTAATTTTGGCAGATAAAGGAAAATATCCGCCATGAACACTGTGATATGGAAAAAGGCCAACTGTTGCATTTTTCTTGTTAGATGAGCCTATGAAATTGAACCCCTCTGCTCACTCTGCCTCTCTCTGCTTGTTCACAGCTCTAAAAAGTAAGGAATAGTCAGTAAATGACAGCTCTTAAAAAAAGTTTTCAGCTATGTGCCTGCTACTGATCTTGAAGTGCAGTTTTTAACTTACTGAAATTGCTATAGATCCCTGGTTTACTTTGTGACAAGCCAAATGGGCTCCAGAACCCTCCCTTCACACCAGAGATATTTGCCAGAAACCAAACAGATGGTAAACTAGGAAGAAATGACCCTCGGCATTCTCATTAGAACAGTTGGGGAAATTTTAATAGGCCCCTGTTTGCCTTGTGCTGTATCTAATACCCTTTGAACTGCCCCTTTTTTTTTTTTTTTTTTGCAAGCGACTACTGCCATGTATATTTTAATAGGGATTATCAAATACAATTTGCCCAGAAGATGTACCAGCCCTCTGCTGCTAATTAGTAAAGTTTAAATAATCACTGAGTTCTGGAATAATTGGAAAGAAACACTGTTTTTTGTGCCAATGCATAATTACCAATTAACAGGAAGATAAAATGTCTGTATAGCAGTCATATCTTGGAGAATTTGTTAACAGTCAATTAAATAGTGAATTGGTGCCAAACTGACATTGGTCAAGAAAGTTTACATTTGAGTTTAGTTTTAAGATGCTTCTCCCTGCAAATGGTACGTGAGGAAACCATAATGATGGTAAAACTTTCAAAGTATGTATGTCTTGATGTTTAATTACTGCTTAAATATCTTCATGGCCAAAAGTTGACCATTTCTACAAGTGATTGACTATCATATGTGCCTTGTGGAAAGGGTTTCAGCTTTATTAACACAACATATTCATTATCATAGGCAGTAATTACCCATGCTTGCCTGGCAAGCAACTGTGTCCTCAAGTATTTTAGCTGCTGATGAAGAAAATTCCCCACATGTAATTGGATAAGACAGATAGAAATTCTCCAAGGCTGGAGGAACAAGCTAACTGGACAGGGAGCCTACACAGAACATACTTAAAGTGGCCTGGGTTTAGTTTCTGGTTGAGCCCAAACCAATCACCCCAAACACTTTTACCCTTTTCTACAAATATGCTTGGACTTGTCAGGTTTACCCTACCCCCTGTTGTGGCACAGCAGCTCTTGGACATCAAAATCCAATTTTGCCTAATCTCTTGAGAAGCTCTGAGTTAGTCCACAGTTTAGTATTCATAAAAGTGAGTGATGGTGTCTGCTCCATAATTTATTTCAAATGTCTTTGAAGCATTACGAATCTTGAGATATTTTATTGTCCTTTTAAATACACCTGTAGCTTCTGCTAGTATTTGTGTGGTCGAGCTTGAAAAGGAGAATGAAACTGTAGAAGTAGCATGTGTAACATTGGTTGTATTTGTTAGCTCAGAATAGTGGGTGCAGGGGGGTGTTTAATGCTACAGGAAACACTTAATGCTTTGCAGATGAGATCACAGGTGGTCACTGCATTGGAGGGACAGAGGAACATTTTCCAGTGTGGCAGTGCTTGTAAAGGAGCCTCTAGAGTTCTTAAACAGGAGAATGCCTTTAGAAATAGTTTTATACAGCCAAATTCAAAGTGCTAATTGAAGTGTTGGGGCCAATTTTGGTCCAATTTAGCAAGTACATTTTTTCAGCAGCAATGTTTTTTCAGGTTTTATATACATCCATTGTTTTTTTTCCCCCGAGTGGCCAGAAAAGGGTATGGAGGAAAGTTAGAGCATAATTAAATTTTCATGTGATCTTTTTTCACACTTTAAGTTTTTATAAAATGCATATAGTAAACAACTAAAGTAAAAATTTGTGACCTGATCACAGTATTTTGTTACCTCATACCTCTGAGAAGATCCTGATCCAAATACTGTAAGGATTTGATTAAAAATATATTATGAGATTAAATATTAATTTTTGTGCTTTTTTTCTATACTGATAGAAAAATTAGTATAATTTTAATTAATATTTTTTTAGTATAATAAGTAAAATACTAATATTTATTGAAAGTAATTTGTAACACTTATTGAACTGTAGAAATTATCAGTCCTTTTAATAATAGAAAATAATATATCAAGAGATACACACAATCTCATATACATATAAATATATATTTGTTCCTCACTCTCCTTTTTTTTTCCTATTTTTTTATCCTATGCTTAACTGTTAACCAGCATATTCCCAATTTTTATTTTTTATAAAAAAACCTGATGCCCATTGGAAAAGGATCTGGATGTGCTGGTCAACAGTCAGCTAAACATGAGCCAGTATGTGCCCAGATAGCCAAGAAGGCCAATGGCATCCTGCCTTGTGGCCAGCAGGACCAGGGCAGTGATCATCCCACTGTACTCATCACTGGTGAGGCCTCACCTCAAATTCTGTATCCAGTTATGGGCCCCTCACTACAAGAAAGATATTGAAGTGCTGGAGTGTGTCCAGAGAAGGGAAACAGAGCTGGGGAAGGGTCTGAAGCACAAGTCTGAGGAGGAGAAGCTGAGGGAGCTGAGGGTGTTTAGCCTGGAGAAAAGGAGGCTTAGGGGGACCTTACAACTCTCTACAACCACCTGATAGGAGGTTATGGTGAGGTGGGAGTCAGTCTCCGCTCTCACGCGACTCGCGATAGGACAAGGGGAAACAGCTTCCAGTTGTGCCAAAAGAGGTTTAGACTAGATATGAGGAAAGATTTTTCACTGAAAGGGTGGTTAGGCATTAAAAGAGGCTCCCCAGGGAAGTGGTGGAGATACTTATCCCTGCAGGCATGCAAAAAATGAGTAGATGTGGCACTTTATGATATGGTTTAGTGGATATTGTAGTGTTTGGTTAAAGGTTGGACTTAATGACCTTGGAAATCTTTTCCAACCTTAATGACTTTGATTCTAAATCTTATCTTAAAATCCATCTTCTCTGGGTTTTTTTTGTGGATAAATCACTCCTTTTTGGCATTGATTAGAGAAATATCAATGTATGTCTCAATTCTCTTTGGTTATTATTTTCTGGACAGTTATGTTTGTCCCAATATGTTTGTCCTGTTCATCAGTTAGAATGTGGTCTCTAATGCAAGGACTTTCTTCTTTATTATTCTGTACAGATGTGCTGGCGCAATAAAGCCCGACCTTTACTGTTCATGACTGTTATTGTAATATGGATAATAGTGCATAAAAGTCAAGGAAAATTGAATTAAGCCTTCATTGATTACACTAACAATAACAAAATAGTTTCCACTCTAAAAGATGTTGTCATTATGCTTTGAGAGCTACATTCAGCTGGATTGACAGGCTGCACTTGCGTCTTAACTTGTAGCAACAAAGGTATCTTTAATAAACTAGGGAAAAAGGGCTATCAACTAGAAATTTAGGGCCATCCTAAAATTGTATTCTGCGTGTATATGCCTGAAGAATATATTAAGCAAATGTCCCCATGGCTACATGAGCTTCATGCTGCCTGTGTGCCTGCCTGCATTGCTTCTTGTCCCGAACCTGTTTCTGTGATGGCTGATCATCATGAGTTGTGCTACAAGAGTCAGCCAGAGCCCCTTCTCCTGACTTTTTCTGTTGTGCCAGGCCTATTACTTCTCCTGCATTTCGTGTTCATCAGGATGCGATAGCATATTCAAGCTGAAATTGCTGGGCTCCTGGACTTCATCAATTAAGATGCATTGAAGTCTCTTGCAAATGTGAAATGATATTGGGAAACCATTATTGTAATTTCAAAGACAAGTTTGTAAACTAATTTCTGGCATATTATGACAAACAAATGTTGTGATCAGACTGCTTCCCCCATATCTGCCAATTTGTTGTGTTTCAAAGAGGAGATGATTATATGTGGTGAAAAATCAGGCTTACAGGAAAATGGAGCTCAAGAACCCTCTGTTAAATCCTGATCATCACCTGTCCTACCAGTTGATTTCCCTGTTTGGTTCTCTTTTGTCAGTGTTGTGACTGAAAGTCACTTGTGTATTTTCAGAGCTGATTCACAAGAAAAATCTGCTCCCTGTCTGTTAAAAAGAATATCCCAATTTTCAAAAGTATATCTCAGTGGAAGGCAATTGCAGTTTGTAGAGAATGGTTGGTATGGTTTACCAATCATTTTGCACCTTTATTGAACGCTAAAATATGTGAGCTAGAGAAGGAGGCTGCCGAGCTCATGCTGCTGTGAGGTGCAGCAGAGGCAGGGCCAGGACCAGCTCCTTGCTCTCTTGGTGCACAGAAGGGAGGGCAGATTCCCACCCTGCTGCTTCTGCTCAGCCGTCACCAGCAATATTGGGAGGTAGAGAGAAGAGGAGATTATGCCTTTGCACAGGCACAGGGTCACGCTTGCAGCTTGTGCCATGGCTGAAAGGGATATTTACTGATTGTGGTACATTGATGGGGTTGGAAAATTTGAGGTTAATTTGAAGTGGAAATTGTAAAGAATCTAAGATGCTCTTGTTCATGTGTGAGCATCACCTCACAAGAGCATAAGTTAATCATAAAGTGATTTCAGTCCAGTCATCCTTGCTACAAATTCTTCAGGAAGAAGAAGTTCAGAGCTTCACATGCAGTCCTCACTCCTTGGAGTAGGGTTGTTCCTCATTTGTGCTCTGCTGGATTTTATTACTGAATGAAGTCCATTATCCCAGGGTGATCATGTCAGTCTAGGTGTGACTTTGCAGCTTCTTTTTAAAAGTTCTTGAAAGAGAGGGAGAAAGAATGATTTTTAATTTCTTTCAAAAAATGTGTTCATGTTTTAATATTCATCTATTGCTTGAGTTTAATTACTTTTAGTGACCTACTGGACCTACTCTCTTATAAACACTGACTTCTGCTTTTGAAAATAAAGAAAATATATGCTTTTAGTTCAAAATTATAAATTCAAGATACTGAGAGCATTAAACCAGGATTTATTTACATTTATAAAAGGAGTCAATCTAGTGTAATTCTCACCTCATTTCAACCCCGGGAAAAATAATGCAATTATTAAAGTTGGTGAAGTCCGTAAGCAAAACAGTTGCATCTTCCTAAGCGTTAGCTTGAAGGAAAAAAAATCTTCAGAAGTATTCCATGGTAGTCAACAAGAATTCATTGCAGGAAGATACTTAGCAGCTGTGTGAGAAGGTTGTTTTGTGTATGTATACCAAATTAAGTGGCTGAATGTCGAAAAATCTTGTGATGTTTTGGGAAGATGTGATTCTGGTCAAAGCACCCTCATTGCCTGCTTTATTTAAATTTAACTGTTTAAATAATTCATTGAAAAGGCTATTTTGGCAGGATTAAAAGAAGTGATGAAACATCTTACATAACAGATTATTAATAAAGTCTGTATTTTGCCCCTCTAACACTTCAAGATTTGCTATATATCTTTTTCTGGATAAACTAGTGACACAAATATTTTGTGACATGGGAGTCATACTCCAGTCACATGGCATCACAGTCACCTTGACATTCTTTGACATTCTTTGAAATGCTGGAAGGATGTTGTAATTATTAGAAGGCTGAATCAATAAATGCTGACAGCATTAGCTGCTAAGATGAAGAGTATGAACATTAACAGAGTCTAGATTTAAAAAAATAATCTTAAGAGCTGTTTCATCCTGCACATTCTAATTTTTAGAAGGATTAAGTTTAAATTTTTAATTTCAACGTGAAAAGTGGATTTGTTGAAATATTCCATCTGCTTGCTCAGCACATATATACATTCAGCTCGTAATTTTCTTCCTGTAAATGAAACTTTGCTATTTTTAGATTCCATAATGAAGGTCTTGGTAGAGATTTCTCCTGTTAACTGCCCATTTAAATTTATCACTGAACGTGTAATAAGTAATATCACAGGCACTAGAGACCACCCAGTAGTCATAATTCACTCAAACAGGCAGCTTTGTGATAACCTTTGCTTAAAGAAGGCCAAGATGTAATAACTCTGTAAAAGATCTTTACTCATAATCTGCCAAGAGTTCAGCCAAAATAAATTGGGATGTGCTTTAGTTTCAGTTTTCCCTGAAACCATCAAAGAGGAGTGTGCTAGCTTCTACCGTAAATTTGGGCAAAGATTCAGCATGAATATGGAATTCAGATTTGCTCTAAAGAATTTATCAAATATGTGTGGCAATCTAAAGGACTTTTGCTTAGCATAGGACAAATAAATGTTTATTTGTTCTCTACTGAAATGTGCTGAGCCAGATATGTAAAATTCAAGTGTTCTTATTTTCTATCCTGGAAACATTTTTGAGGAATCTAGTTACTGAATTTTTTACACTTTTAAAACCCGGAATGTTTAGTGTTTTCTTCTATGCTTTACTCTGAGATGGATCTTCTCAGCCAATTTCTGAGCATTCTTTGATTAGGGACTTCATTTTTTCTGTTTATAAGTTTGGGAACTTGGCTGGCTGGCTGAGGCATTCACACATCAGTGCCTTCAGGTGCCCCATTTTTCAAAGACTGACTGAGATGCAAAGTACTTCTGAAGATGCAATTTTCTGATGCTAGCTGATGTTCATCTAGGGGAATTTTGAAAGACATCTATCATATTCAGTTATGACAGGGTGTTGTGGTGAGCATTTTACATGAAAAGAAACTAGATTTGGGGAATTCATAGTGTGGGACAGATTGGCTCATGGAGACAGGAACTTTGTAAAGTAGAACATTTTGCTATATAGGATTTTGATTTAATAGCATAAGAAGCATTTAAATTTAATTGATTGGGATGTTCCTTATAAATCTTGCTTTTAAGGGCTAAATTGTTATTACAAGAGATGTATAAAGTTTGTAAGATATGTGCAGCAGATGACGGAGAATGATCTGTCTAGTTCAAGTAGGTTATAAGAATATTAGATGTTCGATAAAGAGAAGTTGGTGGCATTGTATCTCTGGCCTAGAGCAGACAGCTTCCACATGGTAAATTTGTCATCGTAAGGTCCCTTCCAATCTAGGCCATTCTAAAGATCATCTAGTTCCAAATGCACTGCCATGGGCAGGGACACCTTCCACTAGACCTGGTTGCTCAAAACCCGATCCAACCTTACCTTGAACGCTTCCAGCGATGGGGCAGACACAGCTCCTCTGGGCAACCTTTTCCAGTGGCTCACCCACCCTCACAGTAAAGAATTACTTCTTAATATCTAATCTAAACCTACTGTCCTTCATTTTGAAGTAATTTCCCCTTGTCTTGTCCTTATATGCTCTTGTAAACAGTTTCCCTCCATCTTTCTTCTAGGCTCCCTTTGGGTTAATGGAAGGCTGCTATATGGTCTCCTTAGAGCCTTCTCTTCTCCAGGCTGAACAGCCTCAGCTCTCTCATTCTGTCTTCATAGGAGAGGTGCTCCCCATCCCTCACATCATCTTGGTGGCCCTTCACTGGACTCAGTCCTACAGGTTGATGCCCTTCTCATGCTGGAGACTCCAGAGCTGGATACAGCACTTCAGGTGGGGTCTCACAAGAGCAGAGTAGAGGGACAGAATCACCTCCCTCAACCTGCTGCCCTGCTGCTTTTGACGTAGCCCAGGATACAATTCCAGCCCATGTCCAGCCTCTCCCCCACCAGCATCCCCAGGTCCTTCTCAGCAGGGCTGCTCTTGATCTGTTCATGTTCCAGCCTGTATTGATACTAGGGGTTGAGTAATTACTTTAGTTAATATCCAAAGCATAAATTTAGAAATTGGTCAAAAGAAATGGAGTATGGTGTTTGTCCTTTAAGTAAAATGCTCACAAAACTCTGACTCTGGTTAAGAGCCCTTCTTGTCCCTTCCCCAAAGATGTGGTAAGGTCAGCTTACTACTGGTTATTTTTCTTTGGCTTTTCTGTAGCTGAGCTTGACAGCATTGACATTTGTCAGTAAAATATGGAGATTTAAATTGTGTATTTATGAAAAATGATCTAGGGAATTTTGGTATAGTTCCAATGTAGCTTTGAGTGTAAAGCAATTGTTGAATTACAGATTTTTGCATTTAAGAAGGAAATAGAGAATTCTGCCTTCTGACATAAACTATTTACAAAAGAAAATGTTGGAGTTTGTATGAACTCCGGATCTCTTCCCTTCTATCCTTTTCTTTAGGAAGGCAGATAACTGTCTAATTATGGTCCCAAGCAAGTGGTGGATCCCTATACCCTCATTCAGTCCCCAGCACCTGCCAGAGGAGAACATAGAATCTCATCTGGTCTTTTATCTTCTGGATGCTTCAAGCATCTCAAGTGTCATTGGACATCACTGTGTAGTTGATACAGCCGGTGATATGTAGGGATTTAATTTCCTAAAGCACATCTGTCCCATACCATGTGCCAAGACCACTCACTCATGCTCAGGTACATCTACATTGTCTCCACTTGGAGCCGATCTCACCCTGGCTTTTCTATGTCAGAGACTCGGAGTATTTCTAGGTTTGGTAACAAGCAGTTTCATAGTTCAGCCTTGGGAATAGCTAAAGTGCAGCTATGGTTTCCTTTAAACATAGCTTTGAAATTACAGGAAGCAACTTTTTTTATTAAAAAAGTGAATTTATTTAAGTGAAATTGTATTTAATGTCACTTTGTTGGCACAGGGTAAGAAAAAGGAGAAAAGGTTACTGTTCACACAATGTGGTTTTATGCTGGCTGTGGAATTTGTGCTATTGCAAACCCTCTTAAGTGCTCTCTCAAAAGCTGGTATAGAAGAGTCTTGCCAGGACAAGTGGCTTTTCATGCTTTGTTTTATTGACTCACATTTGATGGTTTCTCATGTGTATTTAAAGGCTGAATTCCAAACTCTAGGAAATGACTCAAAAAGCATTTAGTTTTGAACTGAATTGGTTTGCAATTTACAGCACAGGCATCTGCTGACCAGTTAGGAGGGTCTTCATTCTTGAGAACTACCTATTGTAATCTTGTGGCATACTTTATTTTGAGCTTCTGTGCTTATACTAGATCTTTTATTATAGATGAATGAAATTTAAATATCTTCAAAAACAATGCCAGTTATTTAAAAAATCCCACCCAAACATGAAAACATGTTAAAACCTCTCTCAAGTGGTGCTCAATTTCATGAATCACAGTCTAACAAAAATAAGATCCTGTTTTGTCTTTGTTTTCATTGTCTTTTGTAATTGAAAAAATTATTACCTCTAGTAAAAGAAAATGGACTATATTCCCACAACTTTATTGATGAAAAAAAAAGCGAACGGAAAAACAAAGAAAAACAAAACATCTTGAAGCAGGTATTTGCACGTAATTGCATCAGAGAAAAAACATGGACTCTGGAGTGGTTAAAAATGGGATACAGTCAAGTGGACATTTTCAGAGGAAATAATCATAGGCATAGTTTTATGATTTGTGCAAACCACATGAACAAGAAACCTGGTTTCTAATTCATATGAACAAGAAACCTTATTCATGTGAATTATTATTTGTGAGTTACTATTTGTGTAACTTATTAGTAATTCTGAATACAGAGGAACTTGCACTTTAAATCTCCATCAGTTTTATTTTCAGTTTGTTTCTTTTTTTTTTTTAATACAGTCCTACAGTTTTCAGAGTAACAAAACGAGAAGCTGTCAATCTAATTAGAGCAGCCTTGGCATTCAAGAAAGCAAAAACTGATAGCATAGTAGGAATACATAAGTAGTTTAAAAATTATTCTCATCAAGGAAAAATGGCTTAGAGTCTTCATAAGCAGATTTTGTATTTTTTGTGCCCTGAAGACAAATAATAAATCTGAAGCGTTTCAGGAAACCACTGTAATGAAATGACCTTTTATGAAAAACAGGAGGGGTTGAGAAGAAAATATATGACCATAGTGCAGCTAGATTGTTATTAAAGAGCTGTTTCATCATTTCATATGCAACTAGAACAGTAACTGCAGAAGCAGTTATTTAAACAAGTCAGACAACTTTAAGTTGAACTACTGTTAGTAAGTGCTAACTTAACTTTGTGGCAGAAGCAGTTTTTTCTCCTTACATAAAGTACAAGAGAAACAGTGACTGATATCCAGGTAATTCTTGGTTTTGGCAGCATGATCTCTAAATACTACCTATTTTATATGAACCTTGCTACATGTCTGCTTAACCATGGCATTTTCAGTGTAATTTGTGCTTTGCTTTGGAAAAAATAAGTGAATGATTGTGGGGATGGTCCTGTGTGGGGTTGAGAGTCAGACTCAGTGATCCCTGTGGGTCCCTTCCAACCCAGTGTGATTATTATTCTGTGATTAATATAAGTTTAAAAGGGGACTCTGACACCAACAGAATTCCTGGAAACCATGCTGCTTTTAAGTAGAAATAATTTTCTTTCCTTTAGAAAAAGATAAGTTTTTAAGATACCAACCTTAGGTCTTGATCACAATTTAAGCTTAAGGCTATTTTCAGCAGGCCCTGCAGTTTGGGTAGGTTTGGCCTATTTTGGTGCCTTACCCCTGTGGTGCCAGTGAACATACTCAGGAGTTTGGCTCTGGTCCCCAGTGCTGCAAGAGCCATGACAATGATGCTGTAGCTTGAATGTCTGTGGGTTTAAGCTCCATCTTAAAGCTTGTTATAGTCATTTATCTCCTAAAGCCCTATTGCAAAATTGTTTCAATGCTTCATTTGCCTAGTGATTAAAATGCATCTAAATTAGAGTAAATTTATTCAAGTCCAGTTTCAAGCCTTTGTTCTTATAACATGGTTGCCCTTTGGCTTAAACAGCTCCTTAACAACCCCATGATATTTAGTGATAGCAGTCATCCTGTCTCTAAACAAGACAAGCTCTTTCTGTCTCCTTTTGTGACATATTTTACATTTTTCTCATCATCCCAGTAGTCCTTCTCTGCAGCTGTTCCAGCCTAAGTTAATCTTTTTTGAACACAAGCATTCATAATTACACACAATAATTGAAGTGATGTCTTAGCAATGCTTTACCAGCACCATACTAATACTTCCCCCATCATTACTAGAAATAATTGAGCTGGTACATTCTAGGGCAGTGTTGGCCTTTTCTTTACATTGGTAGCTCATTGTCAAGCAGGGATTGACTAATGTGGATTGAGCTTTTTCCTAGTCAGTCATTTCTAGCTTATAGATGAAAGTATTCTTGTTATTATCTGAAGTGCATGTCCTTTCACGTTCTACGGGAAGTAAAGAATTTGCTTTGTGTACTTCTTTTCCCAGTTAATCATACTCTGTTTAAAAATGTGCCTAATTTCTCATTTTAATGTGTCTCCTTTGAGCTTCCAGGAGCTATTTCTTGCTATGTTTTTAGTGGTGTGACTGAAATTCTTTCATAGGGGATATTTTCTTTATGTTAGGATAACTTACCTACTGAAATCAAATCTCTTTTTAATTTTTAGGAAGAAGTTACAACCAATAGAGATTGAACTCTGAGTTTTTGGTGTAAGGAAACATTTTTATATCTAAGCAGAAGGAATAAGGCAGATTAGCTTTTTTTCCCAGGTTCTGGCAATTTTCAGCTTCCTTCTAAGAATGTGAAGCCCAGCAATATGTATTATTATAACCTACATTCATGGAATGGTTTGGGTTGTAAGGGACTCTAGAGACCATCTAGTTCCAGCCCCCTGTCCATGGGCAGGAGCACCTTCCACTTGACCAGATTGCTCAAAACTCCATCCAACCTGGCCTTGAACACTTCCAGGGATGGAGCACTAACAACTTCTTTGGGCAACATATTAAGAATGTCTCACCGTTGTCAGTAAAGAATTACTTCCTAATATCTAATCTAAGCCTACACTATCTCAGTTTGAAGCCATTCCCCCTTGCTACACGTCCTTGTAAAAAATTCCTCTCCATCTCTTTTGTAAGATTCCTTTATGTATCGGAAGCCCGCTACAAGGTCTCCCTGGAGCTGCTTCTCCAGGCCAAACAATCCCACTTGTGCTCATTTTCTCCAATTAATCATCTTTATGGCACTCCTTTGGACTCATTCCAGCAGGTCCTTGTTGTTCTTTTGTTGGAAGCCCCTGAGCTGGACACAGTACTCCAGGTGGGGTCTCGCCAGAGCAGAGCAGGAGGACAGAATCGCCTTGTTTGGCCTGCTAGACACGTTTCTTTTGATGCAGCCCAGAGCACAATCGGATTTCTGGGCTGTGAGTGTACACCGCAGGGTCATGTTGGGCTTCTCACCCCCCCACACCTCCAAGTCTTTCTCCTCAGGGCTGCTCTCAATCTATTCTCTGTCCAGCCTGTATTTGTGCTTGAGATTGCCTTGATGCAGGTGCAGGACCTCGCACTTGAACTTTTTGAACTTCATGAGCAACTTCATCTGCCAGTTTCCTCAGGACCTGTTGATGTGTCTCATCAGGTCTGGTGGACTTGTGCAACCTCAGGTTCCTTAGCGGGTCTTTAATCTGATTCCTCTCTCTGCCACTTAGGTGATATGGCTACAACATTTACTAGTGGAGACCAAGGCTGTGGAATTAGTCTTTTAGCCATTTGTTGATTCATCAGTGGCAGAGGATGTGTCAGGTTGGCAAATGGGTGCTTCTGTACCTCTCAGAAGAGACTCACCTGCTAGTATCACCTGCCATGTTTTATTAATTGCACTGGTTGGTACACAGGGAACATATGGAGCTACTTTACTCAGTTCCAGCGTCTGTCCTGATATGGTGGGTCTTTTCAGTATTGCAGAACTGCAGTAAAGTGATTCTGCAAGGGCACCTCAGGCTTCAGGGGAAGTCTTTTCCTCCTGTAGGTCCTCACTGTTGCCATCTTCCTTGTCCCTAGAGGCTGGAGTGGGGATATTCTGCTTTGTTTTGCTCTGTTTTTAAGGTAGCTCAGTTTATCAAATGTTCTGTTTACCGTATTCCATGTGACTAACCTAACTCACAATTTGTTCCCAGCAGGCCAATGTTTATATCATCAGAAAATGTCACAGTTGGTGATTTCATATCTTCCAGATTTCTCATGAAAATGCTGGTGAACATTTCATGACAATATTCGTGATAGTGCTATTTGATGGTGATTTATAAGGGACAGCTGATTTAAGTGATTTAGGCACTTACTGCCTTAGGTGTATTTTTTTATTGTTTGGGACTATTTTTGAATATAGGGGTATTGTATTTTTAAGTATAGTGCCTCAGGAAAGTCTAAAAATTGTATTCTGAAACTAAGTGAGCCAGAGTTGAAAATTAAAATAAAAAGTTTCAGAATATTCTGGATACAGAAGTATTATTTCTGTGAAAACAGATTCGATCACTTTTTTCCACTCTGCTAATTAACAATGGAGAAGAGCAGTTATTATGTGAGATTCTGGCAGTTCAACAAGAATTCACTTGATTAATACATGCAGAATAATATATGTTAGTCAAATACTGTTTTCCTCTGAGAGCCCATTAAAAATTTGATCAAAGTTTAATTACAGCATAGGCTAGTTATGTTTAGATGACACTGAAAACAACAATGCCCTTCAAATAATGGGAATGAAACAAAGAGAATCAACAATTGTCATGAGCCAAACTGGAGTATTGCAGATTTCAGCCAAATGGCTGAACAATAGAGGAAAGTGCAGATTATTTTCAACTTTCCTATACTAATATAGCATCATTTGTTACCTTCACGATTTCAAAGCACCCTAGAGAGGGTCCAAACCACCTTGCCTCACCCACTACTGCTGAGAGATCTACCAATACAGGTTCCCCAGGGAAATGGTCAGAGCACCAAGCCTGACAGATTTCAAGAAGCATTTGGTCGATGCTTTCAGGCATATGGTGTGACTCTTGAGGATAGCAGGGATAGGAGTTGGACTTGATGATACTTGTGGATCCCTTCCAACTTGACATATCCTGTGATTCTGTGCCCTCTCTTCAATTCAGCCTTTCTGTTGTTCTTAATGTTCTTCCTTGACCATTTTTTTCTTAAGTCTTATTTTTTTCACTACTTCACAAGTGAAGTAAATTTACTGGTATAGCTATCCTTAATGGTATGATTCTCCTAAAATAATCCATCCATGTTACATGTCTCTGAAAATTGCTATTTGCAGAGAGTAGAATTATTTATAAAAAGAATTAAAATTTCTGAATGGCACATCTGCAGTGAATTTTGGGAGTTTGTTTTAGCTCATAGGCTGTCATCCCTAGCAAGTCATTTTTTTATTTTGATAGTACAAAAAAGGTGCCTAAAACAAGAAAAAGATTTCTTTCCTTCATTTTCTTGAAAATAGCAGGTTTGTAGGGCAATCATAGTCTTTTTGTTGCATATATTGTTTTTTTTTGTGCTCCATAATCCTTATGATCAAAACATTATTGAAACATTTTTGCAACTGAATAGGACATAAGTTCTTGGTAGCCTTCTGTCAAGCCCATCACAGGCACCTATCTCTCCGTGTTGTTTACAGAAAGAATGTAATCATTTGTTTTGTGAGGACTGACTCATTAAGCATCTAAAGTACAGGTTTAAGTGGTCTGGACTATCCCGTGGGAGTTATCAGAGATTATAACTACTCAAGTGTTTACTCAGTTTTTATAAAAGGTTTGCAGCTTTATATATTCTTATCAGTAACTGACTTAAACAGCTGAAAGCTAATTTGGGGCTCCTCACAAAACTCTAATTATTCAGACAAGTGATTTCAGCATAACCAAACAACTATCCTAATTTAAAATAGCTAGTTCAGGTGGTTGAAGTTGCTGATGTGTGTTGGACAGATCTGGGCTTATGTCACGTAGTATGAGAGTCTGTGTATTTTTGTGTGATAAAATGCTTTATTTCCTTAATTTAATATTTTAAACAACCTCTTAGATATATCATTTAAGAAGAGATTAGGAAAAAAGAAGCATTCAAAAGTTGAAAGATCATATTGCATGTTTTTCATTTTTCCATCATTATTATTTCTCTGTGGCTATCTATTTTGAGTTTAGATGTATTTTCCAAAGAGCTATCTCCACTTTGTACTGCACTGCATAGAGCTGTGTAAGGAGTACCTGTTAGTATCACCCCGAAGAAATAGTCCACCCATATACAGCTGTTTGCAGAGTACTGGCAGCCCTTGAGCTTTTGACATACTGCCAGGACAACCTGCAGCTGTAGTTGTGCATTGTTGGTATTTCAAAGCATTTAAAAGGAAAATGGATGGAGTTAATTATGGAACTTATTTCAAAGTGAAATATGGTGATTCATTGAGATAAATTGCAAAATAAGGATTAGGTAATGTTATAAGTGTACAGTATGTAAATTCATTACAGGCACAATTAATGATCACAGATCTTCTATCATGAATATTTTGGGGGGAAGCAGGATACAAGCATTTCCCACTCCTTCCTATCTTTGCCCACTTGTAGATGTGAAGCATCTTCCACAGGTGGCCTCCGTGGTTCTGTCTTCAGCCTCATTCTGGAATGTCTCTGTTGCCATTTGGATTCACTTGTATGACACGGTTTCAATCTACCCAAGAGGCAGTTTAGTCAATACAGTATCCTTCCTCAATGATGATTTGGGACTGCACTAAGTAATTCTCTGTTAGTCAGCTTTAGGCTCCCCCATTCTTCCAGATCAAACTATCTAGCATGTTTGGCCCATATTTTGTAGACCAATTGAAAACTCCTGAGAATCGACACAGATTTGGCAAGCATTTATTGTTTACTAATTTATCAATGAGCAACAAGATTCAGAAGCACTAACTCTACTGATAAATCAATAGATGCCTTCTAAGAAAAACATCAGTGTCAGATTAGAGAACATGGACATGTGGAGAAGAGCCGATATTTGTGAGAGCTGATGTTACAGTGTGAGACAGCAAAGTTACAACTGTGAAGTATATGGAAGTCCCAGAAGAAAACACAGCAATTAGCATACATTGCAGGGCTGAGATTAATGTAAATTAGGAAACCTGCTCGTTTCCTGAACTGCTAATCTACCTTGAACAAGGAAAATATCTTTGAGACCTTGAGATGGAAAGCTCAGTTCCTTCCTTTGTGCCACATACACTTGTTCATTATTGCCAAACAGTAGCGAAGGGGGAACTTCACAGTAGGGCTACAAGTCTTCAAAGTATTTTTCTTGTTGAGGGCAGATTACCATGTCAAAAAGCAGAGCCATATTTTATTATCTTCATATTTTTAGCCTTCTCTTTATACATTAATGGGACTGCTGCTCCCTAATATAAGCCCCTTGGGTGTTACTTTGACTTAGCAGATTTTTTAAACCCTTTTGAAACCACAGTAAAATCTTGGAACATTTATCCTACTGCAGTCACAGTGGGGGGCATCAGCTATGAGAGGCAGGCTTTCAGCTAAGTGTTCATGCATGGAACTGAAGCAAGCAAGTTTTAAGATTAAATTCAAGCGTCTAGTTGAAAGACCTGCAGCAGGACCACCTGGGATGCTCTGCTCACACTCAGGCCCCATGACTGGAGTCCAAATATTTTTTCCCATTTCCTTCCCAGATCCTGAAATGCAACTCAGACCTCTTGTTGATCATTGGTTTGGTGTTGTCCTCATATTTCCATAGCTCTGGATAAAGCTTTCTTCTTTCCAGCAGAACCATGGATTGATTTGGAAGTCATGTAGTAGAGAGATTATGCATCCTATTTCTATAGCACACATAGTTTTCATGCACATTGTGATATTACTTATCATATGAACATTGCCTATGCTTCAAGTGTGAATGTATTTTCTGTTCTAATTTTTTGATCCCTAAGTGCATAGGACATCAACCACAGGCAGAGTTTGACCATGTCTGTGGAGCAGTGTGTGCCATGCTGGGGGAACTCAACTCAGCCCAGCTGCAGCTTCATGGCAGGACTCCCAGGACTATATTTTAAGATCCTGTATTGAACATGAAATGACTACAGAAGATTAGCCTTTACCATTTAGTCATAAAGTGCTATTCTGAGGACAAAGTCTTCAATAATCTTTTTTCCCAAAAAGTTTCAGTTGACATTGACTGATAGTTTACAAGAGTCATAACTGTTCTTGCTATCTTGCTTCTATTTGCCTTTCTTATGTCTGATCCAGAAGTGCTTTTGCGTATTTAGGATGGGTGGTGCTTTGTCTCGAAGTTTCAGGCAAAGATATTAAATGCAGAATTTCTGTCTTTGCTTCCTTGTGACTCTTGACTGACTGTATGTGTTGCCAGATAGAAACATATAGAAAAAGTTGTGCAGTGTTACAATTTTCTGTCTGTAGTATGTATGTCTTATATATACCATGTGGCTGAGGGCAATGCACCGGATTTTTTCTCATGGGTGATTTTTTTTTGTCACTAGAGTTAAAAGTAGTAATTTGAGAATGAATTAGTAAAATAATTTGCTCTCTCTCTGAGCTTGTTGGCTGTGATTATTTTTGCTTATTTTGATATGTAAAGTTTTTTATTTACATTTTTCTCCTGAAAGTTTTGCTACTGTTCATGTTTGTCGGCTTGCAATATATTTTCTGAGGACTATCATTCTCATGGGTGGCATTCTGCCTTCACTGGGCAGAAATTCAGCCTCCTGGCTATGGTTCCCTTTTCTTTAGTAGTATTCTCAACACTATGGTCCATTGCTGCTCAGTGGGGGAGAGACAGCATGAATTTACAAAGAAGGGGATCATTGCACTATTTAAGATAAACCAGAAGGCAAAGTAAATTATTGCCCAGTAAATTTTACAAGGGAAAGGGAACAAATGCCAGACTTGTTGTCCTATAGTAATCACAAAAAGAGATGTTAAAGATGCATAATGAATTAATGCAGCTCTTTGTGTGTTCATAGAAAAGGAATTTTCCTTTTTCTTTTTTTTAACCAAAAATACCACAGAAGTCTGCAAATCACAGCTGATATTTCTCTTTTGGTGATGAAAGTGTGAGCAATGTATAAACAGGTAAACACTGAGTTTCAAACTCCAGCTTTACTGAGGTCCTGAACATCAAAACTCCTTTCTTTTCTTCCCCTTTGTGTTTCTGTGGTGACAATGAGGTGATACTGCATGGACAGGATATCATCACCCTGCTGGGGGTCAGTCAGGTGCTGGTGACTGATGCTAGTCTCAGGCCTGGGCTCCCCCTGTTCCCACATCCTCCTGTTGGTACACAGTGCCTATGGAGCATACACTCACCCTCATGGAGATGCTTCAGCCTAGACCCGATGCTTGTCACCACTGCCAGCCAGAGCACTCCCAGTTTGGTTCTCCTGTGCTATAAAAGCTGTAAATGTAATAAACCTGTGGCCTATAGAGAAGGTACCTGATACATCAGGATATCTGTGGAGCATACAGGTGGTGGAAAGGACTGTGCTTCCTTTCAGCACTAACTAACAGAAATACATTTTAGCCAGCAGTGTTGAATTTCATTATAGTTTTTAAAAAAGAACTCCTGGAGTTTGGTGATTTTAGTTGCAATTCCTCCACTCAAACCACAAGCTCATTTTCTAGCCCCACTTCTCCGTTACCTCTCCCACCAACTTGGTTAGTAATTTCTCTGCTCTCTTCATCCATTTGCAGAGGCTGAGATCATGGCGCCCATTACGCAGCTTTAGTTGGAGCTATTTTTATATTTAGGAATTATGAGGAATTTTTAACTCTTTTCTCCACTCCTAGAAAGGCAAACCAGTGTTTCAGTGTCACTGGTGTCGACTGCTAAAAAAATGCAAACTCCTGAGCAAAGTGTAAGACACCATAACTAGTGTTTACATGGCACATGTTCTAGTGTTTGGCCGTTTATGAATGCATGGAGATAAAACCATAATTTGTCATTACCTCAGCTGCCTTTCCCCTCACAGATGCATAGCTCCTGCCTGCACACAGTCTTTTCTAAGAGGCTGCTTTAAGCCCAGCTGTGGGAGGGGATCGGGAGACCTGCAGTGCTCCTCTGAATGGAAACTGCCTCTTGTCTCCAGCTTTGTGGAGATGTTGCAGCTGATGCTGGTGAGGGACACACTGTGGCTTCTGTACACATAGTTTAAACCCAGAATCCAGCTACAGTGAGCCACTCGCTCACTTGCCAACCCTCTCCCCACCTCCAGTGGGATGGGGAAGAGAACCAGAAAAAGTAAAATATAATAATAATTACAGTAATAGTAATTAAAATGAAAGAGAGAGAGAGAAGAATAAAACTTAAGGGGAAAAAACCCCAAGTGGTACCCAATACACTTGCTCACCACCTGCTGACTGATGCCCAGCCCATACCCAAGCAGAAATTGGCAGCTCCTGGCCAACTTCCCTCAGTTCACATACTAAGCATGATGTTCTGGGGTATGGAATCTGTTTGGCCAGTTTGGATCAGCTGTCCTGGCTATGCTCCTTCCCAGCTTCTTGTGCACCTGCTTGCTGGCAGAGCACAAGGCACTGAAAGTTATTTGACTTAAATATCAACAATACTGAGGCATGACTAAATCATCAGTGTGTTATCAACATTATTCTCATGCTAAATCTAAAGTACAGCACTCTACCAGCTACTAGGAACAAAAATACCCTATCCCAGCTGAAACCCCAACAACACAATACATGTTTTCAAGTTGCCTTTCAAGTCATCTGAGATAGGGAATTGGGGAATAGGAAGGGATACCTTCCATAACAACATCACTCCAATACAGGAAGATATGTCTGTAAATGATAAATACTCCATCTGGAAAGGTTTCTATGGAAGCTCCTCTGGTTTCATTATATAGTTATCCTTATCAATGAGTTTGACTGACTTAATTTGCCTTGGAGGAAAAGTGAGCTTTAAAGCATCAAAGTTCACCAATAACGTTGATAATAGAGATATAAAGAGTAATTACGACCAGTTCAAGTGTAACCAAGATGCCAGGCACTGAGTCCTTCAGTGACTGAGGCAGAGATGGCAGCGTGGGCAAATGCAACATACATCTGTGGGTGAAGGATCAAAATAGAGGGAATGCGTTGCAAGGCAGACTGCTGCCAGAAAACATTGAGCTCATTTAAAATGAAGAGTGACTTAAGCTTTTGTAAGTAAAGCCTTGAAGCCATTATCCCAATTAGTCATGCTAGAATCTAGAAGAGCAAACAGGGTACCAGAAGGTGTTACCAGCACCAGTATAGCCAAGAAGGGGTGTTGTCACTGTGCAAACCACTCAGCCTACACTCAGTGGTGTGTCTGATGTTTGGCTCCTGGGACACAGATTTAGGTTTGAGAAATGGAAAGATTTAGAACAATGCAATATTTTTAGGAAGTTGTACAAGCGTTGCTCATATGGGTGAGGCACTCACCAGCCAAATACAATAACAGTAAAAAAAACCAAAAAGTGAATTCAAACCAGGGACAGCTCTTTTTTTTTTTCAATAGAATAAACTGCAATACACTGCTAAAATAGACCTATGAAAAGCTAGTGCAGAATGAAAGTATCTGCCTAACAGGTTTCTATAAAGAAAAGGTTGCTATTATAAAACATACAGAGACTGTTAGGAAAACATTTAAAATAGATTTTGGCTCAAGCCCTTGGAAATAGATTTTTTTCTTCTGTATTTCAGCAACACAGTAACTTATTAGCATTTTCTATTTATATTACTTCTGGTCCCTGTTTACTGCTGTTAAATCTGCTTGCCTTGGAGAACTTAGTACCATGTTGCTCTCTATGGAGCACTTAGGCTTAAGCTGTAAATTGTGCTCGTCCCTTCTGACAATGGCTACCCTGAAACCACCACCACTGCAGACCAAGGTCTCACCACCCCTATCTCCCTGACTCATGCAGCCATATCACGCATTGCACAAGGGGCTCACTCTGTGTCCTGGGGAATTATGCGAAAGAAAAGGAATATTCTTGTCATGCACCACAATTTCCATATGTTTAACTCCTGTTAGGTTTAATGAGACCAGTACTCATAAATCCCTGAGATGAAATTATACCCTTAAGTGGTTTCTAACAAAAGGCTGCTCAAAAGTTTCGATTAACAATCCCTTTAAAGTAGAACACTAAAAGAGAGATTAAGCAAAAATATATCCTCTCTACAAGAGCAAGTTTTCAGAAATCTTTGCAGGAATGAATCTCTAATGTAAACCCAGGTTTCTAGTGAAGGGTTTGCTTCAGTAAATATTAGAAAATATGAGCATAAAGCACTTAAAAGCCCTAAACTGATCTGCTTCATGCCTGGATCCCAATTTCTGAATGTAAATGAAATGTAAACTTGTAATAAGTTGTTTTCAGACTTCTTAAAAAACCACATTTAAATTTTACATATGGAGCAAAAGGTTATAAACCCTATGCTTTTTGTCCTAAGTGTGTGTCGCTTCAACATAGTGGTACCCTCCCAAGAACCACATTGATGTATGGGCTGTGGTTGTCTTTTGATACAGAAGGAGCTGTGGATTTTTACTGAGAGACTTTATTAAGATGTTCAACATTTATTCGGTCTTTTTCTACTGTTCTTAGTAGCATGTGGATAGTTTTTCCCTCAACATCACACATGCTGAAAGGATTTATTATTTAATAATGAAGTAGTAATAATAATAGTGAAACACATGAGTTCAAAAAAGGTAAAGGTGGTATATTGTTGTGTGGAAGAATACATCTGATGGTTTCTGGTCTTTTCTTTCTTTATACTGTTTAATAATTTACCAAACCATCCTGACCTTTAATTGATCACAAGGGCTACCGAGTGCTTTTGCAGTCTGTTACACTGTCAAATGAGATGTGTTTTTCCTGTGAAGCAGAATGAAATCATCCCCCAAAATCAATCAGCAATTGCATTTTTTAGCTAGGTTGGTGCAGTTCACTTAGGGCCATACTTTGCAGGTTTACTCACTTTAAAAGGAGCTTGCATGGGTAATTTATTTAGCTTTAACTGACTGCTTGCTTGGGTAGAAACTGCACGAGCTCATAGCTTTACATCTGTGTTCATGTTTTAGAAATTACAGTTATCAGCTCCAGATATTTCTTTACTCCCAGTGGTCCTTTTTAACACAGACTACTGATGTTTTTCTTAAACATATTTGATGTTTGTTTGTTTGTTTTTTAAAAAGCAACAAAACCCACCACAAACAGAAAGCAATTTGATTTTCTTCCTACCACCGGTTCTCCACAGAATTTTGAGACTTACGTTGCTGAAAAGGGTTCATAACAGTTTAAGGATATTGATCAAATATTCTTCCAATAACTAAAAAGAAACCATTATTTCACTTGCCGTAGCATTCAGTGAAAACATGCAGCTCATTTTACATGTATTTGGAGGTAAGGATCAAAAATGTCCTTGAAATATCCAAAGAGACATAGGACAAAGGGAAGTCTCTACCTCTGAAAATGCAGTCTGAAACTTGCAGCCTCAGCAGCTGTAAATAGCACTTTGTGTCTACAGATTTTAACCTAAAAGCTTCCTTAGGACCTGACTTGGCCTTCTGTGAGTTCAGGTCTTGCCAGCCATCTGTCCAACAGTGCCTCCACTTTTCTCCTCAAATGATGTGAAAAGACATGTAGCTTTCCTTTATCTTGCAGGAGAATTTTGGTTCTGCAGTGGTCCTGGAGACCTGTGCTACAGGGACTTTGTTGAAAAGCTAGCCTCCTTGTCATTGGCCACCAAGCTATGTCACTTGTCCTGCACTCCCGCTTCTGAGTAGTGCGGTCTTACGTACAACAGGGGAGTGGGGAAACCTCTCTGTATAACGAGAGACTAAAGAGTCTCTCTAGATTCTCTAGAAGACATCAAAGGCATAAGCTCTCTGCCAAAGTGATTGATTTGAATAATAATTATAAACAATGTGGCTACTAGCATTTTCCCATTTTGAAAAAAATGAATTGTTCTACATTCCGTCTTAGAAAAAGTCTGTGGTACTGCATGGGAAAAACAAGGCTCTGTTTGGCTACTTCAGCATAGGATTCAGTCCAGGAGGTGTATTCAAACACAGCCTTGTTTACATCACTGTGCTTAGCTTGTGGATTTGTGGATCGCCCTTCAAGATGCTACAGCCTGGATGGAGAATTTAAGTCTCCAGCTCTGTTTCGTAGGGGAAAAGGTGGTTCCTAGAACTAGGTAATTTGTTTTTACATACTGCAAAAACTAATTTGAAAATGTTTGTTTCTGACTTAAATTTGTTATCTACTAATCAGGAACTATTTCTTTCCAAAGATCCCAGAGTGATTTGGTTGCTTAGGGCTTTGTGTTCTTGGTATTTCATCAATATTTTATGTTTGGCATTTTGTTGTCACGTACTGTTTTGAAAAGGGAAGCATATAGCAGATAATAAGTTTAGAGGCAGAATAACCAAAATGTGGTCATTCATTTCCCACCTGTATTTAACATTAACCCTCTCCTTTAATATCATTCCCAATTCATGTAATAAATAGGAAATGGTAGACTACCTACCATCTGGTTCAGTACTGGAAATTCTGTTGAGTCTTAGCCTCAATGAAGGATTTACCAAGGACCTTGACATGCAGATGAGCTCCCTGTATAAAGTTCTGGTTTAGAAAACTGCTTTCCAAGGAGGATATGTAAGGAGAATATGTCACGTTGTAATACCGAACATGTTACTGTGCTAAGTCAGGACTATCACTGATACATATCTCTCGGACTTAAAAAGTGAAATTATGTGTAAATTATGAGAATCTTTCTGCATTTTTCTGCACCATTAAATGTCTTCCAACCTCTACCAGTAGAAAATATCATCTTTTGGGTTCCAGGGGCCTAATGGGAAAATAGTTGCTATCCTCTATAGTTCTCCTTTTGGAAAATCTACATGACAGGGTGAAATTAAAAACGAGTTCAGGCACTGTGCTTGCATTTGGCCACTTATGGACCACTGAACACAGCATTTTACATCTTGCTCACCTTTCAGTATGGCACCTCATAAAAGAGGCAAATATTTCCCTGCACATCCCTATGAGTCATTCTGATTATCAATAAAACAATTTAAAACATGTAAAGATTGAAGCTATATATCTGTAATCTGACTTTGCCGAAGATTTTCCATTCAATAATTTTTCTCTATCCCTGGATTTCTTGTATTTATTCTCTCTTGAAATCTACCTCTTCACATAGAATTTCTGTGATTTGATGACTATACATAGTGCATTGAATAGAGCTAAGCACAGTTTTTTAAAATTTATACAATATAAACAGCTGCTGAGTTCTCTCTCAAGAGGGACTGAGTATGTCTACTTCCTCTCCTAGCAGTGCTGTTGGCAGGTACAAAGCTTGTTTGGGATTTGAATGGTTATAATGGTTATACTGATTATACTGAGGCTCCTAAAGCCTCAGAAATTTTAGGGGATGGAGAATCCAGAAAGTGCAGGTGTCTGAAACCTGTCATTATGATGAGCACATGCTGTAAAAACCAAGGCAGAAGGAGTTCAGAGATGCTAACAGCTTCTCTGCATGTAGCACATTTTAGAGCCGTGGATGATGTGTAGCTCTCACAAACCTTTGAATGTTTCAGTATTCAGTAAGTCACATGGAAACAATTATTTGCTAAAGTGTTCATAGAGTTTTATACAGGCAGATCTTAAAATTTTACCTGAAGATTAGGAGTTTTGTAAACACTAGACATGAATGTATGTGATTGTACTGGTCACCAGGATGTGAGTGGGATACCTATAGAATAATATTGACCTGAGCCAAGCACCTTAAACAATGGCCCATTGTCTTTGAAGTGTCTGAGGTACTTACAGGATATAGATTTGTTCTGAGAGCTGCTATATAATCAGGCTTGCTTTGCATTTATTTTTTTTTTTTAAAGCAGAATGTTGTTTCACATTCGCCCTTTGATTTGTTATGGGGCAAATACTCAATCTGAAAAGCAGCTTGCAAGGTTGGAGAGGGGATAGAGTAGATGGGAGGAGTCGCCTTCCATAGTAAAGGACTGCAGAAAGACTGGAAGCAAAAGGGTGAAATAACCTTCTTCATCCTAAATTTAATGAGTTCTTAGTATTAATTACATTATACATTTTTTGCATTTTTGTGATTTTTAAGTTCATCTTTTCAACAGAAAACCTTTGGATTTAAGCATCAGAAGTTTTTATATCACTGGGACTCACTGAAATTTCTTAATTGTTGTTAAAGGCTCTGAAAATTCTGAACTCCTAAATGGAGTTGATTTCCTCAATAAAGGTCCAGCAGATGAGTAATGTTGGTTTTATTGTATAAATTATGACAATAAATTATTAATAAAACATAAAGATAATGATGATATAAAAACAAAATTGGGATTTGGAATAATTGCTGTACTATTCATTGGCTTTTTTCTGGAAAAAATTGAATGAATTGTTTTTTGTTGTTTAGAATTTATTGTAGTCGCTGTAACTTGTTCTCTTTTTAAAATGTAAATCAAAGGAAAAAGAAAATCTCCATAGATGTTATATGCATTTGATGTATTAAACGCATTTTTTCAGTACACTGCTTGAAACCTAGGGAATTCATTAACTCACAAGTTGCTGTCAAGGTGCGGGAGCAGTCACATTTCCCGAGCTGATATGCCTGTCCCCTGGCTGAGGGATGTGTTAGGGCAGTCTTTGTCCTCCCTTGTATTTAGCTGGCTCTGGAGAAAGGGGGATTTCTTCAAGCTGAAGGGCTGTTCCTGTATCTCCCCTGACACCATCTGTTATTTAATTAACCTGATAAAGTCTATGGCTCACTGTTTTGCATTGTACAGCCAGGAATGATGACAGAAAAGGGCTGGTGCACTGCATCAGTTCCAGAGAGCCCAGCCCAAATTGCTGGTCATTGGTTTTGGCACAAAATTCAAAGAGAGAGGGGCAAGACTAACGGTTTTGGGAAAGAAGCACAGCTACCACCTTTCACTCTCAGGAAAGGAAAGCATTTGCTTAAATAGCACTCACCCTATGGGGGATCTCTCATGATAGATTTCATGAATCTGTCCCAGTAGGGCACTGTTGGATAGACTTCAGCAGTGAGAGCAGGACAGTGAGCCTGAGCACACCAGTCAAAGAGGTTTCTTTGAGGATGGTAATGCCAGTCCTCCCAATTAGCCAAGAAAGGCAAATGAAGACTTAAAATGATAGTGTAGCATGGTGAGAGATGGCCAAACCTCATCTGCATCTAGTCTCTTGCAATAGACAAGAGTCAGGAAAATACCATCTCCCTGGATTTCCCTACTACTGACCTCCAGGAAAGAGGCTTTACTCAGGGGAGACTGAGCCTTCTCCGTGGCCTTCCTCATGCTGTGGGCTTTAGTATCAGTTGGGGATTTGAGCTGTAACTGTATGAATGACAGAAAATATCCTATGTATTCTCAGTAGGGAACTAACTGAAGAGCCCTGAGCGAGAAGGTTGTGGTTGTTTGTAAAAGATATGGGCTTCACTACCATCACCTGATGCCTCTTGTCATTCCTGGGATGGATTACTTAAATTCACTGTGGCTCATTTCTCCTTCCAAAAATTGATGCTGGTTTAGGATTTCATAGCCCTCAGAAAAAATATTATCTATAACGCTGAGCTATGGTCTGTGATCCTCAACAGTACTTGGATGGGATTTCAGATATTGCTTTTTGTCTATAAAATGCAAAATGGTTTGCTTGTGAGACAGTCCCTCTTCCCTGCAATGTGCTTCTGGCACCTAGTCCCTGCGGGGCAGCAGAGGGAGCAGCACATTTGCATTAGGAAGGATTTGTCCCCCTCCTTGACATAAATCTCTCACATCCTTTCACCTCGGGATCTATGAGGGCTTAAGAGAAAATGCTGCATTCCCATTGCAGAAGAATTGCCATCAAAAACAGTAGTAAAGGATTCTAAGAGGCAGAGACAGATTTCATTTCTCTGTTGTTGTTTGAATTGTAACAAGCGAATGTAAGAAATACCAGCCAGTATAAACTTTGAGGCACAATCACCTAACAGCTGATGGTGACCTTGGTGAGCACGGAGGTACTTGCAAACGTTCACTTTTTCTTTTGATCCTGTTGGCAATGTTTTAGCCCATCTCACTGCTTGCTGAAATAACGGTTCAATATTTGAAGTAACCTGGAACAAGGCATTCACTTCTGATAGCTGCATTTAATTGAACAGTTTCAACATTTAGTCTTTCATGTACTAGGATTAAACGTGTGGTGATCCACTCCCATAAGATTGTCGTACTTTAGACCAGAGGGTGTCAAACAAACACTGCTTTGTAGGAAACTATAGTAGGGCTCCAAGGGGGAGACGACTGCTGTCAGGTATTGTTTTATGTTAAAAAATACAGGTTTTTGTCTAACGATGAACTGTGGTGAATTCTAGAGGGAGGGATTAATAGACGACATTTACATTCATCCATGTATTAGAGGCATGTATCAAAAACAATCAAAGGAATGTATACTGTGGAAGGTTGCTGTTTTTATTTCAGATCAGAAGATTTAATGAATCAAGAGCTTATCTGTTTTTTCCAAATAGAAAAAACTGTCTGCTAATAGATAATATTTTTCTCTAAAAGCTTCATTTTTCTTATCAAAAAGCATTTTTTTGCTTCAGGTTTTATTTTCTTTTAGATCTGTACTGGGTATAAATGAGGTAATGGAATAACAGTGATTTACAGGAGCTGTGATTCAGCTCCTCTTTCAAAAATGCAAATAATTCCTCTGGTATTGGCCTCATGAAGAATAATAGCAGTGAAAGCATGGATCCTTGCAGTAAATGCAAAGTCAGCCTTGGCTCAAGCAAAGGCCAGGTCCAATATTTTCATTGGCATTAAATCTAATTACTCAATGGCATACTCTTAGATTTTTTTTTTCACTCTGTGTTGCCATGATGAAACGCATGGCAGATGTATTTCTCAGTCTGTTAGCACCTTGCAGTGAGCCATTAACACATGTTACTGTTTTTCTCCTCTGTGGCTTTCTCTTAGGAATTATGTCTGACCACCAGTTTGGAAACCAGTTTATGTGCAGTGTGGTTGCGTCCCATGTGAGCCATCTCCCGACTACAAACCTCAGTTTTGTTTGGATTGCTCCACCTGCAGGGACGGGCTGTGTCAACTTCATGTACGTATTCATACGAAGGCAATGAGAACAAAATCCCTTTGGAGATAATGAAATTATCTGACCTGCTTTTACTGTGTCTGGGTAAAGAGTCAGCCACAATACACTGCAAAGTGTAGACTTTAATACAAAGTAGGAATATTGAGTTCTTCCTGGCTGAAGAGTTTCTGTGCATGTTAGGGCTTTATATTCACAAAGTTTGTAGGAAGGAGATAGTGGTTTGTAATGTAGCATGTCATCAGGGAAAAAACATACAAGTCTAGCGTTTAAACAGAAATTGATTCTTTTCAGTTATTAATCATATTATTGATCCTTTAAGTATATAGCTCATTTGCACTGACTTTTTTTTTTTTAACTATTGCATTTAGTATGAGTTAGAACATCACGCAAATAAATTACTCCGATTGTAAGCATCAACATAAAATACAAGTGTTTGGGAGTATTCAGGCTCAAGTATTCAGTGTTCCTAATTATAAACACTTTTTACTTCTACCGAACCAAGAATAACCAAGGGGGTTTTTTGGTAATTTGTTTTAAATCATTTTTTGATGATTTGGTAGCATATAAAGTTCCAACAAAATGCATACCTGAACTTGAATTATTAGCATGCATATGACCACATTTTACCTTCAAGTGATTTCTAATTCTTTGTCCCAGAATTTTGGTAGATCAGATTTGAGAAGGAAAATACACTTAGAGTGCAGTTGAAAGTAGGAAATATCTCAGGTTTGACACATTCAAATAAAAAAAAAGGCAGAAAGCTCCTTAATTCAATAAATAATTGTAACACAGAGACCTTTTTAGTGTTTCCTTGACTGTCCTGTATTATCTGTGACTGTCTTGTCTGAGTACTATTCTCTTTCAATCCATACTGGGAAGCTGCAGGTAAGTGTCCCAAGTAATCAAGTTGTTTTACTGTTTTAAAAAGTAAGAAATGAGTGACTGACTTCCTTGAGAACATACGTTGTTGATTGTGAGCACAGTACTTGTTGATTGATTTACTTGTTTCTTTGATATTTCCTGTTACCTACATAATGCACCT
Source organism: Serilophus lunatus (assembly GCA_013399895.1). Taxonomy (NCBI): domain Eukaryota; kingdom Metazoa; phylum Chordata; class Aves; order Passeriformes; family Eurylaimidae; genus Serilophus; species Serilophus lunatus. The sequence continues at coordinate 2,096,794 of VXBA01003293.1, forward strand.
TTTTTTTTTTGCCTGTATTGTTAGAATACATTATTTATTAACTGAAACAACAATCTCAAGATTGTTTTATTTCTAGCTCTCTTTTTTTCCTAAATATTTAATGGTAAATTGAGGGAAAAAATTGGTTTTGATGAGTGAGTGGTAACTAAATTATGAGAATTTATTTGTTGTTCATAAGACCATTGTATATACCTTGAGGAAATCTGTCAACTACTGATTTTTTCTGTGGAAAGTCTGTGATTTTTTTTTTTACTTCCTTTAATTCCTTTCTAAAAATTGTTTTCGTTGTTGGTCAAGTTGAAGTAGCGAAAATTTGTTCTTTGAGCTGCCTGTACATCTTCTCTGCTTACTCTGGCTTATTCCCTTACTTTTTCTAATTTTTTGGTTTTCCTGGTATTCAAGAAATAATTGTTTGTCCTAACATGCACAGTGACTGTGAATGTATTTGTTTATGAGATAGGACGCTCCATTTTGGGTTTTGAGGTCAGTTTATAACTAGCCATTCATTTTCCTGTGACTGATTTTTTTTCCCATCGTTTTGTACTGAGATTTTTTGTTCATATTTGCCATTGTTGAAGAAGAGCTGACAAATAGCTCTACAGAAATACAAATAAAACTATGACTGCTGATTCCCATTTAAATGAAATTCAAGGGCTATTTTCTAAGGCAATGTGTGCTTGCTGATCTTGAAATCCTTGGAAGGTTCAACATTATTGTTAGTGGAAACAGAGTTAGATCAACATTGAAGTTTTGGAAATCCAACCTGTAATTCCTGTTTTGTATACATCCTAATCTACCTCTTCAGCATTAGCACCCCTTCAAAAAAGGGTGATGTTTGCACAATGCCAATCATGTCCTTAGCCATGCTGCAGTGTGCAGGATGGGTAATGGAAATATGAATTTATTCTTGACTATGTAATTTGCAGTATGGATGTAAACCTACAACTGTCAGGGCTTGAGAGGTCTGATCCTGCACTGAGGAGCCCAGCACCATAGCTCCTCCCGAGGTCCCTGGGCCATGTGACTGTCATGTCTCGGTGGCCTTTCAGAATGCCCCATCCAAAGGTACAAGGATGCTCCATGGGTGATACTGTTTTGTCTTTGACTATGAGCAAAATGATGCAGTTATATCAGTTTGGTTTCCTGTAGAACAATTCACACCAGAGTGGAAATGCTCAGCTTCCCTAAAGTCAGGATCACACTTGGCTGCAGGACTACAGAGTAAACATGATCATCAGTTGAAGGAAATGTAAGGAGGAGAAATATGTTTTACATCCTATCCTACTCTTCAATTTTTTTTCTGCTGCCCACGCTTTCTTGCCTTAGCTGGTGTTTCCCCTGCTTACTAAATCACAAGTTGCAGTAAACAAAGCTATTTTTGTGGTGCAATATTAGTCTGCCTGCTTTACCCAGTTCCCTGACTTGAGGAGTTCTAGAGAATTAGCTCTATCTTGTTTGTCTCCATTTATGCCTTTATAGCAAAGAATAAACTAGATTTTTTAGCACTTTAATATGTAGTTTAATTGTAATACATATTAAATCTATTACATTGAATTATTTTTATTTAATTTAATGTAAATTAAAAGTATTTTCAAAAGATACCTGAATGTATAGTCTCTGATAACAGAGTCTATACTAGGTAAGAGCTTCCTATGGTGTTTGTTGACAATGTATCTGTGATTCAGATCAGTTTTTTTGTCATTGACCTCGCTGGGAATGGATAATAAGATTATTAATTAGCACTCTCTTGGGCTTGTGATTTTTGCACTGTTGATATTCTCCCTGGACAATTCTCGTGAGGAACTGGACAAAGGTCACCAGGCAAATCTCTCACAGCTCAATGCACAGCTAGCTTTTATTAACTGCACACACCAGTGACCTGTTCCGGCTTCCACTGGAACAGTGGAATTCCATGGATTTAATGTAGAGAAGTCATAACCCTATAGACACCATGGGTAAAATTCACTTTCACTTCTTTTGTGCTTTTTGGTGTGGCCTTCTAGAGTTCAGTTTTAAAGAAGACTTTAATCCCTAATAAACAAGATTTTTGTGGTGATGCTGTCAGTCTGTCCTTCCTTGTAGCTCTTGTACCCGCAGGTAACCAAACAAATGTGACAAAGGGATTGAGATCTCAAGATACTCTTTCACAAAAATCAGTAGTATACCAGTAAATTTGAACATTTCCGCAACAGTCCTGCCTGCTACAATGTGTTTATAAACTGCCAGAAATATTCCTGGCATAAATGTGCCGGTTTCTGGTTACCAGCCACCCTGCATTTCCCAGTCTTGGCTGAGGAGAGTGGCTCCTGGCCATGTTTAATTTACTAAAACAGCCAGTAATGGACACACAAAGTACTGATGTTCTTGAAGGAGGGCTAGCAAAGCTTTCATCCTTTCGGATGAGGGAGGTGAGAATGCTGTGAGGAGGGGTGTGGGATATTGGAAGGCACTTCTGCAAGGAAATTGAATTTAATTCTGGGCGTGTGAGATGCAGGGGCATAGCAAACTTGGATTCATACCTCATACACTGGCATGGCAGCACAGCACTGAGTTTCTTTCCTGCCCCACTGGAATATTCCTCATCTCTGCATTTTGACGTCCAGTTGTTTCCATTGCACACGGTGAGTGCTGTGCCACTGTTGTATCTGAACATAATGTTACCCGATGGAGCTATGCATCTTTCCTTGGCTCAGCATTTCACTCAGCAAGCCTGCCTCCCGGTTTCACCAGGACAAGGAATAGTGTAGAGCCTCGTGCTCTGTGGGGGAAGGTGGCTGGAGCCAACCTGCTCTGTGCAAAATAAGGGAATAGCCATTTTTTTTTTTACACCAATCATGTGCAAACTTATTTTTACTCTGTTTTTTCCCCCCCAGTGTACCTTATTATAGCTACTAAATAAATATTCAGAAGTACCTTTTTATGAAACACATTTCTAAGAGAAAACCTGAAAGCTGCTGGTGTCCTTATAGTACATCTTGGTGTAGTCCTTTAGTATGTTTTCACCATAGATATCTCCAGCTAAGTTGAGGAAATAAAAGCTAAAATGCATAATTTACAGCATTTTCTTATCAGTAACTTAGGACTACCTTGAACAGGTTTTGAACACCAAAACCTCCTAAGCAAATTGCCAGGATCTGTAAGTGGTCTTTACCACCACAAAATAGTAGGTCCTTCTTTACACTAACAAGTAATTTCTCTGATTGTGTGCAAATTTGTAAAACATTATCTTCATAATCCTTCAGCTAGGTTTCACAGCTTGTAATTTCTGCTCTAAGCTCACACTAACCTAGTTAAAACTCAGCCTGTCAGCGGGGATAATAGTGGGTGTTAAGCAGGGTGGCAGGGCTGCATCTTAAGTTGTTAAGCCTGTTGTTTTATAGATGGCTTAACTTACTAGTTTGCAAAAGTGATAGAGCTGACCTAAATCATAAAAGCATATTGTGTTTTGACCAACAGCATGGTTATTTCCAGAAATTCCAGTTATTGTATTAACTAGAAGAGGTGGCTATAAAAACTACATAGAAAACTAATTATTTTTCTTATGTGGGCATTTTTGTTAGTCATTGAACAGTTGTCTAATAATTACAATTGAATCTATACATATATTCACTATAGTTTTTATTAATAATGGACTGGACTTCTGCAAAGCTGTCTGTCCGAGTCTGTAGGCAATGTCTAATAACTCGTGTAAGGGATGTGGCCTGTCACAACCAATCTTAACATTCTGTACACTGAGGGGTCTTTAAAAGGCCCAGTCATATATTACATGACACCTAATTAGCACAGCCTATAGTGCAAATGGTTAAACGAGAACAGAAGTAGCTGTGGGAGCGTTCCCCTCTGAAGACAGAGGAACAGAGCTGTGGTGGCCGAGGCAGGGCACTGGCACATCACTTCTCCTGGGCAGCAGCAACTGGTTCTCAGCACAGCTCCTGGAAGATATTTGGGACTAAATGCTGAGGCAGACACCTGAACTACTGAAAGAAACCTGGAAGAAATTTTCAAGAAAGGAGATGTGTTTTTCACTGAGAGTATGGCTTTTTCCATAATTACCTAAAGATACAACTCCTTTCTGGGAAGTCTGAAGTACCCCAGAACTGGTCTTTTAATGTGTTTAAGCTTGTTTCAGGAACTGGCAATGGTGTTAATGTATGAACTCGAAATATCATGCTGTACAAACACTACAGAACGTAAAGACTGTGATTGAAAGACTGGGTTACCTATTTAAAGCATTTATAGAAAACCTATGATAGTAATTATGGAAATACTGAGTAAACATTCAAGGAGATTACATGGTTTGCTATATTAGTTCTCTAGCCAGGGCAGGAAGGGGCTCTATTGCCTGAAGGAACCACATTCCCCTGGTAAACCACTTAGCTAAACTGTCATTTAAGACACTGTTTACTGTGTTTTTTTCCAATTGCTTGAAAGAAATACAGAATATAATCTTCAAGATTAGGTACACAATTATGTTTGCTCTATACACAATGATAATATACATAAATAAGAACATGAAAGTAAATAGAAAATAGCAAATATTAGAACTGACGTCCCTTAGGTCCTTTGCATTTATATATAATCCATCGACTCTTACTTATACTGTCATATAAGTTTTTCTTATGATGTCGTGAATTGCACCCTGAAATATGCTGTTGTTCATAGCATACTAGTTGCTGCTGTGATTTGAAATCCATGCAGTAAGTTGAATAATACGGCATAACAGAAATAGAAACCTGAATGTACAGACCACCTCAAGTATAGGGTTCTGTAAAGCAGTAGCTCCCTGCTTCAGACAAGTGCTGCGCTTCTCTTCCTACTCTTTAGCACAAGGTAAGTGTGAGGCAGGGTGTTTCATACCACTCTTTGTGATATTGGTGTGGAGTCTGAGTCAAGGGTTTTACAGGCAGCACCAAATTAGATACAGTCCTTGTTTACAGTTAAGATAGTTCTGATGTTAACCCAGAGTTGCAGTCACTTCTATATTTCCATATTGGTCATAACTTGTGCCTTGTGGGGAAAAAAACAATCATCAGTAATTGTTTCTTGTTGGTCTGTCAGTCTAGTGGAACTATGAAGAAAAATTACTCCTTTGCTTGGTTTTCCACTTCCCTGGGTAGAGGCATTGTTGTGCTGTCAATCAGCATTATGTGTAATATTCTGAAAGTCACGAGCCAATATTTGGTTCAGATCTTGGCTCTACTTTCATGTCCCATTTTGATGCGGTGCCCAGATTGCCTCCTTCATCTTCTGTGTTTGTTAATTTTCCAGTGAAATGCAAACACTGTGCATGGAATCATTGTGGCTCATCTAAATATGACCCCAAACAGCAAAGACTCAACAGACTGTGCAGAATTAGATTTAACTTGTCTATTAGTTTTGTCTGAGTTTTATCTATTTTGTGTACAGCAGACAGAGATGACCAATGAGAAATTCTGGTTGTTTTCAGAAACTTTGTTAACAGAAGACGATAGCACAAAGGGATTGTGAGTGTTCAAAAGTGTTCAGAGCAAAGCAAGAAAACTATGAAGGAGGATGGAAGTGGGTTGCACCTGATTTGCCACTCCTGAAAGGGGTTTTCAGTTGTTTTCAACTGCACATAGGAACTAATTAACTCTCTTGAGAGTTAATGGGGATGCAGGCTGGTTCCATAGACATCCAGAGCCTGATGTTCACTTCTCCGTATAGAGAGAGGGACCTGCAGGTCCAGAAGGTCTCTATACCTCTACTAGTTTCCTTAGGACATTGCAAATTATTTTAATATGTTTAGGCAGCTGAACCAAGCCATAGATCTCCATTGACCAAAATGGATCACCATCTCCCTAGCTCACATGTAGACCTTTATGTAGGCACAGTGTTCAAGATTTTTTAAATCTGAATTTAAATCCCACCTAGACAGCCTCAGCTGCCTAAACATAAGCATCTCATACCAAGTAGTGAAAATGAATTTTTCATCCCCAGCACCCTCAATAGTGAGTAGCTTTTTCTGTATCAAGAATTTCCAGCAAGTGGGCTGCTCAATAATTGAAATATGATGAAGGGCGTGAACAAAAATGTCAACTTTGTGAAGTTCATAGAATCTTGCAGTTTTTTTCCTTATTCCTTGAAGGTAAAATCTGTTGTCTAATATCCTCTTAGTAGACTGATACTCCTATTAAAAGCCCACTTTAATGAGAGGACTGCTCAGTTTTTAATCTTTTCTCTAAGTTTGCAGACAACTGGCCATTTGCTATTTTAGGCTCCTCATGCTATGTAACAAAAGCAGAACCAACAAAGCCAGAAAGAATGGGTACATGGACATAAAGTAAAAGCACATGAAAATTCTATTTGTGTTAGTTGAACTTAATTCCAAAGGTGAGCAAAAAGCAGAAAATGCTGTTTCCGTCGACATTGTGTGATGCCAGAATAGAAACTGCAAGATTATACAATATTAGGATGGTTTCTTTTCTTTGTGTGATGCGAATTTATTATATTACATACTTGTAATGTATGATAGCAGAAGGTTGCTCGGTATAGCCTTTGACTAACCTATTAAGATTTTTTTGTGGTTCCATGTAGGACTTTGGCACCTCCTGCATGAAACAAAATGAAATTCAGTCATTTTCTAGTGGTATTATCTAAATAATAAAATAATAATAAATAGCCTAAATAATGAAATGGTCATGGCGAGAATTACTTCCCTTCTTAAAAATGTTCATTTGGCAATTCTAGAAGCAGAGATTAGATTTTACTTTCTTCCCTTTCTACACAACGCTCCCATTATTTTTGTGCATGAGACCATCAATCTACAATCCATATTTTAGTTATTAGTAGTTGTGTTCAAAATTCTCTCTTGAATTCTGAAAAAAACCAAAAAACAACAAAATCTCAAATTCAATCTAGGGTTATTTTGCAGAACATATTTTTGTTCATTTATGGCGTAAAACTTTGTTTCATTCAAAGAGCTGCCTTGTCTTCGACTTTTCTCAAGATGGCTTAATTTTGAAAATACAGCTGGAGTACAGAACCTACTGCACGCGCTCCTGAAACTTTGTTTCCAGTAAGAGGTTTTCCTCTCTACCAGAGGGATTGAATGAAATGTCTTTTGGCTGGTAATAATTGATCAATAACAAACCTTTTAACATTGCATCCTAGAAGTTATGCTTCATAAAATAGGGATGAAACAGTTTTTGTGAATTATTTTGAAAATGTTAGGTATAGAAAGAGCGAGCACTAAACATACGTGATATCATTCTCTGTAGTTAAACGCTGCGCATAAAAACATGAGTTCAGGCAAAGGCAGAGGGCAATTGTAAGAGATGTTTGAGGAAAATAAATTTCAGTACTGCAGATAAGCTTCTACAATTGGACACCATGTTGCATGGAAGCCCTTTGTAACTCTGGAATGTCTCACTGGTTGACTGGTAGAGCTTGATCATTTCAATGCCATCTCTCAAGCAGATAATATGTCCAGTGCATGAATGAGTTTGAGATAAGTGCATTGTCTGTATGCTTCTTAGGAAGTACTGACTTCTTGAGTATTACTAAATAACTTAGTGAAGAGCTCAATACTGCAGGATGCTGAGCTCTGGCCTTGATCCAGCAGAGCGATCATGCATGTTCATGCTGTCATCAAAGGCACAGACAACAATTTTTGTATTTTTTAAAATTCATGCCTTCAGCTTACTTGTTTGAAATTTTGCTTTGTTTGTGTACAAGGGTGTTCTGTCTATATCCTCGGTTCACAAACATTAACTTTCTTTTCTCACCATTTTTGTTTGGATTAACTTTAACAGAGTGATCTACAAAGTGATAAGTATTATGCAGTAATATTCAGAAAGACTTCATGTAGGTAAATAGAATGTGAAAATCCAGTGAGACAAAAAAAAAATCTCCCTCTGTCTATCCTACAATGGTCTCCACACAGCAAGTTTTAGCAAAAGTTTAGAAACAAAAAAGAAAGAAACTTTATACTTGAAGATACAAAAAACATTAGATCAACTTTTGCTGCCCTTATGCTAGGAAAATTTGGATTTGAGTATTCAGAATGACCATAACCTCAAACTAGCTGACAGAATGAGCTCTAAAATATCTCTCAAAATTATTGTTTAAACTATACTTAAAAATAAGGCGTATCCCTTCCTTCTCACTTTGAGAAACTCAAATCTATTATTAATATGTGGATAATTCTTGTCTGTGGATATAGATTGGAATGTAATTCAATCTGTTTCTAATTAAAAATAAAAAATATTACACATAATATATAAAACATTACCAAATAAATAATAAAATGTAATAAACCTTCAATAACCTCAGTATATACATTATACACATGTCGTCAGGATGAAATTGAGCTAATAATTGCTAGTATCTGCCTTTACTTGATTTTTTTACATTATTCACAGATGACAGTTAACACTTGTGATGTCATTCAGAATACAAAAATGACTTACGTGCAGAGGTCTGTGCTCTAGATGCTCATGAATACTGTTCCCCAGAGCCAAAGACCTCTGACGTCAAGAGAGCTCCAAAAACTTGCAGAGGTTTCTAATGCAATTATTGTTTGGTAGGTAAAAGAGAAAATATAGAGAGGTTAATGAAATAGTTAGTAATAATTTCCTTGCTTTCTTTTTGTTCCATTGTTGACATTAGAGAGGACTAAACCAGACTATTAATAGGTCTCTCCTTCTTTCTCCTCTGTTTTGCACTATTTGTCTTTTGGAAAAATTGAAGTCATTCCTGAGTAACTCCTGAATGAGGACACTCATTCCTGAATCCATTGTAGCATGTCTGTCTTGTCTTGTTTTCCCTTGTGTCTTGGAAGACATCCTTTTTGAAAATCCCCTTGATATTTGGCACTATCATCAGCTGAACACAGCCATCCCCAGGTGAGTTGCCTTTCCTCTTTTACACATGAGGTCCATCCATGTGACAAGAGAGCCATCAGACTTGAACCTGCTCAAGTCTAATGCTAGGCTGTGCAATCACACAGAGGAAACTTATGTCCAGTGTGGAACTGAATAAAAGGTCATCTGAATGAGAGATGTACAGCATTAGCTTTCAGAATTGATAAGTGGCGCATCTATTTCCCAAGTCATCAATCTGCCTTAATAGCTCTCTTCAAAGGCCAGGTCACTGTATTGAAATATTACATCACCTGCATCTTACTAGGTGTGATTACTTAAAACTGTGTGACTGTGACATGTTGGTAGGCCTGTGAGCTTTTTGAGGCAGAGACAGCACCACAGAAGGAGATTTTATTCCAGCCAGCTGTGGCATATCGAGTGCTCAGTGGTTCCTGGTGGGCAGCAACTCAGTCATGAGCAGAAGCCTCAGACAAGTATCAGGATGGCACCTGCTCTTTTAATGATGACATAGAGATGTTGTAATGGTAGATACCATAATGATGTTATAATGATGTGGTCATTATCGTGGCAGGTCTCAGGGAGAATTCTGTTCCATCCTGTTGTGATATAGAAGAGTTATCGCTTAGGAGAAGGCTTGCAAATGCTACACTAATTCCAATAATAACAAATTTTAATTTAAAAGCAAATTATCGAAGCATTTCACATGCCGTTTTCTCGCTCTTGTTGCTGTTTAACAGCTGTTCTCATTATGTGTTTTACAGGTACAATACCACTGCAACATAATCTTTTAAGATTTTCCTAAAATGGTATTGTTTTCCTTGTCACTCTGGAGTGGCTTGAATCTTTTTGTTCTTGTTAGAAATGTAGCAAATACAACATTTTCTGTTATAGCCTTCCAAATATCCTTCTTAGATAAACATAAGCTCTTTAGCTCATGTAGTAATGTACATTCACTTGAGCCATTTTCTGTGAAAAGCACATTTTTAAACTCTTAAAGAGTAAGCAGCTCTTCAGCAATCTCTATGATTTCCCCACGCAAGTGAGGGAGGGTTTAAAATAGCAAGTTTGAAGAAATCAATAAAGGAAGAAAGTCAATCTCTTTGTATTTATTTTCAATACTTCAGTAATCTGAGGTCAAATTTTACCCACATACACATCAGTTGCAGTCTCAAACTAAAAATATGTCCCATAAATTCAGCCAGTTCCTATCAGCATTAGTGTTTATGGAAAGGATTATAACTGATATGAGCAAATTACTTTGCAGAACCTATTTACACATTTGAGGAGTGACATCCTAAACATCCTAAAATACAACAGACAAACAGTAGAAACGCTCCCAATTAATATCACAGACAGTTTGGCAAAGCAGTGAAGATGTCAGGGCCGAAATTTGAATGATGGTTTTAACACTCAAATGGAGAATATGTATGGTGAGTTAAGCTGCATAAAGCCTTTCTTCTAAATCCAGATGTAGGCATTAACTCATATATTCGAGATGGCATGCTTATTTGCTAAGTGCAAAGATGGTTAGAAAAAGGCTTTCCCGATTGAGGATAAAAGCTGGAGTACCCTTTAATTTTGGTTACTGCCAAGCTTATTTCAACAACCACAATAGTTATTTGGCTTCTTACCAAGAAGTGGCAATACAGTACTTATATGTCTGTGGATCAAAATTAGATGAAAAATTACTGTTTCTCATCTCCAAAGCCATTTGCCACACATTTTATAGGCCTCAAGATGCCTTTTGTAATATGTGATAACAGAGCCAACTGAAGCATCTGCCTGGGAAGAGATTACTTTAATTATGGACTCAATGTCCTATTTTCTGCAAGTCTTCCCCAGAGGATTTCTTACTGCTGGATGAGAGGTGTTACGATGTACATTAAAACCTACAAGTCAAACAAAAGAGGTTGTAAAAGTGAGACAAGGACACCCATAGAGTCCCAAGTCTTGTATTCAGTGGCTAAAAAATAACCCTGAATTCTGTGATGATAACTTTTTAATTAAGCTAACACCTGTTAAAATTCATTTCCTATATATATACAGAGAGAAAAATTAATGTTAAAAACTTGCACCTTTTTCCTTGTCCTATTATGTTTTGTAAAATTTATTTTTGTAAAATAAAAGTCTTTAAAATTCTCCTGTTTTCCTTTTAATTTTTTCAGCATAGTAGTTACTAATGATGTAATATAAAAAATGCAGCAAGGAGGTTTCTTGTTAGCTTCTATTTTTGTAACGTGAAGTTTCTTGTCATTACAAATTCATTTGCCTTCTACCGTAGTATCATTGATCACAATTAACTCAATTGATATTAGAGTGGATGTGCTGTGTACTCCTATAGAAATGCTATGTAAATCACCATTGATTTAGCACAGTTTAATGGATACTTAAAATATTTGTCATTCTCTATCAGTTAGAAGAAAGCCTAGAGATCTTCATTAGCAGCTGCTGCAATGATGAGCTAAAAGTTTTTCTTTACAAAAAATATGATGGAAGATCTGTAAAGATGGCTTGAAGATGCTGTGACAGCATGTGAAGTAGTGGGAAGCTTCCCTAGAATTTGTAAAATTACCAAAATTAAAAGGAAAATAACATCTCCAGAAGATAACAAACTTTAAAACTACAACAACAAAATAACCCAAACAAACCAAAACCTATTTGAATTGTATTTAAATATTTCAATCTCATAACACTTGAGAGTAATTATGTGCAATTATTAGAAAGGTTTATTCTCTCAAAACAGTAGAGTGAAAGAAATGCTTGTCCTCTATAAATAATATCAACTAACATCAGAGATTTTTCAGTTTGCTAATTTTATAGTAACTGTCTTTACTGAAGCAAAACCAAGTCTGAAAACAATTTTAAATGGTCAGTATTTCTCTAGTCTGGGGGAAGGTAATATGGAGATTCCACAGCTTAGCAAACGCAAGAATTTAGCTAGCCCTGCAACTTCCAGCTCCAGAAGTAGTTCTTTCCTGGGGGAACTGAGCTTGTCAGGCAAGGGTCATCACACACATCTCTACTTCATGGTTTTCAACATTATTTCAGGTGTTTGGGAAGTACCCTCTCCAAACATGGTCTCTGCTGTCTTATAGGCTAAGTTTGTTAAACTGGTCACATCATGATGTGCTGGTAACTTTATCAAGTGGATGGAGAAAGCTGAAATGTTGTAGCCGGTTCTTCTGAAGCCATTCTAAATTAGGGGCAGATGGAGCACAGCGCTCTGCTGGCACAATATGGTGTGACATCCTAAATTCCACAAAGACACATAGATTCTGGCCCTATGGAAGAGTTAAGGATTTAAACTTAGATCCCTTGTCTGTCTGTGAAATTTTTCCTCATTGGTTTGTTGGGGTTTTTTATTTGTTTTTGTTTGTTTTGTTTTTTGGTAGGTTGGTTTGTTTTTGCTTGGACCTGGATTCAGGGTGTTGTTCAGTCGTAAACCTAGGGCAGTATGGCTGGTCAACTACTGCAGTCTCTTCTGGGATTTTGGGAGAGACCCTCTCCCTTCATCAGGCTGTGAAAACTATACGTGCCTGAATCCATGTGTCTGTGAAACTTTCAGTGAGGCACCTGGTGCATCTAGAGCTGGACTTCTTCAGCTGCTCTCCCAGGCTCGTGTGCCCTACATACCACCAGATGCCCTTGCGGCACTTGAATCGTGCTGAAAGTCATGCAAAATTTCAACTGTGCTTTCTGCAAGGGCAAACATTTCAGCTGTGAACACTTTACCTTGCCAGAAGCCATGAAATCTGTTCAGATATTTTCCTGCCTGCCAAAGAGAGCTGGCCTTTTCTTTGGGTGAAATGCCCAGCTTTGGAGCTACTGTGCCTTTGCTCTTGGAGCTGGCGCTGTTTTGGGGGTCACCAATATTCTTGGCTAGACCTTTGTGTTTTTGATAGTACGGACAATTAGGTCATCATTCCAATTTTCTATGTGCAAATTGTTGTCTTTTTTGTTTCAAAAAAGATTCCAAGAGGCTGGACCTCTACATTTACTTAACATAATGAAATGCTATTACTTCAAGAAAGGTGTGTCTCCAGTGGCTTTGAGCAATGGTTTTCTTACCCTGTGGAGCCTTTAACTTATTAGGGGACTATTTTTTTCTGCTTATTCTCAGCATGAAAAGTCCCAGGATCATGTGAGTAAAGGGATGGAAAAGACACCTTTGTGTCTGAGTTGCTCTTTGCACTGTCTGCTAATGTTGGCTGTATCTCACATCCCTCTCCTGCTAGTTTAACCTGGCTGTAATGGTAATTGCTGGGAAGTCTCTGCCCGTCTGCATAGAAGGCAACAACTGTGCTGTGGTGGCTCTTGACTCCTCCATCAGAAGAGATCTACAGCTGGGTTTGCATGGAGAAGGGAAGACACAGTGTTCCAATCCCCTGCCTCTCTTTCAAATCCATGTGAAGTGTCCTTCAACTGGGAACCACTAGTTTAGCCCTGTAAACCATTGTTCATGCTGATGGATGAGGAATGTTGGTTTTATTTCTTATGGGGGGAGGGCAAATAGGCTTGGAGTCCATGATGACACTCTCTTTGTTCATCAAAGAGTCATTACGTTTTATCCAGCCTGTGCAAGAGTTCTGGTACCTTCTACTAGTGAATATGAAATGTGGTCTCACAAATATTTCACTTTGTGTGGCATTTTCTCTAGCACAACAATTCTTTTTTATTTTCCAACCTCCCCTCCAATAACATCCATGTCAGCCTTTTCTCCTTACAAGATTCTTTTGTAGTTCTCCTGTGGCAGCAAAATAGTACCCAGCAATAGTGAAAAATTTCGCAATCTTGGCAGAGCACTGTGGTCCCCATGAATCATGCTTCAGAAAAGTGTAAATTATTTAATGTTAAATTTCTAAAAATGGGTGCATTCCTCATATATCCACGAGTACACTTATTTGTGACTTTAAAGACATAACCATTGTGATATTGAAGTCAAATTTAAATCTAAATTTGCACTGCCATATGGCACAACCTGTAGACAGTAAGACTCTGGGAGTTCATGCATTAGACTGCCAGACTGATGTGGTGGATAAGTAGATTGTCATAAAAGTAATTATTTTCAGCGCATATAGATTGCACTTGGGCTTTCTTCTTGGTAAGCTTTTAAGAGTTGATCTTTTAATGCTTTGTTGCAATGCAAAAACAAAGCATCTCAAGAGGACACTTTACGGTTACAAATTTTTAGTATGGGTTTGCAGAATTAAATAAAAATAAAAAAAGATCTCACTCTTGCTAATAGTTAGGATATAGCAAGAATGTTTACTTGTATTTGCAAGGATAGTTCTATGGTTGATTTGTAATCCACCAGGGGTCTAAGTCGTAGCTATGTTCGCTGGTTGTGGCTATGTTAAAAGCTCAGGAACACTTTTAGCTAGAAACCCTGTGGACTGGGAGAAGCAGTAAATAATAAATTTAAAAATTCACAAAATAGTATTTCTCAGGTTGCCTGATGTGTAATGCGATATAGTTGACTGATGACTATTACATTGGTCAGTAAAAGTAGTTTAGTCGCAGTAGTTTAGTTTGGGAAAGGTAGTTAATTTGCATCAGCAACACACTGCTCTAGATCTCTATCTGTCTCACAGGTAGTCAAGCTGGATTTAAGAGCTGGCTTTTTGTCTCACTTTTGGCAGCTGAGCTTTTCTCTTGCAGAATTTGACTTGGAATGTGAATTCCTGGCTGGAGCTACCAGAGAGTGCCAAAACTGGGACAGAGCAGTTAATGATCCCTTTGACCTGAGAGCCAGTCCTGGAGCTGTGTGTGCCCCAGACCTCCAAAAGTTGTGGCACATGTCTTGTGACTCTCAGCTGCGTGGAGGTTTTTATGTATGGGTGGTAAATTCGGGAGCACTGAACACCCAATGACAAAGGGAAAGGGAAGGATACAAAATTCAGCCCAAATAGGGACATTAAGCCAAGTTTATGAAGTTTTCATGAGTTTCATTAGATTTCCAGACAGTAGCAATCACAGAGTTAGTGAAGCTCAGTGTTTGCAAGTGCTGGAAGCTTTGCACTGCTCTGTTTAGCAGTGCTTTAATAATATCTTTCAACTTTCAGGGTGTATTTGAAAAGCTAATAAGTAGAATTTTAATGAACCCTGTTTGTTTGTTTTTTGCTTTAAAGTGGTAAAATAACGTTGAGTCTAAGTCTGTGTGTGAAAGTGTGAGCGCAGAATACATTTCATGGTTGATTTATGGGCTCCTTGAAAATATGGTTTATAATGAAATTCCGACAGGCCCTTAACAAAATTAGCATAACAAATAGCAATGTAATAATACCTTTCATGTCTGTGCATTCCTGCAGATTCAGTCTCACTGAGCACTTGTCAAAGACCAGAGCACTTCCAGCTAGTGCTGGGCAGCACACCCGCAGAATGAGGCCACAGAAAGCTGTCTGCTGAATGGACGTGAACTTATGGGTTCAGAGAGTTTATATGGGCAAAGTTAAATCGGCAGTAATGCTAGCAAAATAACATCAACTAAAAATAGCTGTCTTTAGCTAAAGTTATTGCTGGTCTACTAAGGCAAAATATGAGAAGTGTAACTTTTGCTGCTGGCAGTACTTAACTTCAGCCTTTTATTAGAATTAGGTAATATAGCTGAGATGGTAGCTTGAAAACCAGTAATAGCTTGGGCTGTCTAAATCTATATTTATCTTTATATTTTAAAGCTTTATTTTGATGAGATTTATAGTTGAGCCTGATCTCTACAGACTGGCATCGTGGTGTTTTGCCTGTATCTAATGCTTGCAATACATGAGAAAAGTTTCTGCTGCTGTGTTTCTTTGGAAGATTTCTTCTTTGTATAGAATAACCTGTGCCAAAGCTGGATAACTGAGTCAGACTTAGGATCTTTTTTATGTAGAAAAGTCTAGGCTATGGGCATCTCATATTTAACATACATAACCACAGTGGTTTGCCATTAGAAGATTTTGTTGCATTATACTGGCCTCAATCTGCTCATGCAACCACTGAAACAAGTTAAAGAGCAGACGTACTATGCAGCTGTTAGTGTGTAAATGACTGTTGGAGGTTGTTGAAATACAAAGCAACAGAAAGACCTACAGTGAGTAGCATAATCTTTGGTGTCCCAGCAATGATACACAGTTATGGATAGATGAAGCTAGATTTTAGCATTGAGGTTCATATATGTTGAGGATAATTACATTTTTATTCTAAAAACAGTTCAAACAATGTTACACTAAGTGGTTTCTTTTCAAAGGAGAAGTAAAATGGGAGATATAATTCCAGATGAGATAGTTAGAAAGAACTGTCTACTGTGTTTCCCATTGGCATTTTGTTAGGATTGTTTTGGGAAATACAAAAATGGGTAGGAACAGAAAAAAACAATTTGGGAAATAAAAAGGAAGAGTGAGCTTGTGGTGACACAGCAAAGCTAGTAGCAGCACAGGTTAAGCCAGGCCTGGGAAGAGTTTGTGCAGAAAGTGAGCACCCTGCCTACAGAAATTTGGAAAAAATAGAAACCCTTGGGTGGTTATTCTTCTTCCAGACCTGTTTTTGTTTAGTTCTACTGGCCTGTGGCAGTCCTCAAATTTCCAATATCAAAATGTCAGGTTGTAATAATTCAAGTCATTTTATTTCTTTGATTTAAGCACTATTTGGTAACTAAGATAAAAAGTGATCATGAAAAGGTTTTATCTTCAAGTATATGAAATTGAGACAATATCCATCCCCTGCGCTCAGCCTCAGCCTTCAGCTTTCTCACCATCATTTTTCATAGCAGAATTTGTTCTTTGTGTAAACAGACTTACAAAGGAATAAAACAGCCACCCTGACTGCAATAGCATACAAATTGTCAGACTGATTTTTTCCATTTTTTTTTAACTAGCCAGGAAAGTATTCTGAAGGAGCAATATTTGAACTTCGGCCAGCATGGTCAGTACATCTATTTACCGTGTTTCTTAGGCTTACAATGTTGCTCTTTTTGACACAATTACTTTTCTCTTGCCATGTCCTCTGTAGCCATTACCAGATCCTACAAAGAGGGGGAAATGTTTGTGGCCAATTTTGTGAGGGCTTCTATGTTCGGGTCATATTTCAGGGCTGCACTTCAGTTCCTGGAGAATCAAACTTCTTTTAAGGTTGCTACATGCATGCACGTACCCTGCTCATGTCCTACACTAGAGGGTCATTATCCAGCTCTACAGTTGCTACCTCACAAATTGTACAGCCTACGAATTGGATCTCAAAATGATTCGAAGCTTGTAACCAGGAAGTATAATTGAAGGTTGGTTTACTACTTCTCAGACACAGATAGAAAGATACATAACCTGAGCTGAGTAATTGCAACCAAGCCAATGCTCGACTGTTAATTTAGCCTAACACTACCAAGTAGACTATAAGAAACAAATTATCTGGTTTCACTGCCAAAGACTCTCAAACGTAACAACTTTGAACAACCTTTAGTGACAGATGATTTGTAAATTAATCACTCATTGCCCTCTAATTTTCATTTTCTTAAGGAAAATATTTCCTCATCTCTGTTTGGCCAGATTCTGCTATGTTAAGACACGTTACTCAGAACAGTATTGCGCGGGTACTGGTGTATGCATAGGCGTGAGAGCTTCTCATGGTGCTGACAACTAAGTGAAAGAATCTCAGAAGCTGGGTCTTTGTATTTAGTTGAAGAGTTGCATCAGCACTACTAGTTGTTGGGATAGTTGCCTGTGCAATCAAGTCAGTAGCTTGTAGAAGCAGCTGAATAACAAAGAAATGCAGATGCTGGAAGCAGTTTGACACACTGGGTTCTTGGGTTATGTGTAGGATGACATAACTGCCCCTCCCCCCCCCCCCCCCTTTTTTTTTGTCTGTGTCTTGCTTTAAAGAAAGAAGGTTTAATCCAAACCCAGATAATCTGAAGTCTGATATATAAGATGTGATTTGATAAAATTTCTTGGTCAGAAGTTTCACATTTTTACTAGATATGGCAGGTATTTATAATTTGCTGCACAAGTAGTTTTCATGTTTTAGCATAATTTAGAGTGAATTAATGACTTGTTATTTATTGCTTAATGCTCTGTAGGAGTGATTTATAAAACCATGCTGTGCACTACTTGTTACTTTGTATTCTCTGTGTTAGGTGTATCATCAATATCATTAAATGAATTCACAGTGACATTGCTTTGGAACTAAGGGTTTTCATACAAGGGTAACAGAACATAAATCAAGAATTATGTTTAATTCATAAGAGGCACCAATCTCTCATTTAGGCGTAGGCTGGGCTAGAAGGTGTCAAAAATATGCTTTACAATACCTTTTCTGATTGCATTTCAGACCCTCTCTATATGCCCTTATGTTCTCTGTGAGAATAATAGATAGCAATACAGTGCAGTTTGTCAAGTGAATAACATTTGTGGTTTTATATATTTGGGTGCAAATGGTATCATTATTTTTACCACAAGCCAAAAAGGAATATATTTACATGAATAAACTTAAAACTATTCTTAAGGGAACATATAAATTTAAAGACAAGTCTTGCCTATTCTGTGCAATAAATAGTATTGTTAATTATTTAAAGTACTCTTTAAAAATCTAATACCTTCCAGTATTTCTTACTGTTGTTTTTACTTCTTTCCCTGCAGAAATATAAACAAACCTTTATTTTAGTATTTCTTGTCTCTTTAAATTCCTCTTGAATTTAATTGAAATCCAAAGCACTGAAAAACCTATCAGAATATTTAATTAGTATCTGTTTATTTTTTTAAAATTTTATGTAAATATTTCTGTACCCTTTGGCTTTTGTAAAAAAATTATTCTTACAAAGCCTAAATTTAGGAGTGGCAGGCACTGACTTGAAAATGCACTTTTGCCTCCAAGTGTATATGAACTCTTGACAAGAGTTCACATATAATGGTAATTTTGAAGCAAAAAGATTTAACTCTCTGTGCTGATGATGTGGTTTATTGGAAGTGTTTTTTGTGCAGGAACTTTGGATCACTCGAGGGCTGTCATTTGCTAGAGGTTTGCTCATTGCCTAGCTGCAAGAAGCAGGACATGTTCTCTTTGAAATTTCTTGGAGTTAACAAAATAATTAACACATATTCTAAATGACTGAAAGGAATTACATTCGTGTGAGAATACCAACAGTTACACCTAAATCAAAACTGGGAAAAAGTTATGCTTTGTTAGAATTGAAGAATACTTTTTGTTTGCTATTTTAAACATTTGTCCTCAGTGGAAACAAAGTACAATAAAACAAATAGCATATCACTGGGCAAGGAGAGAGATCAGACTTCGGACTCCTTATGCCCCAGATTTTGTGTCCCACCCTATGTGCCCTTTCATTAAGATTTTTTAACATTCGCTGGAATGAGAGTAACAAAAAACTGGAATATATTGATGAGTCTTAAAAACAAATGTTCACTTTAATTTGGAATGAGACTTTCTGGCTTAATATTTTCTTTTTTTACTTTGGTTTTGCAATTGAAGACTCTACCCATTTTATAAAAAAGACTTAGATACTCTTTTAGAACAAAAAGAATCTATATGTGAAAAGAAATCCCCACTAGTATTTTCTTGATCCCAAATCTTCCAAAAATGCTTTATCCTGGCCAGCTGGTACCTACAAGTGTTCCTTCCCTCTGTTATGCTGAGTGATAATAAGGAGAATTTTGAGAAAGTGTGTGGGCTCTGAAGGATCCCTTGGTGTTAGGAGGTTGTGGCCCGCAGGTTTCTGGGTCTTTCTTGCAGCACACTGGGCATCACTCCCACCTCTGCTGGCAGCCATACCCAAACTGCAGCAGACTGGTTTGGGACACCTTCTGCCCAGTTTTGGAAGGAAAATAGGTATCTTGTTAATTGTGCCATCCTTAGGGAGGGCAAAAGGGTGCTCAGCAAAGAGCTATCATGTACCTACTTAATGACATTAATGTGCTCAAGACCACAGAACTCCTTTAGGATCAGAGGTTAATGGTGCAGTAACTAACTGCAAGCTCATTTCATCTACTAGTGCTTCTGAAATAATAGTCACTGGTGACATTTTTCTTCATTATGTTGTGTGTCTTTGATTAAGAGGGTTATGTTCTAAAATGAGTAACGGCTGTACATATTGACACAGTACAGATCCACCTCCTGGGCAACTGTCCAGTTTTCAAACCATCACTAATATTAAAATTTTCTGTCACCAGCATTAAAAGTTACCTGTGTGAGTTAAAAACAGGAAGACAAAACAAAGACAAAACAATGGAAATTCAATTTAATTTAGCCTGAGATGTATTTCTGGAGTGATATGGCTGTCTGTCCGTTCCTCTTTCTCCCTGCACTAATTATTTCTAAAGGTCCTTTCCAATGAAAGCTGACAGGAGCTTAAGTGCCTTAAATGTATTATCTTAGATGTTTGAATATAGAAGACCATGCTGAAGAAAACTCTGAGAAGGATTATTGTAAACAAATGGAGAAAAAGTCTGAGGCAGCTCATGCTTGGCAAACAGCTCCGGATTAGAATATTTTAGCAAACCCTTTCTCAACCAGGAGGAGATAGAGTTAAGCTGAGATAGTGAGAGAAAGGTTATACCAATGTGGCTGCAAGTGATGGGCCTTCTGTGGTTTAGAAATATTGCTCCTTACTTCATGTGGGGAATGACCGTGCACACACTTCCACTGCATGGAGGTGCACAGGAAAATACATTAGGTTAAACCAGTACCAAATAAACTCACAGTAAAATCAGGAAGCAGCATCATTCAGCATACCTGGCATCAGGAATGCAGACAGATTCCTAAGTTTAGGAATATAAAGCTTTAAACAGGATCTCTTTTTTTAAAGTACATTCCCAAAGAGACATTCTAAAGAGGCAATTAAGAAATATAGGTTCAGTTCATTTAAAATATAATTCAGCAAGACTGATATTTATGCTCTAAATAATAAAGCTTTAGCATTTGAAAAGCAAATACTTTCTGAAATGTATTCTATTTTGTCTGCATAATGAAGCACATGAAGTAGTCTGGAAAAAAAAGAGCAATTTCCATCTTCCTTGCTAAATCCAACAGATCAAAGTTCTTTACCATGTTCTTATTGGTAAACTCCTCAAATGACTAAATAGCAACAATGAAAGTATTGAAGAACAATTTTCCACAACACTAACAACAGTTGCGAAAAAAGTAAGGCATTTCCCTGCATCAAGATAACATGTAAATTTTTGTGGCAAGCAGAGATGAAAAGATTTGTGGATGGAAACTCATATTCTGGTTTACTAAATTTATCTGAAAATATTTTTTTCTATTTCTCTTACTTTAGGAATTATGGTAATTTTTCATATATTTTATACAAAATCAATAGCACAGCCAGAACAATATTTAGGTGGAATACATATTGAGATATAGAACTAAATACACCATTTGAAATTCTGAAGCTAAAAGGTACATGTAAACATGTGTTCATTGAGTATTATTATAAATATGTAAACCCAGGTCTTTAGTTTAATGCAAGGGATTGGCCTCAGCTCAATAAAATAAATTTTAAAAAGGAGATGGGCAACAATGTCATGCAAAGAATCCAAACTTACTGTGAATTCTTTGATTGAGGGACCCTCAGAAGTGGATGGGCCTGGAACCTAAAAGCCATATATCACCAGCTGTATTTTAAAACATTTTATTTGTTGTTTGAAATATATTGTTTTTAACAGTTTTTTTACGGGAATAACATAGTTGTCTTTGCCAATGGATGAAGTCTGTCTGTTTTGTTAGCATGTGCCAAACAAGTGTTACTGCATAGTTAGTGCTGCTATTTTTACAGCATTGTTTTTAGATGCCTTCCTTGGCGATGTCTTGTTTTCTTCTAAATTGATAGTTGTATCTTTGTCACCACACGTTTTTATCAGGTAACACTTTACTGGTACTCCTTCCATCTGTCTGATAGGTCTTATTTCAAGTCTTTTGACTCACAGCCTCATCCATCCCTTCCACAGGGTCAAGGTACCTTCTAGCTTATGGTATTTTGTTTTTTCATTGTTGTTTTTCAAGATTTCAGCCATTCTCTGTGCAAATGTGGGATTTTTTTTTATTTTTTTTCCCAGTGATCGACAGATATTTGGTCACCATTCAAAATAGGAAATTGCTAATTATAGGAGAAGTACTTGGAGTACCTTTAGATACCTTGGAACGCCTTCCATCAAATCTAGTGTCTGTTAGGAATTAATCCATAATAGCAATGGTCAGAAGCCTGATCAGTTTTATTTAGACAACATTAGGAAGATAAATCTCAGGAATGGGACCTCACTGCTTCCCATTACCAGAGGACTCTGTCTGGAGCCAATACTTTGGATTTTTTTGCCAAAGAGGGTGCTCAGAAGAATCAAGGTTTTAGAAAACCTGTCTGATCTACCCTGACACTTGTGAATTTATCCCAAGCACCTTATGGGAACCGTCTCTTCCCTGAGGGTACAGGGGACTGTACTAAGTGCAGTGGTGGATCTACTGCCCAAAATTCCTCAGATGATGAGGAGAGCCTTGCAAGAACAAACACACATTTTTTGTTGTTGTTTATTTGATACAGTCTTTTCAAAAAAGTCTTAAAAGCTGTGACATTCTGAAAACCCCATTAGAATATGTTTTGAGAAGAGATCCTCTTTTATCATTAAGTGTTAGCTCAAGTTTGATGTTTTATTAATCAACCATAAACTTCTTAGCTACACAAATTACAGATGAATTTCTCTAATTTTCAGCACACTCTGTTGTGTACAGCACCAGATGTGCAAGTCTCCAATGAATGCCTTCATCCGAAATATTTGGAATTTGGGATTCCAGACATGGGAGTTTGAGCTCCCAAGCAATATTTCATGTAACAAAGCAATAATTATTAGTGTGCATTTGAAAAGTTCACCTTCCTGGCAACATTACTGAACTGAATTCTCAATGTATTCCTTTTGATTGGAAACTGTCATTAGCGAATAAATGAAGAGTTGAAGTCTGGTTGCGTTTCACCCAGTATTGCCATTTTTTGTTCATCTGAGACGTAGGGAATCCAATGTTGGGACTTTGCTAAAGAGTCTCAGAACATTAACAGGATATTTTTCTACAGATTCATTCTAGTGTTGTGCTCATTCTGCCACAGATTTCTGAAAACAAATCTGTGCTCAGAGGAAAAATTAGTAATAAAAGACCGTGAACAACCATCTATCCTGGAAGTGCTTATGTTGTTGCTTAGATTCTCTGTTACTTTGGATTGTTTCGGGGCTGCGATAATAAATCTCTTCATTATTACTTTAAGAGAAGGGGTTTAGAGTTTGATGTCTTTTTTAATAATGGACTTAAAGAATTATTATACACACTATATCAAAAAGAGGTATTATAGCAATGTAGCTTAGCAGGTAATTTATTTCTGAGTAAGACAAATCATGTATTGTTTCGTAGTGAGAAACATGGGTTCAAACTCATTAATGTTGGAACACTATATTATATGGGACTTTACTGTCCAAATGAGTTATAAATTGAGAGTATTTTTGCCTGTGTCAAGGCACTGACCAATTCAAAGTAGAGTTTACATAGCAGGGGTTTTTAACATCATTTTGATAACCCTACTAATATTTTATTATTCAAAAACATTCACAAATACCAGAAATGTGAGCCTGGACATGCTTTAGGCAACATGGCAAAAGGCATAGCACGACTGTATGTATTTGATTAGTGTAGTTGACCCTGCTTTGAGCAGGAGGTTGGTCTGGAGATCCCCTGAGGTAGCTCCCTTCCAGCCTGGATTTCCTTATGATCTTCTCTGGGGTGTGAAGATGAGTCTGTGTGGGCAGGCTGTGATCTCCTGGGTGGAGGAAGAAAAAGCTCTGCCTACGACTCAGAAGCAGCTCAATTCACCCTTACTGGTGCTGGCATCAGGGACAGAGGTTGAGTCCTGACTCCAGCTACCAGCTCACAGGCACACAGCTCTCATCCGCCGCATAAGTGGAAACCAGCCCCCGGGCACGCTGAGCCGTTGCTAACACCCTGCAAAGGGAGCACAGGGGCTTTGCTCAGCCCTAAGAGATGGTGAAAGTTGCTGGTTTGGAAAGCAGGAATGAAGGACACAGAGACCAGATTGTTCTCTTTTAAATCTGTTTTTATTTGATCTCTCTGGTTGAGGTGGGAGGGCTTGGACATGACTTAGGTATCTAGGTCTCTGAGTGCCTCTTAATCCAAACCTTAAGACAGTACTCAAATGAGTATCTCTGAAAAAAAAAATCTATGTTGAAGAAGCACCTAACTATGATGTGAACAGCAGGTTCTAGGAATTCAAATTTCCTTCATCTTTGGACGGTAAATCCCTGTAGCATCCACACAACAGCAATTCCAGGGGCCCTCACACCTCATCTCAACATCACTTTCTAGACCTCTAAGGTCCCAAATTTACCTCCTACCTTTCCTCAGTACCTCCAGTTCCTGCTATTGATGCCAGGCCTTGTCACCATAGTCTTTCCAATTTACATGATGCCATTCCAATTGCTTCTTTTTTTTCTGGAGTTTTGTGATACTTCACAAAGTTTTCATTTTTCCAGTGCCTGATGGAATTAGTTATTCTCTTAAGGTAATGTTTCAGCTGCCTATTTCTGTTTGTAAGCTAGTATGGTCTTCAAGGATACATGCTTTCTTCGAACTCATAAATCTGGCTGAAAATCAAAAACCATGCAGGAGAAATAGCCATCCTTTTTATGATTACTGACCCTGCACTTTTTTCCAGAAGTTCATCATATTTTCAGAAAGCAGGAGGCAAATGAGAATAAGGAGAGAATAACAGTTCTTCAATAACAACTGTGTCAGGTTCTTAATTTGATTTTGTTTAGTCTGTAAAAGATTAGCATGTTTCATTTGTTATTTAGTCCTCTGAAAAAATTGAGGTTGATGGGAAGAGTGCAAAGAAACATTAGACAAGGAGTATAATATTTCAGTCTTTGATGAAGATTTAGGAAGGGAAACTTGCCCCATTTGCCCTGAAGTGCAGTCTGTGGGAATTTTGGGGTTTGATATTATATTTTCTAGCATTAGGCTGAAGAGGCAGGTTTTATCCTTCCCTTGCAAGCTGATATGCACATTGTGGATGCACCAGTTGCACCTCTACAAGTAATATTGAAATTAGCATTTTTTAGGAAATGCAGTTAATTTGGCTGTTGAGGATTACTCGGTGTGGGTTCCAAAGCAAATTTTGAGAATGAGGTTCCAGATTGGAATATGGCCCAGCTCATCCACAGCTATTGGCAACGGCCTTTGGAGGCAGTAGGCAGCTAAAGCAGGTTAAAGCAGACTGATGTAACCTTACCTGGGAAATGAATAGTGGTACAGATGGCATAGGAGCAATGAACTGAAAAGGTGGCCTTAAAATCATCCTTTTTTCCATTATTTAGAATCTTTTCAAACCAATATTGTTTTCATCATATGAAATCATCTATGGATCTCATCAATATGAAGCATCTCATATGTTGTTTCACACTTTACTCTTCTAATTTTAGACGTTTTAAGTTTTCACTGTGTTACCTGCGTATGTTATTTATTATCAGCTTTCATGTAAAAAAATGTCACATCAGTAAACCCCAGAGCATCAACTAGCCTTAAACTCTAGATTTTCCAGGATCACGTAAAGACCCTGACACTTAGGGTTGGATACTCTGAGACAGCCATCCATAAACTCATAGATGAGCTGTTCTATAAAAAGCAGTTCTCAAAATAAGTATCAATTAATCTGATTAGAGGCAAACCTTGTTTTCATTTCTTTCCTTTTACCCAACATGCAAAACCTCAGAGTCATGGGTCTGCATTAAAATTCAGACTGGAAGAGATCTTGGGAGGACTTCAGCCAAAAATCCTGCTCAAAAGAGGGTCAGCCCAGGTTGTTCAGCACTATAATCCAGTCTGGTCTTAAAATACAGCAGTGATGGAAAAGAACTGCATGACTTCCCTCGGCTGGCTGCTTGTAGGTCCCTCTGAAGCCATCTCTTCTCCAGGCTGAACAAACCCTGGTCCCTCAGTCTCTTCTCCAGCCCAAAACATCTTGGTGGCCTCTGCTGAACTCACCCCAGTTGATCAGCTCTGTCAACCTTAGTACATGTTGTTCAGAAAAGGGTCATTGTAGAAGCATACAGGAAATCACTGAAAGTCCGTTTACTTAGTACCTCTATGTTAATTAGTGATTTCAAGAACTTTTAAATCCACAGTAACTTCAACATTTCTTCTTGTGATACTGGTTTTGTTGTTTTTGAAGGATAATGTAGGTGATTGAATGCTATCCTGATTGAATACAGGCTTTAAAAGACTACACAAGGAAAATCTGGGAA